>JAWNLR010000079.1:0-12988 GCA_035042205.1 Drosophila infuscata
TTACCATAACCCTGAATTATTATTCAATCCAAGCTTACTCAATTAGAGCAGATTTTATTTTGTGGAATGGATTTCTCGATCAAACTTGGTATGACGATTTAATTTTATGGCGATATTAATGTTTCGGCAACAGAAACGGAAATTAATGAAATTAGTTCAACTAAATTGAAATTATATTCATTCCAGAAATTCAACGATTTTGGAAATACAGTCATTCCAAGCTTATTTCGGGCAGTGTCTAGCTAAAATTTGTATTGCCTGCCATAAAATAATTATTCATTATTTTTCAAAAATTCCAAAGACCCATGACAGGTACATGTATTGACCACCGAAATGAATATATGACCCTAATAAACAGGGATTTCCCCACCCGTTAGGTCGGGTTATGTAAAAAAGTACAGCTATTTAGGTTGAAAGGTTATTTCGGGCAGTTACATTATGGACACCTGGGTGCCATAAAACCCGGATTTTTCTACCTAAAGTTGAATTTTTTCGGTATAAATAGACCAATCCTTCGTAGTCAAATTAGTTATATCCTGCACCTCGGGTGCAACAAGCCAACAAGGACTATTGGCAAACGGACTACCATTGAGCAACGGGAACTCGTCCTGGAACACTTAAAAATTGGATATTCATAACGAAAAATAGCTAAATTGGTCAATCTAAACACCTCAACTGTATTCTACATCATTTGGAGTTTCGTGGACGAAAATTGGACAGAGGACAAGAGCGGAATGGCACTAAACCCGATTTTCACCCAGCAGGACGACCCAAGGATCATCAAGAAATTAAGGCGAAATCTTAAGATATCGGCTCAAAAACTGACTCAATAGATGCAGGATGAAATAAGGAAAAAGTTCAGTGAAAAAACTGTGCTCCTGGTTTTGCGCAACCATGACTTTAAGGCCCGAGAACCACGGGAAAAGAAATTTCCAAGCGCAAAAAATAGAGGGTATAGGTAACGTTCGCCAAAATCCACATGGACAAGGATTTGGAGCTCTGGAACACAGTCATATTTGAACTTGAGTACAAAATAAACATTTTTGGCTCGGACGGACGGAATTATGTGTGGCGACATTCCAATACTGAGCTGAGTCCCAAAAACATAAAGGCATAAGTCAAGCACTGCGGAGAAAGTGTAATGGTATGGGCATGTATCTCGGCAGCCGGTGGCGGAAATTTTGTAATTATTGAAACAACAATGGACAGGAATGTATACTTCAATATACTAAAAGAAAATTTACTCCAAAGTTCCGAGAAACCGGGAATCCCACGTACTTTCCGGTTCTACCAGGACAACGACCCCAAGCATAAGGCCGGAATAGTACAGTCCTGGCTTAGATCGAACTGCCCCCACGTGATAATTCCACCGACCCAGTCTCCAGATTTAAATTTTATTGAAAATTTGTGGGCTCTGCTGGAAAATAACATCCGGAATCACAAGATAACCAGCAAACAAGATCTCAAAAATGTTCTGCTGGAGGAGTGGAGCAAGATCAGCCCAGAAACTACCCGGAAGCTGGTATCTTCCATGAAAAATAGGTTAAGCGAAGTTGTTAAGGCTAAAGGATATCATACTAAGTATTAACATCCTTATTTAAGTTTTTATACGCCAAATATGTAACTTTTTTTAAGACTGCCCGAACTAAGCTTGGAAATGTATTTTGGATATGTTTTCAGTTTTTGACTAATTTTAACTAATTAATTAATGTTTTAATAAAAACTAAAGTTCTTTTCTCAAATGTGATATAACATTAAACAAATTGGCATTTAAACATTTTGCGTTTTTTTCCTTGTTTAAACTTTATAGTACTTTAAAATTTTTGCTAGACACTGCCCGAAATAAGCTTGGAATGACTGTATATTCTTCCCAAAATCGAAACTAAAAGCTATCCTATTCTCTTTTTATTGCAAAAGAAGTAGTCTTAAGCAAGAAAATTGACAGTGTTGGATGCATAAAGCGTTTTTTATGCAAGCATGAAAACTGAGAGTCTGGGCGGTGGTTTAATTAATTATTTTACACTTTATTTTCGCCGACACGTAAAAGTGCGCGCTTCTTCTTGATCGACAGGCTTGCTTAGACTAAACGATAGTCGATACTATCGATGGTCAAGAGTTATTTAGTTTGACTAAACAGACAGAATGATTGATATGTATGTTATATAATGTGTCCTACATAAGAGCGAAAAGTTCTTCCCGGTCATATCCTTAACTTAGGTTAAATCTGTCAACATGAAGGTGTATAAGTTAGATGCGGTGAATTTTAATAGTACTAGTCAAAGAACATTGGGTAATTGGAGGCAAGGTTTGCAGACCAGGAACCGACTCTCAAGCTCATTAGACTAAACAGAAAGGAAAATAAAAAACTTCATTCTTGAGAAAATACATCTCAGTATTTTTCTGCTCCATAGCTTTGGAATTGACGACAATACAGCAGGAAGCCTGTAACTCCAGCCATCTCCGATGCGGCTACATTCAGCGTATATTGCCCACGAGAGCATTGGATATCCGCAGAAAGAGATCCGTAGATCCCCCGGAAGTGCGAAAAGCACAAGGTCGGCTTCGTCGTATGCTGCGATGCCTACCACATTAAGAGGCCAGCACGAATGTAACCTTAATTCCAAATACTAACTACTTGTTCTGCAATAAGGGAAATCATCACATTTTTAACATTTAATCAAGATAGAACGTTGAGCTCGGGCGTAGCCGACTGCGAAATACTTTCGATACCAAGAGTTGTGCGTAGCAAAGAAACACTATCAAAGTTTAAATTTTAAAATGTAGGCTAACTTTCCCTCGCAGTTTGGCAACTTTAGCTCTTATATTACCAAAGATATAACATTTTGTACATTTTGGAAGCGGAAATATTAAAAAAACACAAGATAGAACGTTGCAGTCGGACGTAACCGACAGCGAAATACTTTTATACCTTAATTTGTGTACAGTTAAGAAATACTTGAATTGCGGGGGATATGGGCGTTTGTCGGTTTTAGGGGGGAGTGGGCGTGGCCCAAAAAATTTTGGAGTTCCATCTTAGTAATATACCTTCTAGGTTTGTTAACTTTAGCTCTTAAATTGCGAGAGATACAGGCATTTATCGTTTTTTGTGGGCGGGAGTGGGCGTGGTCCAACATTTTTTTTACACATTTATGAAGGTTGTTACTAGCAATGTACCTTTAAAATTTGGTGACATAAGTTATCAAATTGCGTGAGATATATGGGTTTATCGATTTACACCAACAGGTGTATCGGTTTAGGTAGGTGGAGAGGTCGTGGCCATCCAATTTTTTTTATCAATCTTTGGGGGAGTTACCAGTAACATACCTTCAACATTCCTGGGCGTAAGAACTTGTGGGATGGTTCGGACGGAGCTGAGCTGAGGCCACCAGGCGGGTTGCGGATAGCGAACGGCCTCCCATTGGGAGGTTAGCTGCGAATAACACGAGAATTCTCGTAAATAAGCAGTCCCGGACACACAGCGGGTACGACACCGAAGGTGTTTGTGTTACCGCCTCTACAAAGTATAGCGTCACACACCCCCAACCTCCCCACACACTTGCCTACCTATCCTATCCCACTAAATCTCATACCGGGCCGGGCTAAGGTGTCAATCGTACCGTGCCGATAGTCAGCCTGGCTGGGGGCCCGGTTTAAACAAATAGCCGAGTCATTAACGGGGGGCTCAGGCAATTGGCGACCGCCTGTTCTAATCAGCCTTACCCGGGTATCGCGGATCTCTGCTCGTGTGGACACCTACTTCTCCGCAGCTCGTGGGACATAATATGTCAAAAGAATTTAGCAAAATTTACATTCCGCAGGACATCCCAGCGGAGAGTGTCGCTAGACAGATGTAGGATCGAGAACTGGACGGTCAACGGACAACGCCCAAGGAAAAAGGAGGAATTCCTGCCACCGAGGGGCGAATCAGGTGGGTTGGATGACCCGAACCGGCGGAATCTTTGCGGTTCACGGGTCAAATGGTACCTCCGGTACAAGTACCTTAAAGAAGGCGAAGGAGCCAAGAGAGGCAGCTGTGGCACCGACACCAACCATTAAGAGGCGTAGCAACACCCTCACGCCACCGACGGCAACCCCTAAAAGGGCGTGCCCGTAGGCAGATGCTCCCAAGGCGCAGAAGCCAGCAGCTATGGGAACGCCGGCCAACAAGGCCCCAGAAGGCTTGGACACACGTCCAAGCACGTCACGTGCGGCCATGAGGACCAACCCTCCAGCATCCACCGGATCTCAATCGTCATATGCAGATATGGCGAAGAAAGTGAAGGTGGCCGTGCTACCTGTGGAATACCCCCAGGTCATTCTTAGTCACGGAGAAATGTCTGTGCTGGAGGATACAATACTAGACGATATTGTTGATTCAGGATGGGCGGTCTCGTGCGCGGGCATTCATTTTCGGGTCGGTTTCCTGATCATTGAAAGCTCCAACGAAGACTCAGCCAAATGCCAAGGATCTGGCGGATGTGACGCTCTGTCATGAAGAGGAGGTGGGGGACCATGAGGTGGTAATGTCCTCACAGGAGTTAGCAGGAGGATGCGGCAGTTGATGACGTCACACGTAATCGTATTTAAGCTACAGCTAAATACGGATAGCAGCACCCCCAGTAGGAACCCCAAAAAGACAGACTGGGAAAAGTTCAAGTCCACCCATCTGGTATACCCAGAACCCCACTTGAACTAGAGAGAGCTGTAGGAAATTTAAATAAAAAGCATAACAGATGCTTTTATAGATAGCTGCCCGTTAAAAAAAAACGCATGGTCAAAGATGCTCTCTGGTGGAACGAGAGCCTGTAAGGGCTGCGTTTAACCACACGTCGCCTCTTCAACAAAGCAAAGAGAGACGGAGAATGGGAGAGGTACCGTGAAAGTCTGACCTCCTATAACAAGGAGATGAGGAAGGCCAAAAGGCAGAACTATAGGAACTTTTGTGAAAGCATAGTTAGTACAAGCGAATCTCCAGGCTTAGACGGGATATCGCCAGTATTCTTATTGATCGGTAAGGACTTACTCCTTCCCCGCATCAAGACGAGACTGCTAGTTAGCCTTTCCTTCGGTTTTATACCGAACGCTTGGAGAAGTACTGGGGTGGTCTACATCCCCAAGGCTGGGAAGAAAGACATCACCAACCCAAAGTCCTTCAAACCCATCAGCTTGACATCGTTTTTACTGAAAACATTGGAAAAGCTGGTGGACTACAACATTAGAAGCACTCTGCTGAAGCAGAGTTCGCTGCATACAATGCAGCATGCTTATAGAGCAGGCAGGTCTACGGACACTGCACTTTATCAGCTGAAGAGCATGCTAAGCTTAACAGTTGAAAAAAAGGAGATAGCACTGTGCACCTTCTTGGACATAGAAGGTGCCTTTGACAATACGTCACACTGTGCGATTGAGGCCAAAAAGGAATGGACGTTACTGGATAACACCCATCCTATGAATGGGTACAGGCCTAGGAGTGGTGGGCCCTCGGATATCTTATCATGAATCCCTAGGAACGCAAACCAGCATATTTCAAGCTGAAGTGTGTGCGATAGGAAGGTGTGCGGACATTAACCTGGTGCGCAACTATTGGAATACGGATATATCCATCCTTTCCGACAGCCAAGCAGCGATAAACGCTATTAGTGCCGACTCGGGGCAACCAATAGGCTCACCCTAAGATGGGTCCCGGGCCACACGGACATAGTAGGGAACGAACTGGCCGACAGGCAAGCAAGATTGGGGGCGAAGACACCCATAGTAGGACCTGAACCGCATTGTGGCATTGGAAGGCACACGATACGACAGGAGCTTAGAAACGAAGAAAGGCAGAGGAGGCAGCGGAGCTGGGCAGATGCACCAGGACTCCGACAAGCCAAATGTCTTTTGGGTGGCTATAATCAGAAGCGATTTAAGCAGATTATAGCCATGAGTAAAAACAATCTTAGAATACTCACCGGTCTACTGACGGGACACTGTAGACCAACAAGACATCTAGCCAAGCTTGGTATAATTAGAAGCGGACTCTGCAGGTTCTGTGAAGGTGAGGAGGAATCCTCAATGCGCATCCTAGCAGAGTGTGTAGCCTTAGCAAGGAAGAGAAGCAACAAGGAATGCATGTCGTGATGAGCAATGACATAGTAGCCCTCAACCCAATAAAAATTCTAGCATTCGTGCAAAAGCTTGGTTTGATGGAAGAGCTTTAAGCCCAGAAAAGGGCACAATAGACCTATTGGGTAGCAGTGCACACACCCCCTAATCTAATAATAATACCCGCAACATTTTGCGAATCTAGCTTGCAAATTACGGCAGATATGCGCATTTTAAATTTCTAGTAACGAAGTTCCTGGGGCGGCGGTCGTGGGCGTGGTCCAAAAATAGGAATGCCACTCCTTGGAGGAGATTACCAATAAACTACCTTTCAAGTTTGGTTACTGTGTCTTTAAGATTTTCGGAGATAAACGTAGTTATCGATTTACAATCGGAATTATCAATTAAAGGCGCAGGTGTGGGCGTGGCAACACAAATTTGTTTTTGGTTCTTAATGGCGTCTACCAGTAATATACCTACCAAATTTGATGTTTCCTACTAAAAAAATGAGGAAGATATAGCCATTTGGAAATTTTAGGTGCGGTGGTGATGGGGGGTCGGAGGTGTGCGTGGCACATGCCGATCTTTGAAGGACCTCGCCAACAACCTACCATCCAAAATTGGTAATTGTATCCATTAAATTGTGAGAGATATGTGGATTTATCGATTTGCTAAAATCGATTTTCGCGGTTTTCTAGCTCTCTAGTGGACGTAGGACCAAAGCCAAGACACCTTAACTTTTAAGGGTACTTTCCAGTAGTTAGTTAATTTACGTAATGAGAGTGTAACACTTCGGTTACATTTAAGACAGCAAAAATGATTATTTATAATAAAAATATATGTTATCCTCCATCATCAAACACTTTGAGCTATACTGCAGAAGAAAGAAGGTCAAGGACTCACATCAGAGAATAAATCGTTTTTAAAGTCATTGGATCTAAAAATTAGAGAGCAATGACTAATTTATAAGCTGTTCGAGAGAAACCCTACTCGGATGAAAGTATTATTAAACAAGATAGAACGTTGCAGTCGGACGTAACCGACAGCGAAATACTATTATACCTTAATTTGCAAACAGTTAAGAAATACTTGAATTGCGGTGGATATAGGCGTTTATCTTCCAAGTTTGGTTACTCTATCTTTAAAATGTTCGGATATATACGGAGTTATCGATTTACAATCGGAATTTTCGATTATAGGCGCAGATGTGGGAGTGGCACCAAAAATTTGTTATCGGTTTTTAAAGGCGACCAGTAATATACCTACCAAATTTTACGTTCCCTTCTCAAAAACTGCGAAAGAAAATTGAAAATTTTTGGGGCGGGGGTGATGTGGGCGTCGGAGGTGCCGATCTTTCAAGAACCTCGCCAACAACATACCAACCAAAATTGGTGACTGTATTCATTAAATTGTAAGAGATATGGGGACTTATCGATTTGCTAAAATCAATTTATCGATTTTCTAGCTCCCTAGTGGACGTAGGTTCAAACCCAAGACACTTTAACTTTTGAGGGTACTTTCCAATATACGTTCCAAGTTTCAAGTCTCTATCTCTAAGGGTGTCCGAGGAACGCGCGTTCATACAGACGGACAGACGGACGGACAGCATGACGGACATTGCACAAAACCAATATACTATTATACCATTTTGGTATAATAGTATAAAAATAGAGGCTCTAGGATGAGGTTCGCCAAAATCCACTTGGACAAGGATTTGGAGTTCTGGAACTCAGTCATATTTGAATATGAGTACAAATTCAACATTTTTGACCCGTACGGATGGAATTATGTGTGGCGACAACTCAATACTGAGCTGGATCTTAAACACTTAAAGGCAACAGTCAAGCACGGCGGAGAACGTGTAATGGTATGGGCATGTATCTCGGCAGCCGGTGGCGGAAATTTTGTTATTATTGAATCAACAATGGACAGGAATGTATACTTCAATGTACTAAAAGAAAATGTACTCCAAAGTTCCGAGAAACCGGGAATCCCACGTACTTTCCGGTTCTAACAGGACAACGACCCCAAGCATAAGGCCGGAATAGTACAGTCCTGGCTTAGATCGAACTGCCCCACGTGATAAATCCACCGACCCAGTCTCCAGATTTAAATGTTATTGAAAATTTGTGGGCTCTGCTGGAAAATAACATCCGGAATCCCAGGATAACCAGCAAACAAGATCTCAAAAATGTTCTGCTAGAGGAGTGGAGCAAGATCAGCCCAGAAACTACCCGGAAGCTGGTATCTTCTATGAAAAATAGGTTAAGCGCAGTTGTTAAGGTTAAAGGATATCATACTAAGTATTAACATCCTTTTTTAAACTTTTATACGCCAAATATTTAACTTTTTTTAAGACTGTTTCAAATAAGCTGTGACACGTTTTTTGGACATGTTTTCAGTTTTTGAGTAATTTTAATTATTAATTAATATTTGCATAAAAACTAAAGTTTCCTTTTAAAATGTGATATAACATTAAACAAATTGGCATTTAAACATTTTGCATTTTTTCCTTGTTTAAGCTTTATAGCACTTTAAAATTTTTGCTAGACACTGTTCCAAATAAGGTGTAAGACACTGTATGTAAGAGGTTAGCTAAATAATTATTTCAATTTATTTTTATTTATTATTTATATTTTGTAGGTTGTCGGCATTCATATGGAATTGGAGGCTAGCAATACACTGTAAGTATATGCGAAAAATAAATGAACTTGCGCCGAAAAATGTATTAATATATTATTATTTTCTTAGTGCACAGGCTACCAGCTGTTAATTGTGGATAATTCAAGCTGAGCGTTTGACCTGCATTCTCATACACATATGTACATGAAATCAGCCGTGTATTTTGAATAATTTAATTTAATTAATTTAATTTAATTTTTACATAGTATTTAAGGAATTGCTTTATAAAAATTTGTTTGTATGTACATATGTATGTACAGAGATTAAGCAATTTGTTGTGTATTTTGGATCTGTCAGTGTGTGTGTGTTGTATACACTAGGACTATGAGCAATTTGGACTTTGCTCTTGGAAAAAAGATGGAGGCTCTGACGAAAATTTACACCGCACAACCTTGTCGGATTACAAAAGTAGGAAGTCGGAAAATGCCATATATAATGGATATATATATATATAGGAGTTGTACTTAAGTGTTTTCCTGTGATGATGAATGATGTATCCGGCTCGAAGGACCAAATGTTGTAGAGGGGCGGCCAATTTGCTTTCCTAGGAAAAACTTCTCTTTTTTTGTGTTGTTGGTGTTGTATTCACCTTTCTTATTTTTATTAACTTCACTGTATTTTTACACTTCTAGCTGTGTTCTTATCCTAACTATGTTAATATATTACATTGCATTATATTACATGTGTTAACAGCGCTGAGTGCGATGAGAGAAAACTGAGAGGAAACTAAGAGGGTTTGGATGCTATGTTAGTTGTGCCAAAATGACACGAGTTGAATCTTGTCATAAACAGCGATGTTTGCTCCCACTAAGACCTTTCGTCAGGACGTCTGCTGTTTGCATATAGTCCACTTCAATGTCACCACTCCGGTATATTTGCTTGATGAAATGGTGGCGCACATCTATATGTTTCGTACGCGTGTGAAATCCGAAGCCAGTAACCAGTTTTTGTGCGCTCTGATTGTCATTATAATGACGCACCGTGGCGCAGCCTCTACCAACGCTGTTTAGGAGGGCCTTCAGATATAGTGCCTCCTTGACCGCTTCGGACATCGCAAGGTACTCCGACTCAGTACTCGACAGTGCAACAGTACGCTGCTTGCGTGCTTCCCAGCAGACGGCCGCTCCAGAGAGTATGAACGCCTGGCCTGAGTAGGAGAGGCCAAATTGCTTTGTACCGCTCAGGTACATCAATATGCATTTCGCAAGATCCGGATGTGTCATAACTGAAAGAAACATTAAGGCACCAATTAAGCTTTGATAAGGATACTTTCGCATTTCGCCTTCGTCGATCATCATTTCAGGACGCTTCAGGTTACACTTTGCCTCGATTGGTGTCAATGCAGGCTTGCATTCGACCATCCCAAATCTCTTCAATGTGGCGCTGACATATTGTTCCTGCGAAATGAATGTCCAGTGTTTGTCTAGGCTCTGTTTGAATTGTATGCCTAGGCAAGTCGATACTTTGCCGATATCCTTCATCTCAAAAGTATTCTATAAGTCTGCCTTAATATCTTACGTAGGGTCATTTGACGCTAGTAATAAATCGTCAACGTATATCGTGATGAGCAGAGTTCTGCACCCTCGTCTCCTTACGAACAAGCAAGTATCCTGTTTAGTGGGTTCCACTAATTTAGTGGTCAACTTGTGGTACCAACGTAGATTGCCGCAGTCCATAAAGGGCCTTCCGTATCAGACACACAGGATTCTTGGATTTGCTTATTCCTTTTTGCCAAGCTGTAGTTGCCTTTAGGTATCAGCTCCTTGAGGGGTGTCCCTTGTTCCTATTGGTGATCCTGATTCTAACTTTTGCATGAAGTCGTTAAATCCCTCTGGTATGTCCATAAAGACGTTCTCTTCGAGCTATCCATTTAAATATGCCGTAACTACATCCATCTGGTGTATTTCCATGTCAGCTTCTACTGCCAGTGATATCAATAGTCTGACCTATGTAAATCTCACTACGGGTGAATATGTGTCGTGATAATCTTCTCCAGGTCGCTGAGCGTATCCCTTGGCCACCAGACGCACTTTCTTAATCACTACTGCTGCTGCTGCTGCATCGTACCTCTTGGTAAAATTTTCGTGGCCTTCCGCGTAGACCCGTCCGAATAATTTTTGGACGCCCTCGACCATGACGCGGATTGTGCAGCTGTTGCTTCTCCTCTTCGGATTCGCTCGCCGCATCCTTACGGCTCTCACTTGGTGATATCGACGTCAATGTCCTTTTTGCCATAGGACTCTTTGTGTTCTGTTTTGAAGCCTGGAATGTCGTTAGATATGATTACCTTGCGCCTTTCCAGCAAGTATAACCGATACGCTTTCGAGCTCGTTGCGTATCCCAGGAGAATGCACTTATCATATCTGGAATCGAATTTGCATTTCTTGACGCCCTTTTCGAGCGCAAATGCAAAGTGCCAAACTTTCGCATGTATGCCAGTGTCGGGATCTTATTCGTCCACCTTGTGTAGGGAATCCTTCCAGACGGTCCTTTCGTTGGGCATGTTGCGAATGTAGCAAGCTGTGCTTACAGCTTCTGCCCAAAACATCGGAGGCGCTCTCGCTTGTTTCATAATGTACCTGGCCATCTCCACAAATGTTCTGTTTTGTCTCTCTGCCAATCCGTTTTGCTGCGGCGTATATGGCGCACTACGCCTGTGCCGGATGCCATGTCCCTTCAGGTTGTCATCAAACTCCACGTTGCAATATTCAGTTCCGTTGTCCGATTGTAGTGCTTTTATTTTCCTTCCGGTGAAGTTTTCCACTACTGCTTTATATCGCTTGAATACTTTAAACACCTCAGATTTTTGTTTTAAAAAGTATATCTCGCAATATCTTGACTGATCATCGATAAAGGTTACATAATATCTGCAACCACCCATGGACTCTTTCCTCATCGGCCCAGACACGTCACTATGTATAATTTCGAGCAAATCACTCTTTCTCATATTATGCGTACTCTTATAACTGTTCGTAGTTTGTTTCTCACTTATACATACTTCACATTTCAACAAATTTTCGTTGTCTTTGACATTCATACCGTACACTTTGCCGCTTTTCGCCATGCTCTTTAAGACTCCTTCGTTTAAGTGTCCCATACGGTAATGCCACAAGTCAATATTCTTTTGACTGCACCCTTCTGTGATGTTTGCTTGGATCCGCTCGCTGTCCAAGTGGTATAAGTTTCCATATCTATTTGCACGCAACCAAACAGTATTATCGTTTTTCACGATTAACGCATCATTTTTTCGGAAACGCACCTCGTAACCACTGCCTGTGACTTTGTCTCAGATCGGGCACATAAAGCACTTCCCTCAGAGTTACACTCTCTTTTGTTTGGTTTTCTTCAACTGCGATTCGTACATCACCGACTCCACTAATCTTAGTCGTTTCATTGTTTAATATTTAATATATTTAATATTTATCTCTTTGATAAGTTATGCTCTGCGCAACATAAAGATCAAATTAACGTAACTACCATAACTGTTGTTTTGCAAATGCTCATCGGCATTTCGTTTTATTGCATTTTTCACCTTGCTTGCCCTTTGCCTTAGCTGAGCGCAAGCAGCAGCTGCAATTCGGCAGCTAGTTAGTTCTATTCGGTCAATCGGGAATTCAAGTCGCGGCACGGTATTCGACACCGCTTGCCAAAAAATAATTCGTACAATTAAAAGTGCAAAGCTCAACTTGGATCTTATAATTAACAATTGTAACTATTTTTAAGTTTGGCCACGAAGGCAAATAAACTACATTTATAGAAAAGCAAATTTCGGTGCGTTTCTATTTATTTGCTTTACGTTGAAAAAATCGATAGCTATTGAAAAAGCTCTATAGCTCAACATTTGGTGACCCCGACGTGAATAATTAGCTCTGTTTGTTTAAATAAAAACAAATTATTTAAAGTAAAGAGTTACTAAAACTCGAGCCCGCGATCTTGCATTGTTTTCGATATTCTCGGTTCGTTTTGCGCTCACTTTCGGTTCAAGTGTTTGACCTCAAATTGACATTGGCGCCTGCGCAGTCGATTCGCTTACGGCGTTTGCTTAAACAGTTGCAGCAGCCGTTTCTGCATTGTTATTGCTTGTCCCGTTTCGTTTTGCTCAAAATCGCTCCTGGTTTTCCTATTCTTTAAAAAACTCAACTGGGCTGGATAGTGACAGGAGGAACCTCTTCAGCGAGCCCTGCCTGATTGATGGTCACTAGCTCGGCTCTGAAGCCAAATC
>JAWNLR010000082.1:600000-927500 GCA_035042205.1 Drosophila infuscata
ATCATGACTTTATCGGCACCTAACTTGCTGCACTTGTCACACACTCACTATTCATCAGCCATCAGCCAGTGTCAGGACTCGTTGCTCATCCCTTCTTATCGCTTATCACTATTCCTTTTCGCATCTCTCGCCACACATCACTCGCAGCTCGTCCTTTGTTTGAATCCCCGTGCTACACTGGTTGCATGGTGGATGGGTAAATACAATTGCATACATCGTGCATCGTACATCGCGTACATCGTACATCGTACACATGACACACAACAGGGACTGAGACTATGAATCGGTAACTGGGTCTGGGTCTGGGTCTGGGTTTCGGTCTGAGAGCATTTGGTGGCGCCACGAACACAGCAGCAGCCGTAACATTTAAATGGGAGCGTAACAGACACAGAAACCGAAACAGAAACAGAAACAGAAACCGAAACAGAAACAGTGGCCAACGCGACATCCGCTTCCTGTTCCTGGGTACGGCTCGGTGGCTGTTGGCCCGGCTGGGCGATCCTTTACGGCTTTGAAGCCTTTTCACAGCATTGGACAAAAGAAATGCTAACAATGTCTGCCTGTCCAGGTTTGTATTCCGCTATTTTTCTTTCATTCATAGTTTTTTTTTTCCTCCCACTGCTTTTGTCTTTTTTGTCGTATTTTTTCTTTCACTTTTGTGTGACTTTAGCGACGCTTTTATGTGCCCCATTGGCCAGCCAGACGTTGAACATTATTGTTGCCACCGCATCACTCACACACACACACACACACACTCATACACACATTACATTTAACCCACACACATGTACAACAAGTATTACAAATTTCAATTAGCGACATGTGTTTGTTTGCGCTGACGAGTTGCTAAACTCATCCAAAAGTTGCGATTGTAAATTAAATTAATTTCTATGAGAATTTATCAAATGTTTTAGTTTAAGCTACAAATTAAATCGAATTGAAATTAACTTCATATTTATAGTGTGAGCAATTCAATGTAATAATTATTAAATTGTTGCTTTCCTCTTTTTGGCATGTGAAGGGAGTTTGCCTGGTTAAATCTTATTTCTATGTGAATTGAGAGAATTGAGACTTTTTTTCTAAATAAATAGATAAATATTTATGTATATTTATTTATGTTAAGTATAATTTATTCTCACATTAAAAACACTCACTGCTTATCTGTCCTTGTTTCTCATTACACTTGACTCTGGGCCATCTTCGAGTTGTGGCTGCGAATTAAATTTATTTATATTTTGTATTCCAATTATTTCTATCATTTATTTTTTATTTAGCTCGAAATGCTTAATTTATGTTTTCGTCGACTTCTCGTTTTCTTTGGCAAACCACACATTTTAATGCACTTCTTCTCAGCCTCGCAGCACGAGTCCTGCGATCCACTGCTTACTGACACCGCTCTAAATCCTGCTGGTTGCCCAGCGGGGCAGCAAAAAGGAGAAGAAGAGAGAAAAAAGAAAAGCGAGGCTAAATGGAAAAACAAAAACGTATTTACCTCAAATTAAACATTATTATGCCGAGGCAGCGGACGGGAGCGTGGGCTCTGAGATTGCAGATTGGGGAATGAGGATTGCCATTGTGCCTGTTGGGGGCTGCAGCTGAAGCTGAAGCTGGAGCTGTTTGCCTGCTCGCTGGTCATTTGAGGGCAGCCGCAGGTGGCGACCACACGCACACCCAAACACCCACCCACCCACACCCACACACACACACACACACACACACTCACAGTTTGACCGCAGTAAATCACGCCGTTAAATGGCGGCGACCGCTGGGCAGGCAGTTGCCTGCTCTTTCTCACATCTGCACCGCTTACACTCAGCGAAAATAATGCATTGTAAAGCTGCAATCAGCAAATATATATACGTAAATAAATATATAAATAAAATTGTTTTAAATATTTTGAAACCATTTTAAAACTCTTTCGTTTTTACGGCCAGTCTTATTTAAAAAAAAAAACGCGTAGAATACATTAAATTAAATAGATTGCTTATTGACAAATTCCCAAAAACTTAATTTTAAAATTTAGATAAATATATTAAAAAATGGGCAAAACCCTTCTTTTTTTTAGTGCAGCCATGCCCCGTGTTGCTGCGTCGCTAGCTGTTTCTCCCTGTCGCTCTGACTCTCTCAAGTTTGGCAACGACATATGTGCGGCGCGCGCTTCAAGCACGTCCAGGTCGCTGGGCTCCTGGGTTCATGGGTCCTGGCTACCGACTACCGACTACCGGCCACTGGGTCCTTGGATTCCTGCATTTGTCGAGGCACTTCCCGTTGTTGGCTGGTCAGCGACGCGGACGCGAGTGTGGACGCAAATGTGTGCTTTGGGCGGGTCATTCGCAAGCCTTAATGACATTGCCACACACACATATCCCTCCTCCCCTCTTTAAGCTTGACCCCTCCACTGCTTATTCAGCGCCCCCCTCACCCACTCAACTGTCACTTGGCTGCCCCTTGCACATGAGAGTTTATTTTGTAATTAACGCCTGCCGCCTGTTGCGCCTCCTGCACCTAAGGTCATGGGTAGAGATTGAGGGTGCTCATTCTTTTTTCGTTGTTAATGACGTTGACAGGCATTAGAGTGTGTGTGAGTGTGGATAGTGGGTGTGTGTCGCAACACACGCCTAGAGATGGACACGAGCCGTGACCTTGTACGAAAATCGTGAGTTTGAATAGCAATAATTGTAGCTAAATTAGAAGCGATAGCATTCAAATGGGAAGGTAAACAGGTAAACAATACGTTAAGTAAGAAGCAATGCGAGTGGCAATGCGAGTAGCAAAGCGAGTAGCAAAGCGAGTAGCAAAGCGAGAAGTAAAGCAAGTAGCAAAGCGGGTAGTAAATCGAGTAGCAAAGCGAGTAGCAAAGCGAGTAGCAAAGCGAGTAGCAAAGCGAGTAGCAAAGCGAGAAGCAAAGCGAGAAGTAAGGCAAGTAGCAAAGCGGGTAGTAAATCGAGTAGCAAAGCGAGTAGCAAAGCGAGTAGCAAAGCGAGTGGCAAAGCGAGTAGCAAAGCGAGAAGCAAAGCGAGAAGTAAGGCAAGTAGCAAAGCGGGTAGTAAATCGAGTAGCAAAGCGAGTAGCAAAGCGAGTAGCAAAGCGAGAAGCAAAGCGAGTAGCAGGCGAGTAGAAGGCGAGTAGCAGGCGAGTAGCAGAACGAGTAGCAGAACGAGTAGCAGAACGAGTAGCAGAACGAAAAGCAAAGCGAGCAGCAAAGCGAGTAGCAAAATTAGCTGATATGCTAAGCGATTAGTCAAAGAGCTCATTAGCATGAAAAGTGTAATTTCGTGTCTTATTTGGGTGTCCGAGTTGTTGCTGCAAAAAGAGGCAGCTTTCTTTCCATCGCTACCGCAGAGGATTCGTCTGTTGTTGTTGCACAGGCTGCTTGCTGCTGTTGCTGTTGCTGCTGGTTGCTGGTTGCTGTCAACACCTCAGCAGAGCGCAGCATGAATAAGCCTATGCAAAAAAAAGGCGTTGCAAGCGTGTGCTTTCCCCCTGCCACAGTTCTCAGGCTCTAACTGCCAGCCCCCATTTGCCGCATTGCCACATGTCCTTGTGGCAACTTGTGTGTGTGTGTGTAGCTCGTTATTGTCGCTGCTTGCGAGTTAATTTGTGGCATATGAAAGTGCGCATGAAATGAATTGAATGGATCCAAGTAGTGTGAGAGGTGTGAAGTGTGTGGTTGTGTGTGTGTGTGCGTGTGTGTGTGTGTGTGAGGGAATGAATCAGCTGCCAGGCAAAACGGCTGGGCGTCACTTGCTGCTGCTGTTGCTGTTGCTGTCTGCAATGTTGCCGCCAACAGGTGTAAATGTGAATTAATTAACCGCAAACACTATAAACAACGCCTCCACACAGCCTGCTCTCTTCCTCTCCTCCATCTCCCTCTATCTCCCACTCTCTCTCTCTTTTAGACTCTGTGCTTACAAATTGGCTTGACGTTTTGGCTAAATTGAAATGAAATTCATTACGCGTCTCGCTTTTGTAGGCAATTCGCGTCCGCTAGACAAATTCTCAAATTTGCCAGCAACAACAACAACAACAACAACAACAACAACAGCAACAACAACAACAGCAACAGCAACAATATGTCTCGCAAAAACTTGAACGTTAACAAAAAATCAAGTGGATATTATGATGGCTCAACAATGGGGCAGCATGCGAGAGGTTGCAAGGCGGGGGATACACTAAAAAAAACCGTCTAAAAAGTGAGAAAGAGAAATATAAATATATAACATAAAACAGAAGTTTCCCTGAAACTGAAAAAAGTAAAGCCTTTAATTAGATTAAATTGTCGAGAACATATTTTAAAACGAAAGGTGAGAAGAACTTTCCTTAAATTAAGATTTTTGTGTAAATCTTTCTTAAAAATGAAATGATTTTCTAGCAGAACAAAACATGGGAAATAAGAAATCTAGAAAAAAATTGTTGTGAACTTGATTCGCTTTTCTGCAAGTGTATCAAATGTCAAATGTCAGCCGCTGACAAAGTTGCTGTTATTGCTGTTGCGTTTGTTGCCTTTTGTAAGGTCGCCTCGATTTCAAGAAGTCAATTCAAATCAAATCATTTGGAAGCAAATCATTTGATATGTTGCGGCAATTGACAAACTCCGAAGGGGATGGTGGATAAGGGAAGAGGGGAGTGGGGAGGGCTTGCTGCACACACATTTACAATTGCTCAATTCAATTTCCGTTTGAGTGCGTCGGCAGCAAACTTGATCTCCTGTTGATGATGATGGCGCCAAACTGTCGCTTATAGACGGCAAACTGGCGAAATGGCACAAAAGGCAGCTAAACGACACACACACGCACACACACACGCACACACACACACAGGCACACACAGGTGAGTGGCTTTAATGTGCTCGTTACGGGGAGCGGCGGATGTGGATTACAACGGCCAGGACGCACTGAGGCGCCGAGGAGGGGGCTGAAGGGCGCTACCTAGCCGGGATTCTGTTACGCAGCTCCTCCTCAATTGCCATGCACTTGATTTGCTACTTATTGAAATCAAATAGGCATTGCCCTGCCTCCACCGGCCACGATACCCTAACCCCACAAAGTAGCTTGCTTTGACCAGCAAAGAGGAAACACTTGACTGCAAATTAAATTTGTTTTCATATTCGATATCTTTAAATTTTGAATTTCAAAAATTTTAAATTTTGAATTTGGAATTATTAAATATTATTCATTGCCATAGCAGATTGAGCAAAATATAAAATTAAACAGATGAAGATCTAAAACAAATATAATCATAAAACAGTTTTGTTTAAATTGGTTTTTAGTTCATTTATTTTTACATTTAAGTTAGTGCAACAGATATTCGACCTTATTGTTGACTGTTTTCATTTAGCTATTTTAGCATTTAGCTGTTTTATTGTCGTCCCAGCAACGCTCTGTTATTTTTATTATTGGATAACATTGCCCGATTACCCGCACTTGAATCGATTTATTGTTATTGAGGAGCTGAGCGCCAGGCATAAATTTCTAGCCATAATTACAAGTGCTTGGCATTTGTCTTAATGGAGGAATGCTGGTGGGGATGGGGATGGGGATGAGGAGTACTGGGAATAGGCTTCAAGTCAAATCAGGTGAAATTGCAAAAGGGGATGAGGTTGGGATGGGAAGGGGGATTGAGCCCTTGAGTTACATTTCACTTAGGCCAATTCGCAATCATTTTGGCCAGTTGCCAATGCCAGACTAAATGATTCGCATTTGGCTTCTCTGCATTTTTGGGCTATATATAAATATGTACATTTCTTTATATATTTTATTATATTTATATACATATATATGTTCTTAATTTTTTTGTGAGCTTCCGCTTATTATTTAATTATTTGCTCATGCCAATTCCTGGCGGATTCTGTTGGTTGCCGCTTTTATTTGCTTTAATTTGATTTTGTTGCTGCTGCCAACCGCAGGACTCAACCACCCTTACATCCCCCCGCCACCCACAGATTTTCCACAATCTATGCGGCAATCACATTTTAGTTCATCATTAGCGCAGACATTGACAGGCGACGTGGATGAGATGAGGTGGCGTGCGGGCGGAGGGAGAGGAAAAATCCAGAAACGTGTTTAGGGCCCTCATCATAGTTTCGCAATTATGAGCTGGCAGCGAGGGAGGGGGGAGTGGCAGTGGCGGTGGCAGTGGTTGCTGCTCTGGTCTCAACTCTCAATCAATCATAATTAGCGTGAATTGCAATTATTGCTGCATAGTTTTTGAGCTCGCTAAATTGCAACTGACGTGCGGCATAATAATCTATGTGTGTTTGTGTTTGTGTCAAAAAATTAAGCCAATTCCAGTTGGAATTGCCAACTTCATCTTACTGGTGTTCCTTGGCCAAACTGTCAGTCAGCCGCCTTTGAAAAAAAATACTCGCTATCTAAAATCAAATAAATTTATCTAAAATATGTATATATTAAAGTCAGCTCGAAACTTGTGATTACTAAACCCGAAACAATTGTAAATATTGATCAACCGATCAGTTGCCTTATAATTAATTATAATTAGTTAAAAGTCCACTTCTTTAGCAGAAATATCCCTTTTGAAATGTCGTTAGAAATTTAAATTAAAATTCATATCCGAATCGCATTTACGAAAATGTCAGCATGTTGGACAATTTTCAACTTCGAAACATATATAAAAAATTGAGTCGATTTTCCAAATCAAAGCATTTCTGATCACACATTGACTTCTATTGGACGCCATTTTTGGTTACATTTTAAACTAAAACTCGACCAATATTTCATAAATATTAGATGAAGATTTCTATTTTCCGAAGATACTTCAACTTCCACTCAGAAGGAAGTTCAAATAATGTCTAGTGTTTTATATTGTCAAAAATTGAAAGACAACATTTTGAAATTGATCGAGCTTACTTTAAATTAAAGCGCCAATGATAAATGAAATATTTGAATTGCCTAAAATTCTCAAAAATTAATTTCTTTAAATTCCTATTTACCTAACCATTTTTTATTTTTATTTTTGTTTGGTTTTTTTTTTTTGTGCGCTGGTATCAGAAGGCGAGTTTCTTACTAAGCACTAAGGACCGTACTGTGATACTGATAATACTTGGTATGCAAATTTGATTTGTTGTACTCGGGGTACGTGAGAGCGTCGTCCATTGCCCCCGAGGAGCAACAGCGGCCGAAAAAGGGCTAAGGAGCAAAAGACTAAAGACTAAGGACCCAGCAACGGGTGGCTTGTGCACTTTGTAACTGGTTGTGTAAACACTCCAAAGAAAGCAGCCAAAGCCACGTTCAGGTCCGTTACAGCAACAACAAAAACAAAAAACCAAAAAAAAAAAAGAAGAAGTAGAAAAAAAGGACAGCCCCCGTCGAAAGGGTCAGGACTGTCAGTCAGTCAGTTAAGGGAAAAGGGAAAGCAAACGGGGATCGGGGAACGGGAAACGGGCGTCACATGACGGCATTCAACTTGTCGTGGTAATTGCGTAGCATTTCCATAGATTAAGGGATTTACTCAACTGCTTTCACTTCGGCGTCACCGATACCAACCAAACAGGACACAAGCAGAGCAGCAGCAGTACAAAAAACAAGTAGCCAGCTACAATTTTGAAGGAAGCGCCAAACTGATACCAGAGCAAGGAAAATTCCTACGGCACGCACAATCCAACAAAAATTGGTAAAAAAAAAAAAAAAAGCAAAGCAAAAAATAAAAAACAAGGAAGAAATGCTGAAAGTGTAGTAAAACGCTTGTGTTAAATACTTTTATTGAGATGGTAAGCCTTTTTATTAGCTCAGACCTAAATAAACAAGCCGAGGCGAGCGGGTCGGACATGGAGCTAAAGCTCTGGCCTAGGGAGGGTGGTGAGAGCTGTGGGGTTGCGGGGGTTAAGCAGTAGCGAAAGGGGTTGGTCTTGGTTGCTCCTTTTATCTGTCTAAAGGGATAGCAGGTGGGTAAGGGGGGAGGAGGAGGGCATGGGAATGGGAATGGGGATGGGTGTCCGAGGTCTCGAGGCCGCCGTTTAACATACTTTAAACATGTTTTGCACAGCCTGAAATAAACATTTGCCCAAACCAAAAAAAAAAATTATATAAATAAAAATGACAAAAAAACGGCGTTAAATTCGTTGAAATTAAGCAGGCGACAAAATTTAAATAAGAAATAAAAATAAAACGCCAACAACAACAGCAACAAGGTAAACAAGTTAAAAAAAACACCCATCAACAAAACAAAATAATACATAAGGAAAATTAAATAGCTGCTCAAAATTACCCAATAAAGATGAGATTGCCACACTTAAAGGCCTATAGAACGATTCGAAAACGATTAGCAAAAAAAAAAAGTACAAAGAAAACAATCACAAAATTTAGTGGATTATAAAAAAATAAAATTAAAAAAAATAACACCTCTTTAAATCTTCAACGCAACTTAATTAAATAGCAAACGGATTTAAATTGAGTGCCGCCCTTTTCCACTCCATTTGCATTATTAATTTGTAATCCAAAAAAAGATTGTGAAATGGAACAATTTAAGAACGGTCATTAGCTTAATAATATTATTATACTATGATACCAAAGGTATAATAGTATATTAGGTTTGTACAATGTCGGTCATGCTGTCTGTCCGTCCGGCCGTCCGTCTTTACATGTGAATGAACACATCGATAAAATCGATTTTCGCAAATCGATAAAGCCACATATCTCCCACATTTTTATGGATACAGTCACCAATTTTGATTGGTAGGTTGTTGGCGATGCCTCGCCTACCTGCGACTCCCGCAAAATAAGAAAGTTTGTTACTGGTAACTCTCCTAAGAGATCGATAAAAAATTTGACGACCACGCACACTCCACCTACCTTAACCGATACAAAAATCTGGGAAAACAATTTTGGACCTCGCCCACTCCCGCCACCAAAACCGATAAATGCTCATATCTCCCCCAATTTAATAGTTACAGTTAGCAAACTTGAAAGGAAGATTATTAGGAACCTTCTCTTAATTTTTTTCAACCACGCCCACTCCAGCCGCCAAAATCTCGAAAAGCTCCGAGATTTAATAGCTACAGTTGCCAAACTTCGAAGAAGATTTACTATCTTATATCTACCTCAATCTGAAAGGCAATCTTGGCTGCACACAAATTATGGTATCATAGTATTCCGCTGTCGGTTACTTCCGACTGCAACGTTCTCTCTTGTTTGTGTTAAGACTTAATGAATTTCTTGAATTTGAAAAATGAAATCTGACAAACTCTTTTGCTTATTTTATTTTTCTTAGTTTTTAAAATAACTACTAATAGTTATTTAATAATATTAATAATAATAATAAATAGTGTATTTTCGCATTCGTTTAGTCTCCAAAAATAGTGTTCTTAGATTATTAAAAGGTGACTAAACTAATAAAAAACAAGTAAGAGGCTGTAGTCGAGTTAACTCGACTACTATATACCCTTAACCCAGCTGTTAAATATATTCTAGTTTTCTTGGCAAATTTCCCTTTAAGATGATTTGCACTCAAATGCCCGAACTGAATGTCTTTAAAAACGTGCATATACGTACATGCATACACACATACACAGGTACACGAAATAGTAGTTATCGGGGTTCTGCAGAATACACACAAATAAATTGACGCTAGCGTCGATTATAATGCCATCTCTTTCTCACACATGCGCTCGCCTATTTATATGTGTACAGAATATGCTTGCGGCTGCTGATAGAAATGAGATCAATATGAGAATATATTTCCGACTATAACTTTGGTGTTCCTTATCCGATCTTAATGAAATTTCAGCAATTGATCAATAATATGTATATGCATATTATGTATAAATTAGAAGCCTCTGCCTTTTAAATTGTGAAATTTATTGCTATCGGAAATCTAAATGTATCGATAATTCAGAAACTGAGGCAGTTATCGATAAAATAATGCAAACTTGATCTGCGCCTGGTACACTAGAACTTATATTCCAAATTTGAAGTCTCTAGCTCTTATAGTCTCTGAGATCCGCGTGTTCATACAGACGGACGGACGGACAGACGGACGGACGGACAGACGGACGGACAGACGGACAGGGCTATATCGACTCGGCTGTTGATCCTGATCAAGAATATATATACTTTATGGGGTCGGAGATGCTTCCTTCTGCCTGTTACATACATTTGCACAAAACCATTATACCCTTTTTACCCATTTTTAATGGGTTAAGGGTATAATAACTCAAGCAAATTTTTTATTTGACCTCAGCTTCCTCCCAGCTGCGACGCCCACCCCGCCACTTACAGCGACATCCACATTATTCATTTCAGTGTGTGTGTGTGTGTGCGTGTGTATGTGTGTGTGTGTGTCGATCGGTTAATGTTTATGCTGTGTGAGGAGCTTTTAAGTCTTAGAAGCCAGTGCGAAAGCGACAACAACAAACATAAACACAACAACAGCAGCACGCGCGCATTTAAATCACATTTGTGTGTGTGTGTGTGTGTGTGTGTGTGTGAGAAAGAGAGTGAGTGAGAGAGTGAGTGAGTGGGGAGTAGGGCAAGCAAGGCAGAGAGAGCGAGCAAAGTCATAAAGTGTTGTTTAATGGCATTTTTCATCCATTACTTACCGTTATTATGCTAATGAGGTCGTTACGCGTATTTGTGTGTATATTTTATTTATATTGGATTGTGCGTGATCCCTTACAGCACACACACAAACACACACACACACACACACATATATATATATTTGTATGATATATTATACAACATGCATATAGACATCATCAGCTACAATTTTTGCATACATTTTGTGCGACAACTTTGCATTTGTTGCTGTTGCTGTTGTTGTTGTTGCTGTTGTTGTTGTTGTTGTTGTTGTGCTTGGTGTGCCCTGTGGGCGATTGTGCGTGCGCGTGTGTGTGTGTGTGTGTGTATGTGTGTGTTGTCCCTGTCTACCTCTTACCCCTCTTACATTCAGTGGGCTAATTGAGTGGCTTGTGGCTGTCATTTGTGTAAATTTTCTATGACATAATTTGAGGCGCTGCAACGCTTTAATGAGCAACATTGCCAGACTTCAACTACTTTTTGCTGATGTTGTTGCTGTTGTTTACAATGTGAACATTGATATGATTGCTTCTGTTGTTGCTGCTGCTGCTGCTGCTGCCCCGTTGTTATTAGCCAGCGGCAAAAGCAGTCGCAGCTCTGAACTGCTCTGAAGACATCAAGATGAACATAAACTAGAAGCAGCAGGAAAACACACACCAAATGCGAAATTCGAAATGCGAAATTCGAAATTCGAAATTCGAAATGCAAACAGAAAGCGTTAACAGCATAAAGCAGCGCTTTAACTATAAAGATGAGGGGCAAGGGAAAGCTGCCAACTGCCACCATTGCACTATGAAATAAAATAATCACTTTTACACTATGTTTTCCTTGTGATTTTATTTGTAACCTTAATTTCCATATTATTTTATTGTACAAGATTTCCTACAGTTCAGTTAAAAAATACTCAAAAGTTGAATTAACTATGTAGCAACAAGGACGATCCGGTTTTGAGTGCCAGACTTGTCCCAGCCAACCTACCCACCTTAATTTCTATAGTAAGCAGCTACATCCTAAAACGAAAAAATATTACAAGCAAATCTTGAAATATAATTAAATAATCATATATATAAATAAATAAAAATAAATAATAAAAATAAAGATGGTGAAAAATATCGAATTTTGCACTATAGTGCAGTGGTAACTAAGAAAACAAGAAACGCATGGACAGGACGTGGGGTCCAGTGGGGTAATATGTTGGGCACTGAGGATGGCGGATGGAAGACGGAGGATGAGGTGTGTGGAGTTTTCTTGGTGCGCGGTTGTCGCAAACTTTTGCTGCTGAATACGTAAAATGTTTTGGTAAATGTGTCCCAAATGTCGTTGACGAACGCAGACTGGTGCGGCAGAGGGATGGGTGGGGGATAGGTGATGGGATGGTGGGGTAGGTGCGACAACAACGCAACGATTTGCACGCTGTAAGGCAGAGAGGGGAGAGGGGGGGTTGAGGGGTTGAGGGGTGTTTGCGCGACATTTCATTCGATTCGTGGCTAAATAACTTGGTTGGCCAAACCGCCAGCGGGCCGTGGGTGCTGCAACAAAGCGGGGGCAGGTTGGCGGGGAAGGTGCAGAAACTCAACAGCGACAAGGACTAGCAGTTGAACTAGCTGTGGGATGCAGGGACTAGGGCTATTTAGACTGAGCGGGGGGGTGGGTTGAAGCGCGTTTTGTGGTCGCTGGTCGCTGCGGCTGTTTTCGTTGCTGCTGCTCCTGTTGTTGTTGTTGTTGTTGTTGTTGTCTAGTGCAGCTGTTTGGATTGTTGCGCCTTTTTGGCGCACACACAAACCTCGAACACCAGCCACCTCCCTCTGCGGGCCGCGTCTCGCCAACCACCATGCCACCAAACATCTTCTTGTGCTCGGGCACTTCTTAAGCGCTTTCCTGTCCTGCGGTGCTCGTTTGTTTGTCGCGCACATAAATCCTAGCGCTAGTTGTGTCCCAGAAGGCACTGCCACTGGCAGCCCCACACAGTTGACAGTTGTGTCGCACCAGCACGCCACCCAATCCACCCAATCCCAATCCCCCGCGCACCACCTGCCCACTGTCACAGTCACAGCCCAGTGGTTGCTCGTCCTTCGGTGCGCTCGTGTAAACCGCATACTTAATTATGAAGTCGCCGCCGCTTCGACTGCACAAGAACCACAGCCACCCCACTCCGATGGCCGATGGCACACCACCCCAGCACCATACTCGGGTTGACTGTCCACCTGGTGCTCAAGCAGGCATAACAGCTGCGCTCCCATCGAGCCGCAACAGTCTTAAAGCTACTTTCAATATCTCTCAAGCCAAAAACCAACTGCCAACTGCAAACTGCCAACTGTAAACTGCAGAGTCATCGAGTCTAAAGACCAAAACTCCGAGTGTGCCTGTTGCTTGGTTTGGGGGCGGTGGGGATCCTGTTTTAATAGACGGGAAAACCTACATTAAAAATAAAGTTGTGTCCCACTCAGAAGCAAAAATCAGACATGCCCATTGACGATGTGCTGTGCATCGGTTTCACTGGACTAGAATCAATCCAGTCCTAAATATTGTATTTATCAAATTTACCAATTTTCCTTAATAAACAGAAAAAAAAATATTGCGAGAGAGAGAGAGAGAGAGAGAGAGAGATCATTAGTGATCAGACAATTTTTATATTATTTTTGCTGATTGCCCACTTGCTTCCAACTCGATAAATATCGATAATATTTTTGAATATTATTATGTCTCAGATAATCTATGTGCTTTGGGCACAATATTATTCACTTCCTAGCACAGTTTTCTCAATTTTAAATTATCTCAGCTTGCTCGCACTTAAGTAGGTCTAATCAAAACTTTACTTCACTGAGAGTAAATTGAGAAAATTAACCCGTCTTTCAATTTGTCTACTGCATTTTTAAGAAGCTAAAAGTTTTTAGGCTTCCGCAGGAAACTGACATTATTTTTATTAAGGCAATTAGTTTAATTGTATATGAATATTGAGGGGTATCAACTAGTCGGGCTTTAAATTGTTACTTGTGCTGTTGCTGGCGTCAGCTGCTTATTGGTTTAAGAATTTCTTAATCGGACATTCTAATGAATGTCATAAATTGATGGCGCCCTGGTCCTCAAGGGCTGTTTGCCTTTGTCGATTGGCTTCGTTTTCGGGTGCCTCGTGATTTCCAATTGTGCACTTTTTCCATGTCTAGTGGACGTACCACACCCAATCCCAATCGTAACTCCCCCCGCCCTTGCCTCTCCGCTCCCACTAGTGACAGCCGCTCTCAACTCCACTGAAGTGGTCAAGTGTATAAAGTTGAGTTCTCTGTTGAGTTTTAGCACTTGTGCCCAAAGAATCAAAAAAAAAAAAAAATAAATAAAACAACAAAAATAAAACACATTTAAGATAGAAATGCTGGACTCTGTCGCCTGTCGATTGTTTTCGTGCGCTCCTCTGACATCATCATTTTAATCATCGAACGGACTTGGGACTGTCGCCCTTTTGCACCACTGTCGCGTCCCACTTCAACCACTGTCCATTTGTTGCAGAGCTCACATGTTGTTGTTGCTGCTGCTTCTGCTTCTGTTGCTGTTGCTGTTGCTGTTGTCAATTCTTTTGCTGTTACTTTGCCGATAAGCCAAGAGCAACAACCCCCTACCACTAATATATATGGTGGACTTGAGACTCCTTGGAGTCTGCCAGTCTTTGGACACATGCGACATGCACGTTACAAGATAATCACATTAAAAATACTTGACCAGCAGACGAGCTGAGCTGTGATGCTCGCTACCCACATCAATATCAATCCAGACTCTGACCCGATAAGGTTCATTGTGTTCTCTTCTGTTCTAACGCTATTCCTGCCCCTGCCCCTTCCCCCTGAAAAAAAAACACTCGGGTGGAGTTTGCTTATCTATAACTGAAATATGTATTGGCAAATTGCAAGGATCTCTCTGCTAGCGCTTCATCATCATATAATATTTTCTCCCATCCAATTATATCACTCCCCTAGCTCAAGCCGCCCGCCTCCCTCCTCCCGGCCTTCCCTTGGCTTTTGGGCTCATTATTTTATTTAGGGCTTTTATTGTTTTTCGCATGCCATTAGTCAGTTTTGATTTACATGAGGCTGACGAGCGGTTGCGCGGAGTAGGTGCGGGTAACAATAAAAATAATACAAACAACTGTCGCTCAACTTAATAAGAAACGGACAAAAAAAAAAAAAAAAAAAAAGAAACAAAAAAATTACAACAAGAAAAAGAAAGAAAAAAACAAGCGACAGCAAATGAAATGAACAAGGTCCGCTTCCCCTTTTCCCTTTCCCGTTCCCGTTCAACTCCCTTAGCTCAAAAGTGAAAAGAAAATCATTCGAAATGACTGTAAAAACAATGAAATTAGGCCGTCGGACTGAGAAATCTAATTATTCATCCCCTTGTTGGCCGACCTGCAAATACGAATTTCAAATTGGAATTTCTTCGTATTTTTTTTTTTTTGGTTTTTTTTTTTTGTTTTCTTGGACAGAAGTCCCCGATTCCCGTTTCCCCATCATGTTCATTGCCCGTCTGGCTTTACAATTTATTTTTGTTATTGTTTTACATATATATATATATATATATACATATATATATATATATAAATATATATTTTTTTTATTTTTGTTATATATGCTTTTGGACTTTCCGACTTTGCTTTGTTTACTTTTTCAAAAGTACTTAGTTAACCAGCAAACAACAAAAGAAAAAAAAATAGTTGTTCGTAAGAGAAAATCAAATTTGCCGCCAAACTTTTGAGTTTGCCTTTTGCTTTGGCTCTGGTTCTGGCTTTGGCTCCGGCTCCGGCTTTGGCCCCATTGCCGGTCCGTGCGCCACTGAGCATCGCATTCCGAAAGCGCCCCATTAAGTAGAACCTAGTAGAACAGTCACGACTGCGACGACGACGACGACGACTATATTTTTTTCGGACTACCCCCAATACACAGCACATGGCGCCAGTGTTGGTAGGCGCATGCGCTTCGGAGGGGGGGCTTGTCGTCTTTGGCCCAAAAGGACTTCCCACATTTTTTTCTTTTTGCCTTTGGTTCGGCAACTGCGAGCGCCGCCTCCATAGTTTTCCCATTGGGAGGTGGCCTCAAAACAAGGCTGCCACTGCTGCTGCCACTGCTGCTGCTGCTGCTGATGTTGTTGCTGCTGCTGCTGCTGCTAGTGCAGGCAGCACCAACGCTTGCGCCTCGCAAGCACCGCATTGGATTTGCCACATGCCACACGCGCTAATGCGCCCTCGCTCGCTCTCGCTCTCACTCTCGCTCTTGTGCTCCCTCTCACTCGCGCTCACTCTTTCTGGCACAGACTTTCTCGCTCTCACTCTCTCGGCTTGTTTGGTATATAAGCTGCGTGCTGTACATAGCCAGTCATATAGTCACTCTTATATATATATATATATATATATATATATACACATATATATACACATATATATACATGTATATACATATATATATATATATACATATGTGCTCCAATGGGTGGCACTACCCAGCGACCCATCGATCCTAACATCCGCTTTTTTCCTGGCTGGCTGGCTGGCTGCCTGACGCTTTTAGGTGCTTTGGCCCTGGCCACACACACACACTCACACACACACTCGCACATATATACATATATTACATAAAATACCTTTTTTGCAATCCATCAAAGACAGCCCACGCTGCCCACGCAGCTGCCGACGCGTCGCTGCTTCATTGAACTGCACGAAATTTCACATGCCCCTACATCCTGCACCCCAACACCCTAAAGCCCTGCACCCTACACCCTACACCACACACCGCACACCACACACCCCCACACACCACTTGCAGTGGCAACTCGCATTGATATTTCTGGTACTGTTTTCTGAGCTTGTTTCACTGCTCAATTAATTAATCAACTGTGGCTGTAGTTAAACTTAAAGATGCACTTAAAGTAAGCTCAGATTCTAGCGACAAACAACAGATTAATCCAAAAATATTAATATAAAAAACAAAACACAAAAAAATAACACCAAACATTTGCTGGGAAAAACAAATTTTCAATTATGGCCTCGCAAAAAGTTTTTCAACCGGCGAAAGTTCTTGAAAAACTTTTCGCGAGCGCTCGCGACTTTTACTTTAATTTTCTCTATATATATATATAGATTTATATATTTATATATATATATATGTATATTTTGGTGTTGTTTTTAGGTCTTTAAGTTTTGTGTAGAGTTCATTGCCGTAGGGCAGGTGCAACGGCCTAAGCGCTGGGGCAACTCTGTTCCGCTGTTTCTAAAAATACGACAGGAATGCAAATATGTATGTATGTATATACATAAATATATATGTGTATGTATATATTAAGCGCTGATGTTCAGGCAGCGGAACTAAATGTTAATTTCATAGCTGGGCGGGGCGGGGGGTCGCTTGGTGTAGCGTTTTATTGGGTTCGTCAGCGCCATAAATTCAATCTATATCGAATTAATCGATTATATGTGCGCGCTCGGCAACTCTGTCGGCATTGCGTTTCCGTTTCCGCAACAGGAAGACATTTTAACAACAATGCGAAAAGGGTTAAAGATTTATTAATAACATGCACACACACAAACACACACACACACACCGAGAAGGGGAGGGGGGCGGGGTGCTCTATGTGAACTACTACGAGGATCAACAAAATCGTTGACGTACTTCGCTCCCCCCACGCCCCATTCGTCCTTTTGGGGCGCTGCTGGTAACGAGCGGAACAAACGGCCTGTTTTAATCGAGTTTCTTGGTGGGGGGGGGGGAAGGCTAGAACAAAAATACTGACTTACAACAGTTTCGAGGGGTGTGGCACGGGGTAGAGTCGAGCTCGCTTGGTTTGCGTTTTCGGCGTGGATCACTGATTTTTATAACGTGACAACACGCAAAGTCACAAAAACAGACATTCTTGGCAAATGCCTGGTTTCTTTTCGATGCCATCGAATTGATTAGGTCGACAGTCGCCCGTCAGCATAACCCTTGCTGACAGCCAGCCAGGCATAGTTTACTCAAATCTAAGGGGCACCACCTCCACCCCCACCCCCACCCCGTCACTCCCTCTTCCTGTGTAACACAGAAATCAATGTATTTCATTAATGGCAGAATGTGTGCCGGCTCTAATAGGCTTTATTGCCCATTGTTATTATTAATATTGGCATGCAACAAGGTCGTCGTCGCAGTGCAATACTCCAACCCCATCGTGCCCCCCCTCATTTGCCACAGTCAACCAGCTAGTCACGCTAAGACCGCTAAATTGTTGGGCACCAGCGTTACTTTCGCCACTAACTGGATTAAATGTGTTCCATGGGTAACATTTTTACAACAGCTCCCATCAGAATTGCTAGCTTTGCCACTATTGATCAACCAATCAATCCCAAAAAAAAAAAAAAATAATAAAAATAACATTTAAGTTCAAGTTAGACATGAATAATACTTTATGGCTGCCTCTAAAAATAAGTTAATGAAAGAATTGCTTTAAAAGTATATTTTAAGAATTTGGTTTGAAGCATTTGAAAAGCTGCGAACAACAAGAACTAAAAATACTTAAATAATAAATAATTCTACATTTGAATTTATAAATGTATTTCGATATATATGTGACCTATTTGATAAAGTTCAGGATATATATTTTTTGTTCTCCAAATCGAATATGGGGGTCTTCATTTTTTCACTGACCTAAATTATTTTGAAATACTTTCTTAATCCAATCGACTGCAATGCAAAGATTGCCTCTTAAAATCAGTTTCAAATTAGTAATCGTAATTAAAAAGATTAAATCGAAACTTTGCATGAATTATAAGTTTTGGTTGTAATTCTTGTACAAATTCCAATCATTCTTTCATAATCTCAAAGAGATCATGGTTCGGTATCTAGATTAATATTCCGCTTAGATTTGGAATCATGATTTTTGTTCGATATTCGTTCACTTAGTTATTTAGTTACTTCAACTTGGCATTCATTTAGTTAACAATACAAAAATTTTGATGTTGGATTTCTGTAATAAATGGATAATATTCAAGTTGGACACTTGCGATCTCAGCCAGCGAACCAAAGCCACACTCAATGGGGTAGCAGCTATTGGTTAGATACTTTAATCTTCCCAATAAAATCCATGGTATTTGGGCATAAAAATTCGATTATCATTCGTATTAATGTCTCGCATTGAATATGAATCCGAAAGTGCTTGTTGTCCATTTGGTTAACTAAGCACAAAGATTGTCACAACAACAACAACAACAAGAATGGAATTGCTACAAATTGCTTTTCCATATGCGAATTTTAGTTGTGGGTTCTGGGGCTCAATGGAGCGTGGAGCGTTGAGCGTTGAATGTAGGAGGAGGTGGATTCAAAAAATAAAAAAAAATATATATATATAAGAAGAAGAAGAAAAAACTGAATAAAAACAGCAAGGAGGAGGTGCGGCATATTTTTTGGTGCTTTGTCCGGCGGTTCGCTCCGCTCAGCGGGCGCCCAAAGGCGCTGAATGTGCGCACTTAACAAACTCGTAAATAACCAGAACAATGCGAGTGGCCGAGCGGTCTTAGGGGTGTTGGTGGGGGGGTGGTGGGGGGGTGGTGGGTATTGGTGTTGCTCAAGAGGTCAGGGTGTACAGCGGATGCTACAAAAATTGAATAAAATGCAAATTTTTTATTTTATTTATTTTTTTGTTATTTTTTAAATTTTTTTTTTTCTTATTTTTTGCAAACAGAATAATTCAATGCGTGACAATTTGGCAATGTGTGTGTGTCTGTGTGTGTGTGTGTGTATTTTTTACACATAAGTGTATGTGTTTTTTTCTTTCGTTTTTTTTCTTTACTATTTTTATGACCGGCTGACATTACGCCCGGAAATATTAACGCATGTGCGACGTCGCGACGTCGCTGACATGTGTGTGTGTGTGTGTGTGTGTGTGTGTGTGTGTGTGTGTGTGTGTGTGCTTGTGTGTGTTAGCATTTGAATGTTTGAATACAAATTCAGTTTGCCATTTTGACACACATGAATGACCAGCAAGTGGACTGAAAGAGGAGAGGGGCAAGTTGGGCGACCGGCCAAACTTGGCCAAATCGACGCTGGACCCGCAACCAACAACAACAGAACCCAACCCCAAATTGAAAGCACAAATTCCATTTCACAATAAATAAATACATATGTATATATATATATGTTTTTTTTCTAAATTCGTACACCCTTGAGGGGGTATTATTATATTGCAATGATTTGAAGACCATAAATGAAACGTGTTTTTACAATGCAAACTGTACTTTGTACTCTGTATCCGTTAATTGATTTTGGCAATTGTATTTAAGAGGCATCTCGATCGGAATCAGCAGCCGAATTGATCTAACCATGTCAGTCTATCTGAACAGGCCTAACCCAGGCAGATCGAGTTTACCTCAATTTATCGATAACTACTGCTGTTTAGCAAATAGCAATACATACCGATGTCCGATATTTATCGACATATTTTCTACCAACTAATAAATGGGCGCACACCTGGTTAGAATAGGAATATGGAAATTAGAATAGACGACTATATTTAACAACTCGACTTCAGCAGGCATTCGATTGTTTTTCAGGATATCCCTGAAGTTGTTGAAGGGGGGCAGTGCTGAAAGTAGTCGTTAGATAAGCCCAAAATAAGTAATCGATTTTATTATCGCACGTAAAGAGGAGTTCTCTCGTGACTGTAGCCACGCCCAAAATACAATCAGCCAACTTATAGATCAACAGATTAGAGCAATGAGGAATGAAATTGCAGACTTTGAACTTAACCAAGTCGATTCCCTCTCCATCTAAATTAGTGCAAAAGCCTCCGTTTCCGATTTTAATCACGTTCATTTATATATTAACAAACGATTATGATTTATTTGTTAATTAATACAATTTATTTTAATTTCTGTATAAAAATGTGTGTTGCCCGCAATTTCTGAAATGTTAATTAAACAGAAAATATACGAAAAATACCCATAGTTATTTTAAATTAATAATTACTTTTATATCGATTGATGCTGATTAATTTGAGAAAAAGTGGTTTATTCCTCTGCTAAACGTAAGCTTTTGTGTTCGTCTTATTATCGATAGCTGATGGTATCGATAACCATAATCTATCGTAGACAACTTTAATTGCACTGAATTTAATTTTTAATACTGCGATACTTGAAATAGAAATTGTTTTAGACTTGCAAACCTACCTGCCTGCTAAGAATGGGGTACAGGCTATCTGCTAGTGGGGCATACCCGATTGGTGTTACTTAGGAGCAATAGCACAGTCCAAACCAAAATCAATCACTTCGCTTTAGCGAATACATTTATTTTCATTTCTCTGAGATTTGCTGTGTATTTAGAGTGTGTGCATATGGGTTGGGGGGGGGATGGGTTTGGGGTGCGGTGTTCGCTACTTGATTTCAATATATTTATATATGTATATGTATTATTATTTGGATTGTGTGTTGTTTTTTTTTGTGTTGCTTTTTTGGGGCACCCTACGGGCATGCGGAGTTTTGTACCTTTTCATATTTGGCAAATTTGAGCATATTTTATCACCATTACGTAGCGTCGTGACCCGCAGGCAATGAATGCCCCCGCTCCAGGTTCCCTTAACCCACATGCCGGCCACACATGCCCCGGCCTGGCCTCAGCTATTGGCACCCAAGTCACCCGCATATTGGCATAGGAGAGCCGGAGAGTGGACGGGGTGCATCGTGGACTGCGGGCTTGAGCAAAAGAACGAGGTCGGTTTGGTTGGGTTTGGTTTTGTTTTTGCATGGCAACCCTTTTTTACGTCAACGTCGTCGCTGTTGTCCTTGTCCTTGTCGTCATCACACACAGTAGCCAGCAGACGTTAGCTGAGAGACCCGCATTCCCAGCTCACAGCTCCCAGCTCCCAGCTCGATGTGCCCAGATCGCAATTCGCAGTTGCCCATTCCCAACGCACTCTAACGTCACATTCAATCAAGCAACAAACTTCCCAACTTGCTACTGGACGGCTGCCCCTCAATCCTCCATTCCCCATCCTCCATCCTGAATCCTCAATCCTGAAGCATCAACCCCAGCACCAGAATAACCCACACTCGCCTGCCACTTACGCAAATAAATAATAACGGACGGCCAAACAAAAAAGAATTTGTTTAAACAAACTGGAAAATTTATGAATATGTTGAAGTTTTTTGGCAACAGCCACAAACAAAAAAGGCCGCATAGCGAAAAATGAATACTCTGAGATGCAGATGAGGAGGCCAGGATCAGCATTTGTGAGTAAATGAGTGAAGTCGAGTCAAGCAGGCAAACTGATTACAAAGAAATTATTGAATTAAGTCATTAAATATATTAAATATAATTAATATTATTATTCATCAAATGTTGGTCGAGTGTCACAAACGAAAAGAGGCATTTTCCATACCCGTTGCAAGGTGAGGAGGTAAATCAAATGCTCGCATCGGTGGCTTAAAGACATGGCCAACGGAAAGGCAGCAGGCGAAAGCACTTCATTGATATTTATGACCATGCCACGAATGGAAACAAAGAGGCGGGCAAGTGGCAGGAGGTGTGGCAGGAGGTGTGGCAGGAGTAGCGCTGATTGCGGCCAGTTGCCCCTTTCGTTTCCTTGCATGCAAAACTTGATTGGTTCCGTCTGCGCCTGTTACGAGTCCACCTGGCAATATGTATATGGAGATGCACACACACACACACACACACACACACATACACAAATTGCTCTCCTTTCTCCCGCCCACGAAGCAATCTGGAAGACAATTCAGCAGCTGCTGCAACGCATTCTCCAACGAGTGATTTGCGCGCCCCGCAAGGAGAAATAAACTCTAAGAAATTTATATAAAAAAAAAAAATATGAAATGCAAATGAAATAAGAGCAGAAAGTGCGATTATCCAAGACACACCGCATATTGGATACCCTTACAGAATGAAGTCAAACTGCACCTATCTAAATATCCTGTGGCAACTACATGTTTTATGTAGTTGATGATGTTCTTGCCAGAAAGTGAACAGCACAAGAAAAAATCTTAACTAGTCTTATTTAGAGAATTTCACAACAATTGATGGAACTCTCGGCAAGAGTATGAAAAAGAAAATGTTATTTCATAATGCAAATTCAGTGCAGAAGCAGTCAACCCCCCCGCGGCCGGTCGACAGCGGCGAGTGTCCTGTTTTGGGTATTAATGTCGAATGTCAAGCGATGTGAAGAGACGTCCAATTGTCAGGGAGTGTTGCCGAATATGGAAATGATGGGGATGGGGGGGCGGGAAGGAAATAAGAAAAATGCGGTATTTAATGTGAATTACACCACTGTGACCACAATCTGTAACGGGACAATTGCAAGGCCTGCCTTTCCCGGGACGCCCCGCACACTCCACTCTCGATCATCGTTTCTAATGTAAATTTTCAATTTAAATGCAAATATCAATTTGTCAATGCTCTCGTCTCTGACGTGCGACATCATTTTAGCACAGGGAAAACAGGGGGTAAAAAAAAACCGAAGAAGAAGAAGAAGACGGTCCGAGTGAGCTTTGGCAAGCTGAAATCCTTGCATTTTAACTAGTGAGCCGTAGCCGCAGGGTCAGTCCCAATCTCAATCTCAATCTCCAATGCCCAAGAACCCAATCTCAATTCCAGTTACAGTTACAGCTATACAGCTATACACAGGCTACGTCCCCACTCCCCCCCACCTCAGCCCCCCTCGAGCTGAAGCTCAAACTGAAGCTGGCAGCTGCTTAGCACAATTCCCATGTGGCCAAAGGACAGTCCTGGCATTTAGCCATCATCATAACGCCAAACTCAAGAAGCACTCGTATTTTTCTTTTCATTCTTTCATTCAGCTTGATTCGTCTTATTTTTTTCTAACGCCACACTCTTTCCAGCCAGAGGTCCTTCAACTGTGTTGGCCAAGAGGAGTGCAGCAGGATTGAAAACCATCTTTCATTTTATTACCAACATTATTTTCGCTTTTGTTGATTATTATTATTATTTTGAATACCAATCAATTAATACATCAAAATAGTTCTGCTTTTAGCTAAAATTGATATGTGTTTGTTTTAAAATTGTAAAAAATACATTAGTTAAAAAAAGGAATAAATAAAAAGACTTAAAAAAGGAATAAAAAACACATTTTAAGCAAAGAGTTAAAAAAAGGAATAAATATCAATGAACTCTGACACTATTTGCTTATACTTTATTTTATTCCTACTGATAGATTGATTAGTTAACAAAAATAAATACAGACAAGTCTTTAGTCAGGCATCCCCATATTTAACATTTTATTAAAAGGATATTGATATTGATAGATATTTATTTAGATATGACTTATTTTCAGATTAAATCAGAAGACTCCAATCAATATGTCATTACTGATCACTGGACACATTAAAAGGTTATGAACTTTTGAATAGGTTGAAGAATATTTAAAATATTTAAAGAAAAAGTAAAATAATAATAATATTTTGTAAATCTTCTTTGCAATTATTTATATATCTAATTGAATGAATCATCAATAACTGTCTGCCATAATTTCAATTGCATTACGAAATGGGTTGTTTAAGTTATTTGCCTAGTTCTACATATATTTGAATCCCTAGGCATATGTATTTATGCCTATATATGTATGTATGTGTATATTGATAAATCAGTGTTGTCAAGTTGGCAAAGGGTATTCAGAAGTCGTTGTCATCGTGCTTTATACCATTGTATCTTATTTGTTTGGCGAACAAACGGCGCTGATTTTCTACGTTTCCCTTGATATAGTGTTGCAGTTGTTGTTGTTGTTTTTGTTGTTGTTGTTGTTGTTGTTGTGACTGTTACGTTGTGCCTAATTAGGAATTCACATCATTTTTTATTTGGGTTAAAATTATTCAAAAGTGGCAAAAGCATTTCAAGGACCGTTCCCAGCTGCGTATTCAAGACTTCTCCTTTTTTTTCATAACCATCTTTTTATGCTTATTTTTTCATCTTTATTTTTGCTGTTGGTTGCTGGTGGTGCGGGTGGTGCGAGTGGTGCGGGGTGCAAACACGTTGGATAACTAAATCTGCGTGCGGTTGTCAGGTTGCCAGGTACTACTTTACACTGCCTGCAATAACTGTTCACCCCGCTCCCATCTGCTGCTGCTGCTGCTGCTGCTGCTGCTGACCGGCAGGCAGCTCGTTAAATGAACTGAAGTCGCAAAGTGCGTAAAAAAAAAAAAAGAAAAGAAAAACCCAACAACAACAACAACAACAAAATAACCGGTCTAAGGCAACGAAATAGGTGGAAAATTAAACATATTAAAAGTTTTTACACCTTTGATGATGAATTTTGCGCGCAGTTGCAACCCTTTGATGCCACGAGCAGGAAAGATACAAGACAACCCTCCTCCCATCACCCGCCCCCGCTCCCGCTCCGCTGAGCACTTAACAAACTGTCGCGGTGGCCGTGCTGAAAGTAATAAAAATGCAATTACAACGGGTGCCCCATTTATGGATGCGGCGCCACCAGGATGTGGCTTCAACTTCAACTTCCATCTCCACTCGAGCTGCTTCAGTTCAACTCCTGCTGTGGTTTGCTGTCCTCCAATTTGATTCACTTCATCAGCAAGTAAGAGCGGCGCATTAAAAAATGTTCACGTTCAACGCGGCTGCATGCTAAATGAGCCAAGTAATAAAAACAAGCAAGCAAGTCCTTAAAGTCCTTAACACACACACACACACACACACACACACACACAAAGGTGTAACCAACAAAACTCAACTGGCCCAAAAAAAAAAAAAAAGCCAGAAAAGAGCTGCGTTAATGAAATGCGCTAAAAGGGTTTAGCTGACCTCAAAGCTTCGGCTTGGGGGAGTGCCAGGATGTCAGCTGCCTGCCAAAGGATGCCCGGCGAGTTACATGTGACAAGGACTCCGAGCCTCCAACTGGCAACTGGCAACTGGCGAGTGGCGAGTGGCAACTGGCTGTCAACAGGTTAAATGCTGCTCCAAAGCATCCACATCCGTATCCACATCAGAGCTGCATTAACATTTCAAACGTCGCCGGCATTCAAACAATGATTAAAAACAACAGCAACAACAACAACAACAACAACAACAAACAGCAACAGCAACAACAACAACAACAACAAGCAAACAATAAAAATCATCAACGAAAAAAACAGGAGCACAATTTTTGTTGGATTTTTGAATGTCGTTTGCTGGCAGGCAGACAGATGGACAGACAGACAGACAGACAGGCAGGCGGCAGGCAGCGGCTAGACAGTAACAAAGAGTCGGACAGTAGGGCAGAGGGGAGGGAAGGGTGGAGGGAGGGGTGCGCATATCGCGTGTCAATTGTTGCCGAAAAGCAATGTTGACAAACGGGCGGCGATAAACAGCCAAAAGCGAGCCAAAAGGCTGAAAGAAGCTAACGAAACAGCCAGCTAAATAACAATAACAATAACAACAGCAACAACAAAATGAAAATAACAAACAGACAACGGACAAAAGGACAAAAGGACGAGACAACCGACAGCTGACAAAAATAATATTGAAAGGAAAAAAATCAGAATGCTTCAGTCGGCATTGCCTGACCAGGGGATACCTATGGATAGCTGGTGAATAACTAGTACATATATACATATATTCATGATCAGCATCAGTAGCCAAGTCGATATAGACAGTCAGGATTAAAGATAGAGCTATATAGCATTACTATATCATATACAGATGCTATAGTTACGATCATTGGAAAGATGAGTTCTTCTAAAATTAAGTTATTTGTTTAACAATATGCTTCTCGAATTTAAGCAACAATTCGTTGAAATCGGACTACTATATCATATAGCTTTCATAAAATAGCAATTTAAATGTGAACATCGGCAACTTAACTCGGGATAAGATAAGATGAGAATATCAATTCCATATCTTTTGTGTTCACTTTTTGAATGAGGTTTACCGATTGGAGTCCCATCGATTTGTGTGTGAAAATGTTTATTTTTTTTGTTATACAAACTCACAACTATGTTTAATAAAATATCAAATATAATGGAACTTTTGATCAACTAGAATACATTAGCTTATTTATATATTTATTTTTATTTTTTTTATTAAAATGTATTATTATTATTTATGCACTGTGAACTATTAGATTTATTGTGCGCTATTCACATTTTACCATTTCGATACATTCATAGTTGCCTAGAAAATATGCGAATAAGCACTGTTATATTTTATTAATATTATATTTAATAAATTAAAATTAAAAAAATAAATAAAAAAAAATGTCAAAATTCATAGTAATTTTGTTTCTAAGAGAGTCGTAACACGAAGCAAACAATAGTTTTCCAAGCATTGTTATCAACAGTAACAAATTGACCTTATTGACGAGCATACCCTTAAAAAAAAAAATAATAAAAAAAATATAGCCGAAGCGTGAACTGAATGATGTGAAATATAAATAATTAGTCAAATGTTACGCAACAGCTTTCACTTTTCACATTTAACAAATTCACAATTTGGTATTCACAATTATTGTTTTTTTTTTTTGTATTTTTTTTGTATCCAAAATTGACTGGGATTGACAAGGTCCGGCGGGGTCCCTCCCCAACCCTGCACCGTCCAGTTCGATTCCATTGCGTGGGCGTAGACAGGTTACAGTTACAGTTACGAGTTTCAGTGTTTTTTTTATATTCCCTGTCAGGTGCTGGCTCAGGTGGTTCTCATGCCTATTTGTGGAGTGCTATTCGCGGTCGCGTTTACAGTTAGGTCCGCGTGTCGCCCCGCTTTGACTTCCGCTTGACATTGTTTGATTGTCGTTTAATTGAATTTAATTAGCATGAGGCGCATGAGGCAAGGACGAATTTTTTTTTCTACTTTCACTTTTTTCTTTCTTTTTAATTGTTCTGCTTGTTTTTTGTTTTTCTTTTCTTCTGTTTTTGTAACTTTTTCTATTTTTCTATTGTGTGTGGGTGACTTTAGTTAGGCAACGCTGATTAAACGAGGGCGGCAGATAGCCGAGGGGGCAGATTGTGGGTTGAGTTGTTGTGTGTGTGTGTGTGTGTGTGGGGGGGGGGGGGTGGTACTGGGCAGTGCTACTTAGTTATTAATGGCATTTTAACTTTGATGACTGTTGTGTGTTGTGTGTGTTGTGGTGACAACTGCGATGTCCGATAAGAGTTACACGATTTATGTATATGTAGATAGAAACATACTCTGTAAGTGTGACCAAAGCGGGTATACTGGGCGCTCCCATCTTGATCGATTTTTTTTTGAATTTGCAATATAATACAATAATAAAGCAAACTTTATATTGCTGTTTTGCCTTCTAAATATGTTTATTAAATATCTATTGCTGACTTACTAATATATGTATGTATTTTGAATACTTATCTTTTATCTCTCATTAATTCAATAAATTATTAACGAGCCTTTGTTTTAGATATTATTCATAATGATATATAGAGTGTTATTCGAGTGGCTTTAAAGTATCGCGCTGTTGGTTATTTATTACTTGGTATTTTTATTGAATTTTATTATTATTAATATATATATATAATTTTTTTTGTTATCCTGGGAATCGTTTGCGGTTGTGCCCAGTCCACTGAGCTTCGTGCCAGTTACTTTCAAAGCAACCCCCCTGCCACCCCCTGTCATCCCTTAGCTGTGCTTTTGTGCTTTTACTGCCCACCCCTCGATGAGAGCTCGAATTGAGTGCAGTTTATCGCGCTGCATTTCTCAAGTGTCCAACACCAGCTTGAAAATGTATCTGTATCTGTATCTGCATCTGTACCTTTATTTGCATACGTATCTGTTGTTGTTTGGCTTAAGTTGCAGGCACTCGATAGACGCATTTATACGCTTCAATATTTACGCTTGCCACGCAATTTTCTTGTTAGCCTAACCGAAACCCCCACCTCCCCCCCTAGGACCGGCCCTACAGCCTACTAGGTGTGTATGCATACAAGAGTCCGTTATCTACTTGGCTGCTAAACCACTTGGCAATTGCCACTTGGCACCTTGGTGACTTAACCAAGCCGCACAACCAGCGAACGCAACGCACTAAATGAAGCTTGGCACGCACCCAACAACAACAACAACAACAACAACAGAAACAACAACAGCAACAGCAGCAACAACAAGCAATAATCAACAACAACAACTAGAAGACAAGTGTGTGGGTGTCTATGTGTGTCTGTGTGCGTGTGTGTGTGTGTGTGCGAACAGTGTTTAAGTTTTAATTGCTGGCAATTAAAAGTACATAGATACACGCAGATATGCATATGGCACGCATACACACACACTCACACAAACACACACAAGCACACACACACACACACACACACACACAGCAACTGCTGTCTGGCTGTACGACTAGGACTATACACTGCAAGAAATACAAATATAAATATGATTACTAATTTGAGTTGGGCTCCGCTTCACTTATATTTTTATAATTTATTATTATTTATGTTATTATAATTATTTAAATATTAATTTATATAAATATTAAAAATACGGATTAACAAAAGTTGTATTTAATTATTTATTAATTTTTGGTTCATATTTTCAAGTTGTAAATTTTTTTTAAGTCTTCAGATGCTGAAACAAAACTAATCTAATCTGGGTTTATTTCAAATTTGTTTCTGTTTTTTATAACCAACATTTTGTTCTCAGTGTATCAATGGTTTTGTGGGATGGTGGTCGGTGAGGGGTGGTTGGGGGGGGGGGGAGTGCTTCAGCTAAACTGGAACTCGGAACTGTAAATCAACTTCTACGCGGCTGCTATCGATGCCAATCGCAAGAGCAGCAACTAAGTGGGGTAGAGGAGAGGGGTGTGTGTGTGTGTGTGTGTGTGTGCTTAGGTGTTTTGTGGCAGCTGCAGCTATTGTGAGTATTGTAAGCACTAAACGCTAATATGCAATTATGATAATGGCGCAAAAGGTGCCGTGCCACAGTCAAAGCGGCCACATTCAAAGGCTGTGCAACCAAATATTGTTGCACAGCTTACAAATATTCCAAAATTAAATGAATATATTATGGTGTGGTGGCAACAAAAGGAGGCATTTACTAATAAGCCGCCAAAAAGAGTACCCTAACTTGATTTTTAATGCAAATTTCAGTTGAAATAATAAATAAATCACTTGAAATTAAATTTCCAAAAATATATTCACAGGACGAACTTGCAGAAACACTCAGAAATCAGAATAATTATTGATTATCGCTTAAATAATTTACAATTAATATAATTAAGAATTATGAATTATGAATTACATTTGTGGTAAGGCCACAAAATGATTTAAATGATGTATTATCTAAATTAGGTATGTGTGGCAACACTGGCTGGTGCTGCAACTGATTAAAAGGAAGACGCGACGGCTTGTAGACAGGGTCTCCTGCCGGCAAGGGGTGTGGCGGGACACACACACACACACACACACACACACTTTGTGGGCAAGGCAGTTTGGCAAAAGTTTCTTTTAGAGGGGGTTGCTAAAAAGCAAAAGGCTTTAACGAAACGCGGCAAAGAGCCAAACAAACTTTTTGTCCTTGAAAAAGTGAGCTGCGAATACGGGGGCTGGGGCGGGGGCGGGGTCTGCCACGACAGTCTGCAAGTCTCGAGGTATTTATGGATTTGCGTAGTGCCACACAGAAATAAAAACAGAAAAGTTATACAAAAAAAAAAAAAAGTGCGTTTGCTAATTTCATAAATGTAAGCAGCGGTGTCGGGGTTGGTGTGGCATGGTGGCAGAGGGCGGGAGGGGGGGAGGGTTTGGTGTCGAAACTAATTGCAAAGAATATGGCAAAGAAATGCAAAATCTGCAAACGGCATTGCAGACACACACACACACACACACACAGAGACAGTCATTAGCTTTGCTTCAGTTAATGCCAAAAAAGTGAGTACCAGCTGCAAGGAGCTCCTTTCACACACACACACACACCCACACACACACACACCACGCCCCCCGTTAGTCTGTCTAGGTCCGGGCATCCTGAGCGCTACTGTAGCTGCGTGCGCGTTAATCATCATCCTATACGCGTAATTACAGAGTCAGACTAACCCACTAGCTACACCCAAACCCAAGCTGCAGTCCCAACTCCAGCTCCAGCTCCAATCGTAGACTAGACGACAGGCTGTGAAGTCAGGACTTTGTAAGCCTCGGCGAATGGCACCACGAATATTAAAAAGACTTTAGAGACCCGCTCCAAGGAAACTGGCCCACACAAGGACACAGCACATAGCAAGCACACAGCAAGGACAACAGAGTCAACAGAGTCGGAGTCGGAGTCGGAGTCGGAGTCGAGAGTCGAAGGAGTTGAGCGCTAAAAAGAAGCAACGACAACTTCACGTAGCTCTCCAAATGAGTTACAAGGATTTCAACTGCGTTTTACAAAAGGACTGGGAGTGGAAGTGGGAGTGGCAATGGGTACTGGAGTGGGTGTGGGTGTGATTGTGGGGGGGCTGGGAGGTAGGGGTAGATTCTGAGGACAACCACAAAACGAAGCGTTGCGGCTGCCTTTGAATTAACTCAGTCGACGGCGTCTTTTGTGCCACAAGATTGTCCTGACCACGCATCTTATTATTATTATTATTATTATTTTTATTTTTATTTTTATTAACACCAACAACAATCACAACAACAAATCTTACTTTTTGGCTTTTGCTCTTTGCTCACAAAAAAAACTTGAGTGGACAAATTTATGAAAGCAGCATCAAAATAAATTTTTGTTGTCTGAGATTTGACTTTCAAATTTGTGCAGACAAAAACTGCAATTTCATTTGCACTAATAAAAAAACCACAAAAAATGTAAAAGAAACTCTGCTAAGCTCAACACAAACTCAACAATAAAAAACATTTAAGAAATAATAGGAAATTAATCAATTGAAATTATGTAAATTTTAAATCGAATTGACCGGGAATCGAATTCCTGGGAAACCAAATGCTTCAACAAATTTAGAATATTTAGAATACTGAGAATAAAATTGATTTGGCGTATATAAATATATATATATATCAATAATACTCTGAGATTCTAAAATTTTAAGAACTAAAACAAAAAAAATAAAATAAATTCTTTTGAAATTCTTGATACGTGTTTCTGATTTCTGCTGCGGTTCCTAATTCAAAAAAGTGCTTTATAGCTAGATGTCTAGCTATATATCTAGAATTTGATCTGCCACTGATCCGAGTGACAAAAATCCAATTCAATGGAGCTTGCAAGTGGCAAGTGTAGCTGCCACAAGAAGCTGTCAGAGGACAATGGCAGCAATGGAATGAAAGGCGACTGACAAATTCATTCGCAGCATTTCAATATGCCACAGTGGTTAGGGGGCGAGGGGCACAAGGGGTGCAGGGGATGTTGCATAGCTGAAGGAGAAAAGCACTTAACTCTTAAAGGCGAAATGCTTGTAAAATTTAAGCCCTACTTAATTTGCGATACACTCGTAAACAATTGCCCCGCGGCTCTGCCACTTGTCACAGCAGCATCGCTGGGGGTGGGGGGTGCGATATTGTGGGAATGTGGCAAGCAACGGGGTGCGAGCTGCTGCTGCTGCTGCTGCTGTTGCTGCCCACGTTTCCAAAATTTTTTACTAATTTTAATAAAGCGACGCGGCCAAAGACAATGCTTCAGATTGAGATTCAGCTTCTGATTCAGCTGCTGTTGTTTGCAACCCGCTCGTTGCCGCTGCTCCTTGCTGCTCCTGTGGGCAACTCGATATCCTCGGCTAAGACAAAGGCTCACATCAACAGGAAACCGCAAGGCGCACCCAACAGCAACAACAGCAACAACAGCAACAACAACAACAACAACAGAAAAGAGCCAACAAAAAAACAGTGAACTGAATTTCTGTGACGCGCAAGCGACATTTCCACTCCACTCCCCCCTCTCCAACCAACCCCTGCCAAAAGGAAAGGATTTTCCATTGCTTTTGCTTATTTCTCATTATGCCAAACTGGCGCCCGGGTATGATGTGTAGCTATGTGAACTGCTCAAACTGGAGAGCTGAAGATGCTGGAGATTCTGTGATGCAGGATGCTTCAAGCTTTAGCTGACTGCCGCCAAATGAAGCAACCGCCACGTTGTGGCACGCATCAGCGGCACATTTTGTGTGTTCCCCACTTCCCACTTCCCGCATCCCGCATCCCGCTCCCCTCCACCAGCACCCACTCACCAGTCCCTTCCTTGGTCTTCACTCTTTCGCTGCGTTGCGTTGCCCGTGGATTACTCAATTAATTTAATTATGCGCTGTCAATCATTTCGTTGCCTTGTGCCACGTCTGCCACGCCCCCACCCGCAACCCTTTGCCCAAAAGTGTGTGCGTGGGGTGGGGGGAGGTGGGTTGATGAAAAAAGTGACTGATTCCCTCTTGTTGGCACTTAATTTCTGCCGTGCCTGGCCAGACAGCGCGACGCCTCAACCTCAGCCTCAGCCTCCGCCTCCTCTTCCTCTTCCTCCTCAGCCTTCGTCTCAGCCTCAGCCTTGGCATCAGTCTCTGCCTTAGTCTTAGCCTCAGCATCAGACCTTAGACTCGGCTTTGTCTTTGCCTATACCCTGTGGCCCTTCGGAATTAAAGGTATAATAGAGTTAAGCTTAGTACTTCAAAAAATATATCGCCTGATTGACTGATTGACTGACTGACTGCTAAGAAACAGAATATTTGAAAACAAAATTGAAAATAAACTCAAAATGATTGATTGAATTGATTTACTTTATGTAAATTGTAATCTTAATTAAGTAAAACAAGATTTTCCTACCTCATTGATTGACCAATGATTGACTGACTGATAAATTGAAACATTCCTTATGTGGAAAAGAGTAAAAATAGTTATTCACATATATATTAACAAAAACCATATTTTTCGCTTAAAGAAAAGAAAAGCAATCGCACACTAAAGTTTTCCCTGCCATTTTCCGCCTTTCACAATGATGTACATGACATACAGGGTATCTGTGAGTCCAGCAGCTACGCACAAATCACTACTTTACCTATTTGGTTACTTTTGGCTGTGGCACATCCTGTCGAGCCGGTCGCAGGCAGGCCTAACCCTTTACCACACCCGTTCCCCTCCCCCACCCCACTGATGTCCCTTGGCTTTGCCTATCCATCATTGAGAAAGAGGATGGCCAAAAACGCGACCGCGTCGAAATAAGCGAAATAAGAGAAATCATTTGCGTTTTTGTATTTTACACACACACACACACACACCGAACACTTGCTAATCCCCGAACTACTTGCCCCCAACCACGCCCACGCCCACGCACCCACACCCGCTCCCCATGCGTTTCGCATGCTGATCCTGATGCCGTCGTCATGTTGACTTTTCTATTTGCCTTGGCAATTTTCTTGCACTGAGCGTAATTTTTGTTTTTTTTTTTCTTTTTTTTTGGTTTTTGGTTTTTTCTTTGAACGCAGAGCTCGGCTTTCTTGTTGGAATATCCTGCGGGCTTTGTTTATCCTTCTATTTGTATAAGCTGCATGCGTGTGCGTCTTCCTCTTATCTCTCTCTCTCTCTCTGTGTGTGTGTGTGTGTGTGTGTGTACTTTCTCGTGGTGTTTGCTTACATGTGTAAATTACTTTTCAATCTTGTGATTACTTTCTTTTTTTTAGCATTTAATTATTTTAATTACGGCTCAGCGCACAGTCTTCCCCCCCCAAAAAAAAAATATGAGTTGCAAGGTTGCCAGTTTCCTTTCCATCCCTTCCACATGTTGCAACCACATACATACATACATACAAACATATGTAGTTCAAAAGAAGCAAAACATTTTTAATTGCATTTAGCTCTGAGGCAAACCAACTAGCTGCCTATTTACAAACTGAACAAATATATTTGTTTTTTATAATGTATAATAAATATATCCTATTCCCTAAACTCCTTGATTTATTTAATGCTTCTTGATCAATCTGAGCTCAAATCAGACTCTCTTTTCTGTTGTAGTTTTTTGTTGAAAATTGAAATCGTGTTTAAAAATAGCTTCAGTCTTGGCAAAGTTATGAAAAGTTGTTAGCTTATTCTTGTTAATAGCTTAAAACTGGGCGAAAAGTGAGAAGCTGACCTTTTACTTAGCGAGTGGAACAAGTCTTAAAGATAACTTTTCACTCGGCATATTTAAATTTACGTTAAGTTTAAGTTTTCACTTTCAGACAACTGGTAACAAAATCAACACACAAAAAAAAGCTGCACAATTCGTATGAAAATAAGATTTTAAAGATTAAATTAAATTAATTGGAGTAAATTGTGTGCGAAGTGCTCAAAAAATTGTTATTCCTTAAGTTCGGTCTTTAAACAACTGGAAATTAAGATAAAAATCGATTAGCTGCGCACAAGCATAACCCATAAAAAAGTGATTCCTGCATATTTTCAGTACTTAAAAGTCTAGAAAGTTTTGTAGGTAATCACACAAGCCGCCGAGAATTTGTTAAACAAAACTTTGAGCCGACTTTCTCAAGGAACTACTAGTCAATTTCAGCTGATTCAAAGGCATCCACAGTGTGAACTATAACAATTTATTAAACAACACTTTGCCTGAACTTGAACAAAAACAACAACAACAAAAATACGCTTTTAATTAAGAAACTAAGAAACTAACTAAAAGAACTCTGCAGACTAAAAATTTAGCAAAAATAAACTTTGAGTGGACTTAAATTCATTTAAGCCGATTCAAAGTTCGAACTATGAGCAAAGTAAATAATAATAGTAAAATAATAAATACATTTTTGAATTAGAATCAATAAAACTTTAAGCGAACTTTGAAGAAAAACTTTAGTAACTGAAAAAAAGCAACAATCATTTATTAAGTGAACTTAAAAAAAAACACCGACTTGAGAACTAGAAAAAGTAGATGATACAGATATATATATATATATATATACAGTGTCTGGGAGCTTATTTGGGACAGTGTCTAACAAAAATTTTAATTGCCTGCTATAAACTCATTATTCAATATTTTTTAAAAATTCCAAAGACCCATGGCAGGTACATTCATTAACCACCAAAATTAATATATGACCCTTATAAACTGTGGTTTTTCCACCTGATAGGTAGGGTTATGTAAAAAAGTACCTGTTTTAATGGCAGGAGCTTATTTGGGACAGTTACGTTATGGACACCTAGGTGCCATGAAACCCGGATTTTTTACCTAAAGTTGAATATTTTCGGTATAAATAGACCAATCCTTCTAAGTCAGTTTAGTTATAATCTGCATCTCGGGTGCAATAAGTCAACAAGGACTATGGGCAAAAGGACTCCCATTGAACAACGGAAACTCATCCTGGAACACTTAAAAATCGGATATTCATATCGAAAAATAGCTAAAATGGTCAATCTAAACACCTCAATTATATTCTATATCATTTAGAGTTTCGTTGACAAAAATTGGACAGAGGACAAGGGCGGAATGGCACCAAACCCGATTTTCACCGAGCAGGACGAGCCAAGGATCATCAGGAAAACAAGGGGAAATCTTAAGCAATCGGCTCAAAAACTGACTCAATAGATGCAGGATGAAATAAGGAAAAAGTTCAGTATGGGAACTGAGCTATAAGTTCTGCGCAACCATGACTTAAATGCCCGACAACAACGGAAAAAGAAATTTGTAAAAGCAAAAATATAGGGTCTAGGATTACGTTCGTCAAAATCCACTTGGGCAAGGATTTGGAGTTCTGGAACACAGTCATATTTGAATTTGAGTACAAATTAAACATTTTGGGCTCGGACGGACGGAATAATGTGTGGCGACACTCCAATACTGAGCTGAGTCCCAAAAACATAAAGGCAACAGTCAAGCACTGCGGAGAAAGTGTCCTGGTATGGGCATCTATCTCGGCAGCCCGCCACTGAAATTTTGTGATTATTTAAACAATAATGGGCAGGAATGTGTACTTCAATATACTAAAGGAAAATTTACTCCAAAGTGCCGAGAAACTAGGAATCCCACGTACTTTCCGGTTCTACCAGGACAACGACCCCAAGCATAAGTCCGGAATAGTACAGTCCTGGCTTAGATCGAACTGACCCCACGTGATAATTCCACCGGCCCAGTCTCCAGACTTAAATGTTATTGAAAATTTTTGGGCTCAGTTGAAAAATAACATCCGGAATCACAACATATCCAGCAAACAAGATCTCATAAATGCTCTGCTGGAGGAGTGGAGCAGGATCAGCCCAGAAACTACCTGGAAGCTGGTATATTCCATGAATAATAGGTTAAACGAAGTTGTTATGGCTAAATGACATCATACTAAATATTAACATCCTTATTTAAGCTTTTATTCGCCAATTATTTAAATTTTCTTAAGACTGTCCCAAATAAGCTCCTATACGTATTTTGGAGATGTTTTCAGTTTTTGACTAATTTTAATTAATTAATTAATATTTTCATAAAAACTAAAGTTTGTTTTTCAAATGTGATATAACTTTAAACAAATTGGCATTTAAACATTTTGAATTTGTTTCCTTTTTTAAACTTTATAGCATTTTAATTTTTTTGCTATGCACTGTCCCAAATAAGCTCCCAGACACTGTATATAAATATATATATGGGTATACAGTTATGGAATACGAATTCTGATCAAGTGGCATGTCGAAGGTTGCCATTTTGCCACTGAGTCACATTCGAATTCACAATGCAGCGTCACACAATCAATGAGTTGCAGCAAATTGACCAGCAAGCTGAGCAGCGACTGAGCAGCAGCAGCAGTAGCAGCATCAGCTGATAAGAAGCCTCGTCCGGATGACTGATCGACTGCAAATCTGCTGCACAAATCTGACTGCCTGCCAATCCAGCTGCGTAATGCGCCAAGCGACAAACGTCTGCTGACTGCGCCCGACAACGGGACAAACTCATTTGTGGGGACGTAAGCGACGTAAGCAGTTCAATTCGCAGTCGCAGTCGCAGTCAGTATCGACGTCATCGTCATCGTCATCGTCACATCGCTGCTGGAATTTACAATTAGCGTGCGAGAGATAAAAGGCCAAATCAGCGCTGAGGGCGGCTGCAGGAATGCGCTGCCTGTTTTCTGTTTTCTATTTTCGGACATGAGTCCGTTGCTTGAGCTGGTGCTGCTGCTGCTGCCGCTGCCGCTGTCGACGTCGGCGTCAGCTCTATTGCGCCGGCGCATTAAACGAGCGCCCGTATAACAGCTACACAAAACTGTGCTAATGCACAAGCAACTGGGGAAGCGAGCCGAGCAAGCGACGAAGGCGTCGCCCGACTTCGTGTCTTACTCCGAAAAATGTTGGCAGCGCTGCTCGGTCGGCTTCGGTCGTCGGAACGGCAAACAACACAGTTTTTTGGCTGCAATTTTCATTGCGTTCGAAAGTTCGACAACTTTGGGAAAACTGTCAGTTAGCAGTGAACTTAGAACAGGTAGAGACGCACGTTTTTCGGGCTTCCTCCTGTCGTAGTTGTAGCAGCAGCAGCAGCAGCAGCAGCAGTCGCAGCAGCATAAGAAGAAGCAGCAGCAGCCAGTAAGAAGAGGAAGCAGCATTAGCGACGTCGTGTTTTTCCGAGTGCCGCCTAACGCCCACTTACCCCCCCGTCGCCTTCGTTGTTCGTTTTCTGATGCGTTCGCTTGTGGCGCTGCGTAGACGCCGACTGCGCAGCTAACGTGTGTGTGCGACGACGACGATGTAAAATTTTATTACCCCAAACGCATCGCAACAGTCGGTTTTTGGACGTCCGGACTTCACGCCGCCAAAATAAAATTCGCCGCTTCGAGTTTATTGCAATTTCACGCGCTACAACAACAACAACAACAAACAAAACAATAACAAAATAAAAAACTTTGCGCGCGGCATCAAAAGTCAAAAACAAACTTTTTGCCCAAAAAACTACGCGACTAAATAAAGTTACGACTACACCGCCACACCCGCCCACATCCCCCCAACCACTTCCCCTCCCTTCCTTGAAGCAACTGCATTGCTAAAGGAGCAAAATCACAAAAAAACAAAAAAACAAAAAAAAAAGCCACAAACGCATAAGGAAATTTTAAAGCGTCTCCGCCGCCGTCGCCGTCGACGTCGTTGGCGTCGTCGTTGTTTTTTGGTGCGGCCTAAAAACAAAGTCAAAGTCAAGTCGAGCAAAGTGAACGCGTTAATTGATATTGCGTATACGCCGCGAAGGCTGCCACAAAAAGTTTCGCGCCGCTGGCCAACAAAAACAAAAAAAGGAAAAACTTTCAAGACGCGCTCAAAACAAAAACAAATCGAAATCGAAATCGAAATCGAAGAAATCACAAAAGCATCCAATAATTCCCAAGTGGGCGACACATATAAATCCAATTTGGAAGCAATTCATTCGCGAAAGTGAAAAGTGTCCAATCGAAGAATATTTTTGTTTGTGTTTTTTGCCAATATTTTCTTCATTTTTTTTAATTGTTGTGTGTGTGTGTGTGTGTTTGTGCTCGCGCGTGTGTGTGGTGTGTGTGCGTGTATGTGTGTGTGTGTGCAGTATGCATGACAAACATGCAACAGCAACAGCAACAGCAACAGCAGCAGCAGCCCAAAGGCAAACAGCAGCAACAACAAGCCCAACAGCAGCAGCCACTAAAATCAAAGCAACAACAACAACAAATGCAAGCAATAAATTATTTTAACACACAATAAACACCAACAAAGACAAACCAGTTAATCACAAATAAATAAAATTAAAAAAAAGTGCAACAACAACTAAGAGAAATCGCCAGAAATCGAGCAATAATAATATACGAAAAAATAAAACCGATTCTACCAATTATCAAATAGGTAAAGTTCAATTTTCTAAATCTAAATGTTAAATAAAAATAAAAAAAAAAAACAAAACAAAACAAAAAACAAAAGAAAAATACACAACTTTGAACTTAAGACCATGAAAACTTTAAGGAACTCAATTATTATATTCCCACATACAAAATACAAATACTTTAAAGAATGAAAAAAGAAAAATTAAGAAAAATATGAAAGAAATCAACAAATACAAATTCAATGCAACAAGAATAAATCACATTGAAATTTTTTAGAAATATCCATCTTTTTACCAACATCGATTCGAAAATGACCAACAAAATATATAATTAACTAAACTAGGTTAAACAGTGTTTGTAAAATGTACTTTCAATATTCTATGCAATTCATTTTTTAAGATAAAGGAGCTCTTAAGACCATTTTTATTGGGTTCTACGAATGTTGAACACACAAATCTAATCAAATCTCTATTGCCTAAATTATTGGGGTAGAGTCCTTGTAGGAAATTGCTCAATGAACATTTTGAGGTGCTAAAGATTCGATTTTACTGATCCGATCTGATTTTTTTGTTCTGTTTATTTTTTTTTTTATTTCTGTTTTTTGTCTAGATTTTTGAATTAGTTTTTTAAGCTTAGCTCAATTCGAGTAAGATTTGATGAGATATTCATTAAAAATAAATAAATCATTTATTTCATTTACAAATTGTGAGTTTTTCGACTGAATTTTCAACAAAGCTTCTTTTCTATTGTCTATAAGTCTAAGATCAACAAAATTCACTAAATTTATTTAAGCTTAAAACATATCATAAATGTAAGGCAAAATATATAAACTTAAATTAAAACCGTTTATTCGAGAATTATTAACTTTGACCACAATTTAGATTTCACCTTAAATTTTATGCTTTTCCAATTGAGATTGAAAATTTCGATTTGCCAGGAATTCGTTAATTTAACTTTGCCAGTCAGTTTGATAATAAAGTTGATATCAAATTTGAAATTCAAATTAAAAATTAAAAGTTGTAGTTGGAATTTTCGGCCTGACTAACAGAATAAATTCAGAATTTTTAGACTTAAAAATATATACAACAAACGTGATTGTTTTTTGTTTTCCTTAGAGTGAATTTTAAAAATAAATTTTAAAACGAAATTTCAAATTTTGTTCACGAGTCTCATAAATATTTTTTAGATTATATCATTGAGATACCATTTTGCATTTATTTTCTTTGATTTTCGAATATTAACATATATTTTTTTTAATTTTAAATTAATCAGTTGAACAGGATCTTTGTTCAGTTTGGAGGATTTGTCCTCTCTAAATTTAACTGCATGCGAGAAATACCGACTAACCCCTAGCAACCTTTCAAGCTCCTAACTGAAACCCCATCCTAACCCTGAAAAGCAAGTCAACAAATGCAACTAACACATAGCCGTAAGTAAAAACGTTACTAACAAAAATAACAAAAACAAAACAAAAAGTAAATAGAAAAATAGAAATACCCAAAAACAAAAAACAATTATTTGAGCTCACCTTCATAAAAAATTTGTTGTTAAGGCATTTTGGCAACTGGCAAAAATGGCGCTGTCCAAGCGGCCGCTTAGCAAGGAGACGCCTCTGGTCGAGAGCAGCAACAACAACAACAACAACAACAGCAGCAACAACGGCAACAACAACAACAATGAACATGAGACGGCAATCAAGCGACGCAAACGCTGCAGTCGCGATGATGAATTAGCTGCCATCAACAACAACAATAACAATACTAGCAACAACAACAATACTAGCAACAACAACAATACATTGCCGCAAAAGAAGCGCCAGCTGGGTCTCAGTCTAAGCCTGGGATTGGCCAAAGCAACAACAGCAACAACAACAACAACAGCAGCAGCAACACCTGGCATAGCAGCAATAGCAACAACAACAACTGGAGTAGCAACACCAGCAGCAGCAGCACCAACAGCAGCAACAACGGGCGAGAACACGCCACCAAATGTTGCTGCTACTGCTGCTGCCGCTGCTGCTACTGCTGCTGCCGCTGCTAATGCTGCTGCCGTCGTTCAGGATGCAACAGATCAGGACGATGAGACGCTAATCCGTGAGACGCAAGCTGCACTGAAGAGTCTGTCAGGCAGCTGGCCGGATGCACGAACCAATTTGTACCGCTTGCAGGAGCAGGAGGATGAGAATCCGCCGCCATTTCAGAACCTGTTCGAGGACAAGCAAAAGTACAATCACAATCTGAGCAACAACAACAACAACAGCAGCAACAGCAACAACAACTACAGCCACAGCCATAGCCACAGCAGCAACAACAGCAGCAGCAACAGCAACACACAGCAACAGCAACAACAACAAAACACTCTCCTGCTGCGCTTCCACAGACAAAAGGAGAACGATCAGGCACGTCTCAATCACATTGGCAGCATCAACAACAAGAAGGACGCCGCACTGGATGCGGCAGCAGCGGCGGCAGCAGCAGCAGCCACATACGCATCGGCAACATCCGCTTTTAAGCCACCAATCGATATAATCAAACGCAATGGCCAATTGGCAGCTGCCGCCGCCCATGCCGCTGCCCACGCCCACGCTCAGGCTCAGGCACACGCCCATGCCCAGGCCCAGGCCTATGCACATGCCCAATACACGAGCAGCGCTGCTTACAACGCAGCCGAGGCATACTACGGCTATGCGGCAGCAGCTGCTGCCAGTCAACAGCAGCAACAGCAGCAACAGCAGCAGCAGCAGCAACTCTGTTTGGATCGCAGCTTTGATATTGCCGCTCAGCTGGACTCGCCCACAGAAAAGAGTCCAAAGCAGCAACAGCAGCTGCAGCAGCAGCAGGAGCAGCAGCAACAGTTGCTGCCAAAGGAGCAATTGCTGGATGCCAAACAATATACGATATTGCAGCCGGCGGGCGTTGGCAGTCGTGCCGCATCTGTGATGCAGGATATTGCAAGAGAGGGCGTTGTCGGCGTTTCTCTGGTAGCAACACCGCCAACAACAACAACAGCAGCTTCAGCAACAGCCTCGCCAACAGCAACAGCAACCACACCAGCAGCAGCATCCACACCAACATCAGCAGCAGCAGCAACAGCAGCAGCAGCGGCAGCGGCAGCGGCAGCATCTTCAACGCCGGCGCCCAGCTACTCGCCGGGCAGCCAAAATCGCGGTAAGTTGTTGTCGTTGTTGTTACTAGACACAAAAAATAATAAAACCAAAAAAAAAACAAAAAACAAAAACAAATCAATCAAAATAAAATACCCTAACTTAATTGTTTCTGGTGGTACAGTAACGCTACCGCTAACGGTACAACCTACCAACAACAAAAAAATATATATATATATATAAAAAATATATAAACAAAAATATTTTACAACCCTTAAATCGGCTGCGCATGTGCGAAACTTCTTGTTGCATTGAGTTTTAAGACTTACAAATTGGCTAAAAAGACAAGACAAAATAACAACAACAACAGCAGAGAGATAGAGACAAAGACACAGAGAGAGAGAGAGAGAGAGAGCGAGAGAGAGCGAGAGAGAGAGACAGAGAAGAGAACACACACTCACACACACTCAAGTGTATATCGTTAAGTGCTCAACAAATAGTTCATTTCTCAACATGTTGTCTCTTTATCATTATTATAAACTGTGGCCCCATTATTATTATTATTATTATTATTATTATTTGCACATTTAGCTGAAAGTAGCCGAGGTCGGCTTTGCCCGCCCATACACACACACACACACTCTCTCACACACACACACACACACTCAAAAGCTCAAAAGACATTAAACGATTTTGTCGTTATGAGTTAAGAAGTTTGGGAGGCTTGCGGGGAACGCATCTCCTGCTGAGACAAGGACACCAACTAATGGCTTGTAAAACCCCTTTATGAACAACCAAACACACACTACACACACCACACACACCACACACGCACACCCTTACAGTTTAGAGATGGCAGTCATAACTTAACGAGGTTGAAATGTGAGTTTAACCAAAAAAGAGTTAAAATTTCACAGATCACAACAAACATATATAATAAATATGTACAATAATATATATATATATATATATTATATATATTAAGATAAGATTCGATATTTCTGATTTAACAATTATTATTTATTTTAAATCTGCAGTTTTCGATCTGTTAATTGATTTTGATATTGGTCTCAATTGTATAAATATTTTCATCATTTTTCCTGGTAACTTAATTCTTAGGCCTTCCATTATTAGTTATATATTATTTTTCAAGTGTTGCAGCTACATTTTGTCCGAGTTGAAGTTATATATTTATATATATATATATATTTATATTGCTACTGCTGAATTCGCTGAAAAATGACAAAAACTACAGCAACTATTTTTGAAGTGTAGTGCAAATTATATATAAAAAAAAGAATTTATCGTCTTGTAATCATTTCACTGTTCAGATTGAAATAATATATATTATATATAAATATTTAGAAATAAATCAAATAAAAGTATATAATTTTAGCATAAACATATTTTAAGAAGCGATAGACATGATTATAAATGCATTTTCTTCTTTCATTTTAGTTGTTTGTATATCAATAAATGGCTTTTTAATGAATTTTCACGACATGGGTTCATCCCTAACACACACACATACACACACACACACACACACACAGGCAGGCCAAGACACATTGGCATAAACAAAAATTAGAGCTAGTTGAGTGCCTCTTTTGGTTTTGGCCTTTTCACTAATTTCAGCGCATTGTACAATTTATACTTCAAATTGAACTTGTTGTCAAAAACTGAGCACACACACAGGATATATATATATATATATATATATGTGTGTGTGTGTGTGTGTGTGTGTGTATATATGCAAACAGGCACAGACATTAAGAGGTTGTGTGATTAGAGATATAAAGGGTAAATATGAGGCACGTTTTTGGCAACCGCTTTTGCATATTTATTTTATCATTATGTTCTCGGCATTAATATGCTGTGTGGAGAAGCCAAAGGCACAAAAGTTGAAGTGCCTTTAAGCCAGCAACACACACGCACACACACACACACACATATTTTCACTATGGTATTCATATAATTTGAATGACTTTTTAAATAGTTGCCTGCGACTTTTACCGGATATAAAAGATACAAACTATGAGATACAAAAGCTAAACAACAACAACGACAACAACAGCAACAACATCAACAAAAAGAACAGCAACAAGGACACGTAATAACTCATTAGCGTGTTGTTATTGTTCTTGCTGTGCTAATGTTTAATGGCTTATTAGAATTAACCTTTATGTTGCCGTTGCTGTGTTGCTGTTGCTGTGTTGCTGTTGTCGTTGCAGCAGCAACTGCAAGCAGTAGCTTAGTCTCGTGAGTTTGCTTTATTTTAATTAAATTCTAATTAGAGTCGGGAGTTTTTACTTGCTTGCAGTTTGACATTTTGAACTGCCACGTAATAGACACAAGCACTCACACACACACACACACACACACACACACACATACACACACACATGCATAAATATTTCGAAAAATATTTCATTAAAACCCTTTCGAAGCTGATGTTGTTGCTGCTGCTGCTGCTGCTGCTGTTGCTGTTGCTGTCTTTTACAGCAGCAACATCAGCATTGAGCGGGGGTGTTGTGATGTGTGTGTGCGTGTTGTGTTTTACCGTTATCTTTTGAGAATTTGTGCTTAGAAGGCCAAGTTTAGACGTGGTCTGGTCTGATTTTTTGTCGCTTGTTTCTGCTGTTGCCGTCGCACCACCAACTGCTGCTGTCATCTATGCGTGTGTGTGTGTGTGTGTGTGTGTGTTAGTGTGCGTGTGTGCTTTTTAAAGTAAATAATGCAAAGCTGTTTTCCATCAAATTTTAATTAATTATTTAGGCAGAAAGAATTCGCTTGTTGCTACCGCTGCTGCTGCTGCTGCCGCTTGTCTTTTTTCCCCATTTAATTGTTGTTGTTGCTGTTGCTGTTGCTGTTGTATTGGCGCTGTGTGCGTTGTCAGCTGTAAACTGTTGGTTAGACTATATATATAAATATATACACATGTATATATTTTTCACATTTTGCCTGCCAGGACATGTCAAGTTGTCGTCCCCCACTGCCATCGCCAGTCTATCTCTCTCTCTCTCTCTTTCACCCTCCCTCACTCTCTCTACCCGTGCTTCTTCAGCTCTACTCTTTGACGCATTCACATAATTAATTAGAAAACCTGTTCCCTGGCCCTCAACCCCTCTGAACCCTCCCTCAACTCTCCTCCCAACTGCTGTCACACATCTGCAGTGCGTGTGTGTGTTTAGTTGTTGCTTCTGATTTGATTTCATTTTTGTGTACTTGGTTACTTGTAGATGGCGCCAAATGCCCAACTCCTCATTGCACTGGCCGAGGACATGTCACAGGATTATATTCGCATCATCGAAGGTACAACACACAACACACAACACACTGCACACACCTATACCTACACTCCTAAAATTTAAAATCGCCCTTGAAAAAATTAATAGATATTTTCTTTATAAATTGTTCAAAAATTAGCAATTTTATTTTATTAATTTTTTTATAAGTCCTAAAATTATAAATCTAAAAATTAAATTAGATACACTAGTAAATTAAAAATCATTCAGAAACGATGATTTTTTGAAAGAAACTTGGTTTTTTTCGAAATTTTTAATCTGGGGCGATTTTTTAAATTCTAGAACACTGAATATTTGTGAGTGTCTACAATCACACACACACTTACACACACAGGAACAAGCATACTCAACTCGATTTTATTTAATTTTATTCCCTTTGAACCACGCTTCTCTGATCCGGGCTTCTTCTCTGGCCGTAGTTTGTCGGGTTGTCCGAAACGCGATAAAGTCACCACGGAATGTAAGTGCCCCAACAAAAAAGTTTCCTATTTTGTAGCACATATGTAGATCTCTGTCTCTCTCTCTCTCCCTCTCTGTCTCTACCTCTGTCTCTCTCTCTCTCTACCTCTGTCTCTCACTCACTCTCTCTCTTCCTCCTTCTTCTTCTGTACCTGTTTCTTTACGTCTCATTTCTTAACACATCCTTTCACTCAGCTTATTTGCAGCTGACCAAAACGCATGTTGTCGTCTATGTATGTGTATGTGTATGTGGATGAGTATGTGTAAGTGAGTGTAAGAGTGAGAGATAGAGTCATACCCTAACCATACACAAGTTAGGGTATGACACTTTCTCTCACTCTTTCTTATTTTCTTTCTCTCTCTCTCTCTGTCCTTTTAACTCTTCCTGTATCATTATATATACAATAATATATCGGTAGTTCTAAAAGTTTTGGTCTCTCCCGCTCTTATTCGTTCTCTCTATCTCTGTCTCTCTCTCTCTCTCTCGCCTGCTGTCCTTAATCGAAATGCTAAACCAAAAGATGTCAACATAAAATAGTTATTGTGAGAAAAGCTCCTTTAGATCTTCTTCATCTTTTCATTTGTATCTGTGTCTATGGATAATTGATCTCCTTCTGTGCAGAACTTTAAACTTAAAGCTCTTTCTAAGTTATCTTATATTTCTCTCTCTCTCTCTCTCTAAACACTCTCTTTAACATTAGTTCAGTTGGTTAGGAGCAATTGTAATTATTTGCGAACCGAATCAGTCTACCGTAGTCAATCCCTCTATTTCTATCTCTCTCTCTCTCTCTCTGTCTCTCTCTCTCTCTCTCTCTCTCCCTCTCTCTCTCTCTCTGAGTCTGTGCTCTTTAATGTGTGTGAATCGTAGTTGTATGTTATGTAATGGCTGCCTGTCTCTTAGCGTCTTGCCGTTACCGCTGCTATTGAATAAAACAATAAAGAACTAATAACACTCCAACCCCTCCACCCTCAACCCTCCACCGTTTGCGTGCTGGCTGCCCTACATCCACCCACTCAACCCACAACCCAACTTAAACGAACCCACCGAACCACCGTGCAGTGTTGGCGTTGCACGAACAGATACTGAAATGCCCCACGCCCGGTTGCAACGGCAGGGGTCACGTCCAGCCGCATCGGAGCGTGCACCGCAGCCTCTCGGGTTGCCCCAGAGCGGTACGGCGCTCGGCCGGTCGCCGTTCGAGTGTAGCGCGTTATTCGGCCATAGGCGATAATAATAATTATAGCGCGATAGAGGTGCCGATACCAATACCGATACCCATACCGATAGCGATACCGATTACGTTGCCATTACCACAACCGCTAGGCAATATCGATAGCGATAGCGATACCAATACCGATACCACATCAGGTGCAACTCTCAAAATTAAAAAAAAAAAATAAAAAAAATGCCATAAAATCAAAAGCAATACTTATTTTGCGCCCTCTCTCATTCTTTCATTCTCTCATTCTCTCTCTCTCTCTCTCTCTCTCCACACACACACACACTATCTCTCTATCTCCTTTATTTTTTGTTCTTTCTCTGTACCTCTCTTCGTTTCTTTCGCACCTGTCTCCCTCTTTTTTTTTCTTTCTTCATTTGTATCCATTGGTCGCATCTGATCACAGCTGCCGAACTGGAAAAGCATGAGAAGGACCTCCATCCGCTGGACAAGCTCAAGATCACATCCAACCACTATCTGAACAACAACAACAGCAGCTGTATCAACAACAACAACAACCCCAGTAAAACGATGCCAATTATTAAATCGGAGTACAGCCCCGTTGCCAGCATCAAGTCGGAGTACAACAAGAGCCCCATGCACTCCTATCTGGCCAATGATGCCGCCTCTGCGGCCAACAGCGCCATACCCGCTGGTAGTGCTCGCAGTACCAACAACAACAACAACAACAGCAGTAGTAACAACAACAACAGTGCTGCTAGCGTGCCACCCAATGTTGCCACCGAGCCGCATTTGAGTCGCTTTGTAGGGTTGCACAGCCCGCAGCCGCATCCACATGCCCACCATCAGCAACAGCAACAGCAGCAGCAACAACAGCAGCATCAACAACAGCAGCAGCAGCAGCAGCAACAACAGCATACGCTGCATCAGCAACGTGGCCCTTTTATTGAGGGTAGCCAAATGATGCCCGGTGGCACTACCGGCGCCGTCGATGGCAGCGATGCATCCAGCTACCATGCAGAGCACCAGCAGCAGCAACAGCAGCAGCAACAGGCAGACGAACGTCAGCAACAGTATGAGCATATGCGCTACGCCCAAAGCCATGGACACGGTCTGGCACCCAATGACACTACCACAGATCAACAGCAACAGCAGCAACAGTTGCTTCAACCCAGTAATGGCAGCAGCAGTGAATTGTCTCCGGTAACAGCGCGCAGTGTTTACGAGCAGCCGCATCCACATCCGCACCCACATCCGCATCCGCCCGCCTCGCTAGGATCGTCGGTAGCGCCCGTATTTGCGATCGGCGTTGGCGACACGCTACCAACGGGTGCCACCGGCTTCGAGCGCTACGATCCAAATTGTTGCCCCAGCGGCGGGCAGCGACAGGCAGCTTATCATTATCTGCCGCAGACTGCCGATGATTTGCAGGCGCAACAGCAGAAGTATCTGCAGGAGCAACAGTTGCTCATGGCCAAGGCGGAGCACGAGGAGCTAACCAATGGAGGCGGCCCCATTTATCCGCGACCCATGTATCACTATGATCCAACAATGGGTCCCCTGCCGCCGGGCTTCTCCGCCATCAATTTGTCCGTGAAAATGGCAGCAGCGCAAGCGGCAGCAGCAGCAGCTGCTTATCAAAACCAACAGCAGCAACAGCAGCAGCAACAGCAACAACAACAGCAGCAGCAGCAGCAACAGCAGCAGCAGCAGCAACAACAGCAGCAACATCACCAGCAGCAACAGCAACAACAGCAGCAGCAGCAACAACAGCAACAGCAGCAGCAGCAGCAACAGCACAACAAGCAGAGTAGTTCGCCAACGCCAAATGTGGGCGTGGCAGCGCCCGCTGTTGATCTATCGGGTGCCACGTCTGTGACGTCATCGAGTCCGCACGGTTTCAACTCGCCAGCATCGCACAACCAATACAACAACCAGCGCATGGGCAATGGTAGTCCACAGCCGGGTGCCAGTCCAAACATTGCCAGCCCACAGGTGCCCAGTCCGCAGGGTCAAACGCTAGACCTGAGCGTCACACGTTTACCGCACAGGTGAGACCCACGTACCGCAGTCCACTACCCTACCGGACCACAACCGACAACCTCAACAACTCACCCAAAAACCCATCCAGCAATCTTAGAGATCTTAGCAACATGTTGCAGGCCTTTTTTTGTTTTTAATTACCTGTTAATTACTAAATACTTAAGTTTGCTTTACATTGTTTTGAATATGTTAAGTGGCTTTGCGCTTTTTATTTGAGGCATTTCAAATTATTTAAGCCTTTTACATAGTAAAATCGACCGTACCGACCTCATTGAACCCAACGACTACAATTGGTAGAGCTGTGAAATTTGTGGTAATATTGATATGATAGAAATTGTGATAATAAAAAAGTTCAACTTAAGATACTTTGGAAAATCAAGCTGAAAGTAAACTACCTAATCATTAAGAGGTAGAGTCACATAATTTGGTGTGTACCGTTTGTTCAACAAATCTATAAAGCTAATGATTAATATGTGGGAATATAAGTATGTTTAAATACATTTACTAGACTAAGCATTGATATGTGGGAATATATATGTATATATATAAATATATATAAATATATATAAATATATATAAATATATATATATATATATATAGATTCAATGTCATCACATCCGTCTCATTTACTCGACAGCATTATCACCAGCCCGCAGTACGGCGCCGACGGCCTTGTTGTGGGCCACGGTCAGGGCTTTGGCAGCGCTGCCCCCGGCTCAATTGGACCGAACGGACCGCCTCGTTCACCACAAATGGAGCCAGTGGACTTTAGTGGACCGCCGCGTCCCCTCGGCTTCGGTCTGGTAGGTCACATCAGCGGGCCGCGTCCATACAGTCGCGAATCTACGCCGGACAGCGGCGGCTCGCATTACATTGAAACGTATCGGGATCCGAGCGGTAAGTGAATCCGTCTCTCAAAAATTATTAAGCTAAACATTGATTAATATAAAAAAAATATAGAAAAATATGAATTAAAAGAATTATAAATCTAACTTAATTATCTGATGACAAATATAATCTATTTTTTTGTATATATTTTTTTTTGTTGTAAATGCTGCAGGCTACTCGCCGCATCCGGGTTATGGGATGGTAGTTCAGTCGGACTATCCACCAGCTGGTTACCATGGATACGGGCCCGCCGCCTATCAATGCAGCAATCCGTATGCAACGGCCGTTGGCCCCGGGGGCTATCCGACTCCAGTCTCCGGCGGATATTCGCCCAGTCCGGCCACCTGCTACTCGATGCCACCGCCGCAACACATACCGCAGCACGACAAGACCAAAGATGGGTGAGTACCCTAATCATCAACATCATCATCATTATCATCATCAGCAGCAGGATTTTCTGGTTTCATGCTCCATCAGCAAATAATGAATAATTTTGCCTGCCAAAGTTTAGAGTTTGTGGCTTGCAAAAATATTATCAATTAAGCATTAGTTGGTTTCTTGCAGGTCAAACAATAATGTAGCCACTTTACATATAGAATGACCAGAATGACCTCCTTGGCTAAAATAAATAATTAACAATTTGGCTTAGAAACTCGAATAGCCACCAGCAACTTTAAAGTCACTCTTTGTCACAATTTTAAAGTAGATTCCTAATTGTATGTTTGTGTGTGTGTGTGTATTTGTGTGTGTGACTTTAATATTTATGAGTAGAGCTATGCGGACGCAGTGCGCCCATAAAAAGCCGTCCCAAGCTGCCCAGTCGCAGACCGCACATCCTTTAAAACTATTGTGCCACAAACTACGTTCTCAACTTGACACCCCAAACTTCTGAGTTTAAACAAGAAACTCTTCAAATCTTGTTGCTTATCTGACGTCGGCCACTTGGCCACGTAATCAAGAGTGTTTACGTGTGTGTATTAATGTGTGTGTTGGTGTGTGTGTGTGTGTGTTAATCCACACTAATGTCTGACTTGACTTGACTTTCAATTCACAGTTTGACGGGCTGCTCGCGCTCGGACCGCAACCATCTGCAGTCGCACTCCCAGGAGCTGAAGTGCCCGACACCCGGCTGCGATGGTTCGGGACATGTCACTGGCAACTACTCATCGCACCGCAGCCTCTCCGGTTGTCCGCGCGCCAACAAGCCGAAGAGCAAGCCGCGAGATGGCCAGGATTCGGAGCCATTACGTTGCCCCATACCAGGTTGCGATGGTTCCGGCCATTCCACTGGCAAATTCCTCTCCCACAGAAGGTGAGCACAAATAATTAATTAATTTGGGCTACATTTCCAACTCTCTCTCTCTCTCTCTCTCTCTCTCTCTCTCTGTTTCTCTCTGTCTGCTGCTGTCCTACTCTGAATGCTAACAGTGCATCGGGCTGTCCCATAGCCAATCGGAACAAGATGCGTGTTTTGGAGGCCGGCGGCACCGTGGAACAACATAAGGCTGCTGTGGCAGCTGCCACGGCTATGAAATTTGATGGTAAGTCTCAACAAAAATCAACTGCTTCAAACATAGTTTTGAGATAATTTAAGATACTAAAATCTAAAAAACATCGACTGGAAAATACTTAAAAAAAAATATACTCAAATAATTTTAAATTACATGAACAAAAATCGACGCTACAAAGATAGTTTTGAAAAAACATAAATGCTCACATTCAATTACTAAAATATTAAAGTTAAAATTTTTAAGATCTTCAACTTAAAAAAATTCTCAAAATCATCGCGAACAATTTTAAAATCAGATGAGAACCACTAAATTTACTGGAAACTACACCAAAAATATGATCTCTAAATGAAATCTCTCTTTCTCTTGCTAACTCTATCTCTCTGTCTCTCTCTCTCTCTCTCTCTCTTTCGCTTCTCTTTCCATTATTATATTATATTTTTAGCGTGTACCACAGTTGGCAGTCAGGGAATCAAGAAACCCAAGTTCGATGAGGTCACCATGGTATATCCCAAAGGCTATACAGGTGAGTGCGAGTGAGCTGTGAGTTCAGTTCACTATCTATCTCTATCTATCTATATCTCTATCGCTATCTCTATAATTGTGTCGTATATCTCTTGCGTGTTTTCTGTTATGAACTGGGCTTGTTGCTATCATGCCCTACCATTTGCTGGTATTTGGCATTATAGCATTGTCATAAAGTTTGCAACACAAACAACAGAAGAAAGCATCACAAATGTTATTTCAAAATCAAGACAAACAAAATATGATCAAACATACAAAATATCTACAAAAAAACAAAATCTTTGATACCACTTTTATCGAAATGTTGCCAATGGAATTTGGAATTTGGAATTTGGAATTTTGTGTGACATTTGTGACATTTTGCTAATTGCATCTGCTTTTTGTTGTTGCTCTCTTTGCTCTCTCGTATTGTGCATTTTCGGTTGGAATTTTGTGTGCGTGTGCTAAAGTCTAACAAAACCAATGAAATACTTACGTTTTGGCTTTTGGTTTTGGTTTCGGTTTCTTCGGAATGTGCCAATAAAACACACTTAAAAAAGAAAATAAAATATATATATATATGTTTATAAATATATATACACATATGAGAAAAAGAAAAAAAATACCAAACAATTACCAAAAACAAGTGCAAAATAAGCCGAAGCGTACCAAAATATACCAAAATTGACCTTACGACAGACGCCTCGACAGGGCCTCGAGAATTCCCAAGATTCCCGGCCGTTAAGAAATAAAAAGAAAGAAAACCCCACCCCACCCCACCCCACCCCCCACCACCCGGTGCATAACATAAACAAAGATGCCCGATACAACATAATACTTACTAGATACTTACACGATATTGTATATACCAAACATATACTACGTTTCAATTTTCTAATTTAATTCCGTTTTCCTTCTTTTTCATTTCGTTTCATGGCGTTTTTCGTTGGCGTTGATTTCTTTTAGATTACGCGACGTTTTGTATCGGTGCTGAATATCTACTCTAAATAGACAAATGAAAACAATTAAAACTGAAAATAGACCGCAGCAAAAACCAGAAAGCTAATCAAAAAAAAAAACCAACCATATATGTAAATAAAAAGAAATCGAAAAAAAAAAACATTAATATTTGAAATACAAAAGAAATATGTATGCAAAAATAGTCATCAAATGAATTGAACAAGAACAACAACAACAAATATACCAAAAAAGACAACAACAACAAATCACACAAGCAAATGAATATTTAAAAAAAAACGATCAAAGGTAAGCCGTGATATTTGCTATCTCACTCACACACACACCCACACGCACACACACCACACACACATTCACCCACTTCACATGAAAGCTCCAATTGAGTTGCTAGCACACGCGCACATAGACAACCGTGGAGAGCTTTTCTTAAACATTGATAAATTTAAAAAAAAAAAAAAACTTCAAAAATGAATACAAAAATAAAAAATAATTAAGAAATGAGCAAGTTTCACGTCCAAGAGAACAATGAACCAAGTTGAACAAAAAACAAAAATGATATTTGCTCCAAAAAAGAGCGTCTCAGCACTAACTCTCTCCCTCTCCCTCTCTCTATCTTGACTCTATCTCTCTGTTGCTGATCTAGGAGGCGGCGGCTTGGACATTGTTATGAGCGGCGTCGGCGTCGGCGTCGGCCTTCCTCTGCCACCCGTCATCAACAACAGCAGCAACAGCAGCAGCAGCCTGGGTGTCAACAGCAGCAGCATCAACAGCGACAAGTCAGCGAGCGTTGTTAATGTTGCCGGCGGCAGCGATGATCTCAACACGCTGGAAGCGGAAATATCGGAATTGCAACGCGAAAATGCACGCGTCGAATCGCAAATGATGCGCCTCAAATCGGACATCAATGCGATGGAATCGCAACTGAGCACCAGCGATCGGGTACGTAGGCTCAGGTTCGTTGATCCGCAACAAATTTTGAGTATTTTCCTATAATTAAAAAAAAAATAACTCACCCAACACACCAAATAAGCTTTTGATATTTTATTTAATGTGAATTGCATTCAATCTAAAATCATCTTCAACTTTATTAAAATTAGCTCAAGTCTTGAATTTTGTGCTCGCTTCAAGGAAAAATTAAATGGTTTTTGAGTAATTTTGCATTAATTTAGATTAATATTTCACCTATTTTTAGAATGAAATTCACTTGAATTATAGCTTAATTCTCTGCACAGGGTATCTGTTTGGCGAGCACTCAACCGCAATTAAACCCTTCTTGTTGTAGGCGCAGCGAAAGTTGCCACATTTTCTTCTGTTTTTTGTTTTATTTTTTGTCTCTTGAAGTTTATGTTGGCACCTGAGTTGCTGTTGCCGTCGCCGTCGCAGTCACTTCTAAGTTGCGGCCACTTTTCAAGGACGTCTCTAAACTCCAAAACCAAAACCAACGCAATAATAAAGCGACTGTAAGCCAGCAACAACAACAACAACAACAGCAAAATTATGTATAATAAAAACAACAACAATATGTTGGAAACTCGGCGCAAAAGTCGCCAACAAAAGTTTTAGCAGCCGCCGAAGTCGCTGTCGACGTCGTCGTCGTCGCTGTTAACTTTCGTTCTTCTCTTCTTCGTCTTCTTCTTGGCAGAATGTACTTTTTAACCCAAAACATGACCAAAGAAAGTTGGGCGTCGTCTGCTAGTTAAAAAACTTTTATTATATTTAAATTATCGCGCCTTGGTCTGCTGTTCTTGTTGTTGTTTTAGCCAAGTTATGCTTGCACATTTTGTTATTGGGCCAACTAACTTCCGTTTTCACTTGGAGCCTGTTATTTTGGTATTTATTTTTTTTTTTACAAATATTTCGTTTTTTACTTAAGTTATGTTTTTGTTTTGTTTTTGTTTGTTGCACGCGGCCAATGATCTGTTGCAGTCGCCTCTGTCGCCTTATTGTTGCAGTCGACAACTGTTAAAAATGGCGTCACAGCAGCCAATCGGCGTGCCTTGCATAGCAGCTGCACTCATTGTCGACTGCATCGAGCGACGAATCAGCGCACAGCAGCACCAGAAACCAACAGCACCATCCCTAACAGAACGTGTCCCTATACACACACATGTGTGTGTGTGTGTGTGTGTGTGTGTGTGTGGTCATGCGCAGGCAGCTGCAGCCCCAACTCCCCCCACCTAACACACCACACCCACAGCCAGTCAATTTGTCGGTCTCTGGGTATCCCATCCGTCTGGCCGCAGTCGGCACCAAAAGCAGCAGCAGCAGCACAAACAGCAAATCGCAGAGCGCCAAACGTTTTTGTCCATTTGCTCCTAACGAGCTCAAAACTGTGCTACGACGCGTCACAACGCCGGCAGCGACGTCGACAGCATAACCTCTGTGGCCTCGACACAGCTCCCTATGAGCAGAAGTAACGGCAAGAAAAAAAAAAGGTGAGCGAACGAAGAAAAAAAAATGTGGGGAGGCACTTCGCAGCAGCAGCAGCAGCGGCCGCCGTTGGCTGCTCGATAGCGCCACACTCTCTTTCTCTCGCTCTCGCTCTTCACGCACACGAATTCGTATTTCTGCTGCGTGTGTGTGTGTGTGTGTGTGTGTGCTCGTGTGCATTCGTCACGCGTTCGTGTTTGTGTGTCTGTTTGTTTCATTCTTTTGCGTTTGAATCGTTTTTTTTTTGCTGCTGCCGCGTTCTTATTGGAATTTCAATTTGAACACGCATACGTGTGTTTATGTATGTGCTTGTGTGTGTGTGCTTTATATAGGCAGCTCAGCAAATTGAATTTAAGCAACATGAATCAATATATCAGTGCATCAAATTGCGATCATATACGCACACTCACACACACACAATTACGGTCCAACAAACCGATGGCCAATAATCAAACACTAAAATCCCATCGCAATTTCGAGTATTGCGCAAATCGTTAGCTTCGTTTTGTTGTTACTAAAACGTAACGAAGCCCAAAACTCATTTTCTATTTGTGCGGGGGGAAAAATAGACTTTCACATACATATGTGAAATTTCAAGCACCTTTTAGCAATTTTCGATAGCTCTTGCAAAAGTTATTTCAATTACAATATTCGTATGTTCACAGCACAAAAATGTAAATTTAAGTCAAATAAGAATCGCCTTAGAAGCGTAAATAGTTCTCAATTTTCACTAAAATTCCTTATAATTTTCCAGTTTATGAAATTTCATAAAGTATTTTATTTATTTTGTATACAAATTTTAAGCTGAAAATGATTGCAATTTGGTTCGTTCTTAATTTAAATATGCTTTAGGCATTTTATTAAATCGATGCACTGTATTTTCTTTCTCTCATTTTAAGAATTTAAAAACCTGAGGGTAAATTAAAAAAAAACCTGCCATTTTTTAAAGATAAACACCGAACTATTAAAAATGTGTGTTCTCTCTACAAATTTATATACATGTATACAAAGGAACAGGAGTGGATGTGACATAAATGAAATAAAATAAAATAAAAGCATGAATTCTTCAACTGAGTCTGTTTTATTTTAAATTCGGAAATCCGGTATCAAGTTTTTTGGCTTCCTTCTGCTGATTTTCTAGACTTGAGCTTGCAGATCTTTATTTGAGATTGAAATTCTGAAATTGCTTTCATTCGTTTCCCTACTTTACATACATATAAAAAACAAGCAAGGTTCCATAAATTTCAAACAATATATAATTGCAATGCTACTCTCTCTCTCCCTCTCTTTTCCCCTCTCTCTATATCTCTTTCTGCTCAACAGGAGGCTTCTCCACTGAGTGCCCATCAGCAACAACAACAACAACAACAGCAACAACAACAACGCGTCACAGCTTCTGGCTTAGGCTCGCCCAGTGGCCAATCGCCATTTGCCGGCGTCTCCTCGACTACAGCGACCATAATTGGAGGCAGCAGCAGCGGACCAGGCAGCGGTACCATCGGCGACCTCTCGCATGTGTCGCACGACGGTAGCGGAGTACCGCCGAATGCAAATCTAAACAACTATTACGAGAGTTTGAGGAACAATGTCATCACGCTGCTGGAACACGTCCGTCTGCCGCCGCCGCCACCACCACCAGGCACTGGAGCCGGTGCACTACCGGCTGCAACTGGAACTGGAACCGGTGCTTGTGTACCCGTCAGCCTGCATACTGGCATGGACACTACCGGCTGCAGCTCTGGCATCGGCCTGAGCAGTGGTTGTGTTGTGGAGCATCATGCGAGTGCAGCGAGTGCTTATTCGACGCTATTGCCACCACCACCGCCGCCGCTGCCACCAGCAACGGGTGGTGCCGTACCAAGTGCGTCGGCCATGTACGGCCATCAGTCGGCCGTGACGGTGGCGGCAGCAGCAGCAGCCGCAACAGCAGTAGCAGCACCTCCACCACCAGCACCACCACCGCCACCGCCGCCGCCACATGCGCCACATCACGCATACACTGTGCATCATCCGGGCGGATATCCACACGGACATCCGCACCATGCACATCCGCACGAGCACTTCGACTCGTACATCTCGAAGCTACAGTCGCTGTGCGTGCCACCCGATGTGTACGCCCTACCGGACGACGGGGGTCGTCCCTCTGTCTACAATTCGGTGAAGCCCAGCATGCACCAAGACTATGGCAAACTGATGCCGACGCCCATTTAAGCATTGGACAGGGAATGCCGTCAAATACAGCGGGGTTTCACTGTGTGTACATACATTATTTATGAATTACGAATCATTCACTCACTGCAATTGAATACAAGTAGTTATCGTTATCGTTTATCGAGTGTGCATTGTGTGTATTGACTCAATGGCGGAGTTATGCTATGAGCTATGAGTTGGATCAATGATGGGCTAAGATGGCTGAGCCAGTTGACTTGGAATCGAAGCATAATTAATGGTGTATCTGAGTTATTCACTATGAGTTACAAATCATATACTAAACTAAACTATATATGTCATGAATTATAAATGAGAATGAAGTGTCGATTTAGTGTCCGAATAGCCCAACATATCTCTCTCCCCCTCTTCTATATAATTTCTTGTTTTTTAATTACTTTCGAAAAGGTCTACAACTCGAAAAGAAGCAAAATCCGATAGTATTACATAGTAAACTAGTATAATTCAAAGGAGTCAATGGAATGATTCATGATTCGTTAAAGTTTATTTCACTCCCAATAAGTTCAACTTCTTGATTTAGTCATATGCAAAGATAAGGACATATGAGAACCTATATTTAGATAAGGTACATACGAGTAATATAGATAAAGATCCACAGAAGCTTCGAGAGGCGTTCAAGGATATGATGTCCTTGCTCTTGATGTTATCGCGTAGATTGAGCTGTTCCACGTTTAGGTCCTAGGCGCTTGTCGTGTTGATAAATTGTATAAATTATTCTAGTATTGAAATAAAACCAAAAACTAAACTAAACTAAACTAAATGTGCGCTTTTAGTTGTATTTTTTTTTTTTTTTTTTTTATTAGTATCTGTATCTGTATCTAATACTAACTAGCAGTTAAATATACATATATATTAGGACATTTGTTTGATGTTGATGTCTGGTCAATTTTGTATTACAAATTAAACGTGCGACTTGAAACAAGAACAAACAAAAAACAAAACAAAAAAAAAAAACAAACAAAACATAATAAAAAATATAAAAATGCTATAAAAAAAGAAGGAAAAAAATACTTGAACATAAGTTTAGTTAGTGGTACGAGAAGGTCTAACACCAACGGAATTAAATATGCAAATGTAATCAACGGTAAACTAAACAAAATAATTTTTTTTTTTTTGTAATCTTAAAAATTTAGAACGTAATATCCATGGGCTGACCAAAGGTCCATTTCAAATTATACTATACTCAACTATAAATGCTAAGTACTCGCACTAAATGCAACAACAGCAACAACCACAACACTCGACGCAAAAACAGAAACACGCAAACCAACACTTCCACACATAACATATATATATATATGAATATATATATATATTTAGAATCGATAAGTTTTAATGTTAAAAATAACTAAAATATAAAAAAAGAATTGTAATCGGTATCAAGAGTAGAAATTGAAGAATGACAGACAAACCGAAAAAGCTAAGCAGAAAAACTTACAGCAACAACATTTAGTGAAACAGATGAATAAATGGATGGAATATATATATACATACACACATATATATATATATATAAATATATATATAAATATATATTAAAGAAAAGAAAAAAGTTCAGTGCAATAAATATAACAAAATGAATTGTAAAACTTAAGTAAAAGTAGTTGACTTTTTTTTGTATTGTATTACGTACTTATAAATATATGTATAACTAAATATAAATATAAACAAATAAACGAAAAACCAAAAATGGACGAAAATCCAAAGAAAAACCCGAAAGGAAATTTAGACGAATTTTAAAACAAAACAAAAAAATAGCAGGCTTAAAAATTATTGTATTTAAAACAAAACAAAAAAATTCAAAAAAAGGAAATACAAAAAAAAACACACACAAAAACCAACAACAACCAAATAACTAAAAATCTATAAATATATGAATATAAATATAAATATAATAATAATTATACATATATGTAATATGTATTGTATAACAAGAATTCTGTAATTTACAAAATATTTTATGTGATCATTGTCTTTTTTTTTTAAATAATATTACAAGAAATAAATAATTCAAATACAAATAAAGGATATACACAATATCAGCGTTTCATTTTGATTGCTTCAAATAACCTTTCCTTGAAGTCCGATGAATTCCAAGTGCAAAATCATTTAACTTAATGACCCATCAAGGCTAAGGAAAAGGTTAACAAAAATCAATAAGGTCATAATATCAAGGGTTAATAATGCAAAATAGGCTGTGGAGGGGTCAATGCAAGGACGAACCAAGTAAAACACATTAAAAATATATAAATAAAAGATTTCTTGGAAACCATGAATTAGAGGAGCCAGTACCAGGAGAGAGGATTCAAGCTCAGAGTGCATTGAGATGGTCATGAGGATGAAGTTCAATAAAGTTGTCTGCTTATTTGCTGCTTTACTAAAAGCAATTCCTATTACATAAATCAGAGCCACAATTTTCGCTAGGCTGTTAATTGGCCAGGCCAGGCCAGGAAGATGAAGAAGAAGAAGAAGAAGCAGAACGCTAAAATCAAAAATGAAAACTGAGCCAATTCCCAAAAATGTCGCCTCTTCACTAGAGAAATGTTCTCGTTTTTCGATTTTTTTTTTTTGTTTTTTTTTTTTTTGGCAGCGTTTTTAATTTCAATTAGTGCGGCGACAACAAAGCTGAAACTGGAATCAAGGATTCGTTTCAAGGGATGGTTGGTCAAGCAGGCAGGGGAAACGGAGGACAGTTGAGGAGGTAAAAAGAGGCAAATGACTTTTTGCCTTTCGCATTTGCCATTTGATTTATGTGGCTTCATTAGACATTCCGCACATAGCCAAAAATCTACGAGTAAGCTAAGTGATTGCCAAAAAAAAAAAAAAAAAAAATTGAAAGGCAAATAATAATAATAATAATAAAATAAAATCCAAAAACTAAAACTAAAACGCACACACGATTAGAACGGGTTACAAACAGCAGGGAAAATGTCATGGGTTGGGATTTGGGATGCGATTTGTTCGTGCCGTGCCGACAATTGGAATTGGTTCACTTTTGTGGATGAGTAGTTTTTGGACTAATGTCCAGCTTGGAATATTTTTGGTTGCCACCTACATGTTCAACGCTTAGCTCAAAGGACACAAATGTCCATATGCCAGTGTGTGCGTGTGTGTGTGTGTGTGTGTGTAAACGTGTGTGTGGTCTCTGAAAAGGTTCGTTGTTTGTTCGTGTGGGCCGCAAAAATATTTGCATAGTTACCTTTAATGTGGTTCGACAACGCTTTACTCCAATATCTCGAAAGACACAGAGAGAGAGAGAGAGAGAGAGAGAGAGAGAGAGACAGAGAGTGAGCGAGAGGTATTGCAGGGGGTAGGGGGTAGCGGTGGGTGGGAAATGTGGGTGAGACGCCTTTGCAAAGTTCTTGAACAACATAAACGAACAAAAGTTTTCTTTATGCACACACACAAATACTTACACTCATGTCATGTAATTTAAAATGAAAAATTCTATTCTTTTGACACACACATACTCATACGCACACACACGCACACACACACACACACACACACATACAGACAACAACATGCATTGATTTCACTCGCATAAATAAGGATAAAAAATACATGAGAGCAAAAATGTTTCCTTAGCAAGTCGAATGCGAAATACACTTGCCAAAAAAACAAGCGTTTTTTATTCATTTATTCAATATTCATTTAAGATTTATAACAAAGTGTTTTTCTATTTTCCGAGTTAAGAGAAAAATGACAGCAATAGCCAAAATAATGAACAGATCTTTTGTTCTTCGACTTAAAAATAAAATCGAAAAATCAATTTTACTCAAACGTGATAGGCATTTAAGTAATCCGATATTTATTTAAATTCTTTTTAATTATTATTATTAATTTGTGATATGCATTAACAAATTAATAGTGAAGTCATATGATTTCTGAATAATTCAGTTATATTTATCGCTTTGCGTATTCCTCGAGTGCATTAGAAGTTCTGTAAGAAAAATATAATTCTTGAGAGTGCAAATGCTTGGGCTGGCAGCTGTGGGTGTGGCACACCTTTAACACACCCACACACACACACACACTGAATCTGATAAGAAAATGTAATAAAAAAAACTATTGCCTACTTTTGAGAGGGAGAATCAATGTCCTCATCCTCTTATTCCCCGCCCGCTGGCACTTTACGCCCGCAGTCAAAAATCGCATAAATTAAAAAATGTTCACACACACACACACACACACATACACACACATATGTGTGTATGTGTGTATGCCTAATGAAAGGCAGTCTAGCAACCCTTTTCTTTTTTTGTTGGCACTGTGTCGCCTGCCATTTGTTTGGAGCTCCTTGTTTTTTAATGTGCGACCTATGTGGCACGACGCCCCCACATGCCACACCGCCCCACCGGCCCACACACTCACATACTGTCGTGCGGCACCAAGGAAGTAATAAAGTATCTCGAAAGTAACTTATTAACCATGCTGACATCGCTGCCAGTTCCTGTATCTGTCTCTGTCTCTCTCCCTCTCTCTCTCTACCTATGTATGTGTGACGTGAGTCAGGATAGCTTGAGGGGTTGTGCGTGTGTGTGTTTGTGTGTGTGTGTCCTGCCCTCCCACTTAAATAAACGCGACGTGCTTCATGTTTGCTAATTGCGAGTCGATTTTTCATTTCACATTTCTCATGATTTTGTGCCCCATCTTCCGCCCTTCCTTGCATGCTATCGCCCTCCCCTCCCCAGCCCATCCCCCACACGTACCATCCCACCCCACCCGCCATAATGTTAGACCTGCTCTGGGATAGTCCTTTGGTCTTGAATCCCAGGTCTCTGAGCCACTTAGCAGCTGATTGAGCCCTTTTTCCCATTGTGAATGGAAGTCCGACAGTCCGACAGGTCGTGAGCGGAATTTGAGGTTATATCAGGACTGCCTGTGTGCCACAAAAAAAAAAAAATGAAGCAAAGACAGTAGTCGCTCGCATATTAGAACGCCTCCGTATTGAAACTTAACTCTTAATTAAAAAAATATTAAGTATATTTAAGTTAAAGCTATGTAAGATATGCCCGTCAATCAAACAATATTTATTGTATATAAGAAAGAACTTAAAATTGTTTTAGTGTTTTCTTTTCCAATTACAAAAAATTAAACTTATAGAAAAAAGACTTAGAAATGCATTGTGATGATTCTTGGCTTGGGATTTGGGAGAGTATTTGGAATCATGAATGACGAAAGTATTTTCATAGCTCAGCCAGCAAATGGCGAAAATGGTTAATTTAATTACAAATTCTTTGCTTTCTTTTGCATTCATATTAAATTTTCATGTGTGCCCAAAACCCTAGATGCGAGTGTGCGTGTGTGTGGGTGGGTGTGTGTGGGTGTGTGTGGGTGTGGGTGTGTGCACCTGCTGTCATTGCTATACACTTGCCTCATTCTGGACGCTTAAATACCCATGAGACTTGTGCAGCCTCATTCCACACACACGCACGCACACACACACACACACACACACACGCACACACTGATTGTCCCTTCAGTGAAAAATAGCGCTCATTAATGTTGCTCATTAGCAGCCGCAACGCCTGACTGTGTGTGTGTGTGTGTGTGCTTTGTACTTTTGGTCCTTTTGCTGCTGACACTTTGTGGCAGAGTCTCCCTTTTCGACCATTCAACGAGTGTCAACTGCCAAATGATTTGCCATTATTTACTAATAAAACTCATCGAGTTTTACCCACACTCGCTAATCGAATGTGCAACCTCCACATAATACCCCTCCCCGCTCTGGCCCTTCTTCTGCTTCTTCTTCTTTAGGATAACCCCCAGTTCTTTCACTTCCTTTGACAAGATGTCCTAGCTCGAGCAGAACTCTTAATATGTTCTGACTTCACGTTTAGCCTAAGCCCCCCTCGTAAATGACCCCAATCAACATGACTATCTAACCAACCCCTGCCCTGTCCCACAACCTTGACACCCTCTTCCCATCCCCCCCACCCCCTCCTCTACCCCACACACACACACATAAATTTCTATACTTAAGCGAGCTCCCTATCTAAATATCGAGAAATTATATCGAATGTTGGCACTTTGATCTTAAAGCTGTTCCTTGTTGTCAAAAGGGAACTTGCTCAAAATATCAACATTAATTGTTTTATTTATTTAATACAATTTTTTTGTATTTATTTATTTATTTTATTATCAACTTACTAATAATATTTGCATAAGTCTATCATAATCATACATAGGAATGGCAAGTTGGTACACCGCGGACTTGCCGATTCCAGTAGCCAGAAACACACTGCTTGCCACATACGCAGATGACACAGTGTTCCTTGCTAACTCCACCTCTGCTTCGAGAGCAGCTGCGATTACGCAAAGATTTCTGGATGGCTTTAGTACTTGGGCCAACCGGTGGAACATCTGCGTCAATGGGAGCAAATCACAGCACTGCACGCTTGCGCTCAGGAATGGTAACTGTCCAACTGTCCGACTCAACAACATGGTCATACCTCAGGAGAACCATATTCGCTACCTAGGTATGTATCTGGACAGGAAACTTACCTGGCGCAAACAGATTCAGATCACGGCAGCAACTTGTAGATCCAAAAGAGCAACACTCAACTGGTTGCTAAAGCCATCAAGCAAACTCAGCTTGAGCAACAAGCTGCTGGTGTACAGGAGCATCATCGAGCCCACATGGACATTTGGGATTCCATTTTGGGGGCACAGCTGCAAAATCTTGGATATACCAAATTCAAGTCTTACAGAACAGGGTGCTCAGAGACATCTCTGGTGCCCCACTATATGTAAGCAACAGGACGTTGCACAAAGATTTCGGACTACCGACGGTCAAAACCCAGATAAATCGACATACGAGTCGGTATAACGACCGGTTGCATAACCATGTTAACCCATTGGCTTGCTCCCTTGGGAATAACACCACTCGCAGGAGATTGAAGCGCCTCCACACCGACCTGTGGACTGTTGGCCGTTAAATAAATGTTATATTCAATGTTATGTATTACTAGTTAAAACCATTTCAATGTTTATGATATAGTTTATAAATTCACTGTTCATTGAAAAATAAAAAAAAGGAATGGCAAGTTCCCATAATATCTAACAGCTTGTAATGATTATGGCGTCATCTAAGAACCAAATCATGGAAATAAGCCACAATTGCAAAATTCTGGATTTCAAAGAGGATTTGTAGTTAATTTAGGCAGTGGTAGTCCTGCTCTGAGCAAAATGTTTTGACACAGGACTCGTTTTGATCTTAGTCAAGGTTTTAGCAGTTTTATATTATTTTCAAAGTATTTTCATTTCGGTTAATAGAAGTAATCAAATAATAATAGGGGAGTTACCAGTAACATACTTTTAAATTTGGTGCCTCTAGCTTACAAATAATGGACTATATGCTCATTTAAGTTTTCTAATGCCGAAGTTTTCTTTGGCCTCTAGATCAATTGTACATTTAAAGTTGAAAACGTAATTTTGGGTCGGAAAATAAGTCAAAATTATAATCCGAAAATCGGCATATGGGCAAATTCTAGATTTATTACAGGTGTTACTAGCAAGCTTTAAAATTGCGTGCGATATATGGTCTTATTGACTTACACCAACAGGTGTATCGGTATAGATTGGCGTAGTGGGCGTGGCCATCCAATTTTTTTATCGATCTCTTTGGGGAGTTACCAGTAACAAAAACTTTAAAAATGTTATGACTCTAACTTACAAATTATAAAAGATATGCGCATTTCAGATTTCTAGTGAGGAGGTAGGCGTGGCATATGCCGCTCTTTAAAGGACATCCCCGACAACCTACCAACCGAAACTGGATACTGTATCCATAAAATTGTGGATATTGATTTTCTAGCTCCCTAGCGGACTTGGGACTCCAACCTTGACACTTGAATTTTTGAGGGTACTTCCAAGTATATGTTGCAAGTTTCTAGTCACTATCTCTAAGGGTGTCAAAGAAACTTGCGTTCGTACAGACGGACAGACAGCATGACGGACATTGCACAAACCGAATAGACTATTATATCTTCGGTATCAGAGTATAAAAATTATGATATTTCTACAAAAATATAACAAGCTCGACCAAATTCTGGCCAGGAAAATTGCTTGAAATGACATGGGTTGTTAGGATCTTATTAGGATCTCGTATATCCGAATCCTATCTCAATTCAGATTGATTTTTATATGCTTAAGCTCAAACCGTAATAATCTTAACCTAAAATAGCTAATTTTACGTCGTTATTTTGGGATTCACTTATTCACATATCAAACAGAAACTATATGCGATGATTACCTCAAAGATTTAATAATGATCTTTATTCTTCTTATATTATTCAAACTTTGATAGAAGAAAGAAAACAAATAAAGTAAAGAATTAAGTTCTTATCATTCGAGTTGAGGGCAAACTTTTGCCTTCACTTGATTTGAAGTTGATTTCAATTGTAAATTATTAAATTTTATTAGACACTAAATCAATTACTACTAATACTAACTAGTTAGTTAGGATCCCATTCAGAGCAAACTCCGTTTAGCATCTCTAGGGTTGATTCGTAAGATTTTGATTAATGGGACCCAAGAACTGAACTGGGCTGCGATTCAAATTCGATTCAATTTACAACCCTGCGCATATTCTATATAAATAAATATATAAATATATATATATTTGTACAATTGTATTGGCGTCAGGTTGATGTGCGGTCCCAAGTGTGTAGGCGGGAGCTGGGTATGGGGGCGTGGCACTGTTGGGCTAGTTGAGCTGCCATTCAAACTCGTTCGCTTTTGGGTCATTCTTTGCATTTAATTTCGTTTATTCATTCGAATGGCCACAAAATGACATTTGCATTTGGGTAGCGGTCAGAGCCGCCTTCCCCCCCCCCCCCAAATCCTCCACCCCGGACCCCTCACTCATATTCATGTCCCAGCACTACAGCTGTGTCCAGCTCATATGCAGGACCCCGGGGAGCACTGTGGGCACGTAAACCTGGACAAGGATATGAATTTGTTCGAGGACGAAGACGAGGATGAATGTTTCTCACAGAGAGAAAAATGCCATCAAATAATTCAGACTGAAAGATATTTAAAAAGAAAAAGTGTATAGATTTGGAAATTGGTAAAGTCGATCGTTTTTCTCACTGTGTAACTGCGAATGTGAGTGTAAATGTGAATGTGAATGCGGATGTGGGTGCTGTGCCCTAATCTCATAACGAATGAATGGCACATTTGGCAAATTTGTTTTGACAATTGAGAAGTGAGTGCAAAATTTATGGAACGCCAAAAGTGCGAAAAACTATCTATTCAAATTGTTGCCCCCATGTGTGTGTGTGTGTGGAAGGGGGGGGGAGGGGGGGGGGTGTGTGCTGGTGTGTGTTGCTTGTTTGGCTGTGCAATTAATTCTATGCTGACTCGGCGATTTGTAGGCCGAGGCACAAAAAGGCACAATTAAATGCACAGCTACAACAACAATGGTAACAAAGACAAATGAGCTGATCAAATTAAGTCAACTTCAAAATACCCTAGAAAAATTTAATTTTGTTTCTCTTTAGTTTCATATCACAAAATACAAATTTCATAAATAAAACCAAACAAGACAGGAAATCAATAGAAAATCCATAAATATTGAAGAAGAGAATATATCCACTTCGAGTCAGATCGAATACAGGGTATATTAGTGCAATGGCAAACTGGGCAAATGGCATTTTTGGCTGCTGGGTAACTGGCCATAACTGAAACCCGTTAGCTAGCGTTGTCGTCGCCAAGCGCCTTGGCCAATGTGGCCAAAAAGCAATTAGCAAAGTTTTCAACAGACAGAGCGAGACAGTAAGAGACAGACATATAGAGAGAGAGAGAGAGAAAGAGAGAGAGGCGGACAGCCAAGAGTAGTGGCGCAGCAGTAAATGGCAACAGTGGCTGCACCCGGAAAAAATTTAAAGAAGTTCATACTAAGCTCAAAAACAAATCAAAAATCTTATTTCAAAAAATGATATTGCTATTTTCTTAATTAATTAAAAAATATAGTTTTTTTTAAGTATTCGAAATATTATCTCAATAATTTTTATCAAAACTAATTACATTTTAAGATAACAAAATATCACCTTATATCAAACATTTTAATTTGTAATCATTTATGAGAAATTTTTACTCGATTCAAGAATTTTTCTTCTTTTTTTTGCATAAATAATCGACTTGCATTTTTTTCTCTCAGTGTGCTGCTGCTGTGTTGTCCGGCATCATCAATCTGCTGCAGTTGTACGTTACACCTCTGCCTCCCTCTTCCCCTCTACCGCAGTGCACCTACTCCCCACTTCCTTATATTCCGTCCAGTTTCGGATAAAGTCGAAGACCAGGCGCGACCATCATTTCCAATTATTCATGGATAATCTAACCCAAAATGGGGACCTTAATTACGGACGCATGTCACTGGCACTATGCGCCAGAAAACAGTACTCCATCCACTCCCGAACCGACCCCTTTCTACCGCTTACACTTCAAATTCACAGCAGTAGCCTCTGCAGAAGTGATTGCAATATATAAACTACTTATTTGCTTTCTGTCAAACCAAAAACAAAATCTTACTTCGCTGATCCACCGAAAATTGCGAGGGTAGTTGCATAAGCTACTATTACCAAAGTTCCATAAGCTACTATTACCACTAAGAGTACTTATCAAATTCTATTTACTTTTCATCGCGTTAACAAACATTGCATACATAAGAATTTGTTTATCATAGAAACAAATATGGGAGATTCACCACTTAGCTTATTTCAAATTAGATTAATAAAATTCGATATTTTAAAAATATATTTTTTGCATTTTATAAAAGAAACCCTCGCTCGTCTGTGCGTTAGGTGATTAATTAAGCTGCAAGTGTCGCAAATAAAATAAAAGTAAATAAATAACTGAAGTCCGCTGTTTCTGACAAGTAGCCAGCCTTGAGACTTTGTTGCAGGGTTTATAACAGCTACCCAATTATATAATGGACGGAATTAAACGATAAGAAGACTCCACTTCACCCTTTCAAATTTAAGAAGAGCTTAACATACATTTACCTATGTTTAAAATTGTGTTTCTAAATTTTAAACATAGGTAAATGTATGTTAGATCTAATAAAAAAAAATATTTTAAGTACAATTTAAATGGCTTCGAGACATAAAATCGGTTCAGTTCCGAAAAGCCTTTACCAGCGGCGCTTTCATTTTAAATTTTACGTTGACAGAATTTTTGACATATTTGGAATTTTGAGAGAAAAAGTAACCTAAGCCAGACTAAATTTAATGAATTTCAGTTCACCTTTAAAATGATGAGTTGCGACAAGAATGAAAAAAAATAAAATCATTTTGTGTCTTAAATAAATCAAGAATATTAATTGAAAACTGTAGCTTTTGATCTCGTTAGTATAGTTCGAGAGCACATTTTCGATTCCTCTCGATCAGAATATACTCAGAATATAATGTGTGTATAAACAAATGAAACAAATAATTTGAAAAGCTAGTTTAAGAATTCCGCCAAAGTGTGAATTACGAAATTTAGTAAGGTGGCCAATGCGTCAAAAAGAACAAAAAAAAACACTGGTCACCTTAATCGCCGACTGTTAATCAGCTGTTCACAAACATTGTGCTAAGTGAGAATATTTATATATTATAAGCTACACGGCAGACGGCCGCATAATCCACCATTGGCATACATATTTTTAAACGGACAAGAGATGAACAACATTGTGCAGTATATTGTGGTGCGGAGTGATTTGCGCACCACTCTAAGCTGGCCACTGGGCGCAGTGATTGCCCAATGCTGCCATGCGACGGCGGCGGTGATGAGCCAACATACGGAGGATGAGGATACGCAGGCGTATCTCAAGGATCTGGACAACATGCACAAGGTGGTGCTTGAGGCGAAGGATGAGGCGGCGCTAATTAAACTGGTCGATAAGCTCAATGAGCACGATATAAAGTGCAAACTCTGGATCGAACAGCCGGAGAATATTCCAACCTGCGTCGCACTCAAGCCCTACGTGAAGGATGTGGTGCACAAATATGTGAAGCATCTGAAACTATTGAAGTAGCCGGATAATTGGATCAGAATCGAATCTACAACCATGCCACCTAGCATTTCTTTACCAATAAAACACAAATGTCACATTTTAACATTGTCAAAGCATACTTTTAGGATGACACTTAATCGTCCAGGACATTTTCGTTTCCAACAATATTGCCGAACAAATACTCACAGATTTTCAAAGGACCATTGCACCATTAGAATCTCTCTAACTAGCTCTATTGAACTGCATTCAAGGAATCTGGGCTCATCCAATAAGGGGTCACCTTTGAAGGAATTTCGTCCTTTTTACCACCTAATTCGAAGGAATATCTCTGGTTAAATGGACATCCACCAGTTGATGGTTGGTGGAAGGATGTATGTACATATGTCCAAGGCAATAAAAATGCAAATAATTTTGTTGTAAATAACTTAAGTATTTATATAGATGGGGCTTTATCATAACTGTTGCTAGACCAGCTGTGTGCGTGTGTATGTGTGTGTGTGTGTGAGATTTTTTTTTTTGTTTTTGCCTGTCTTATTTTTTAAAAATCAGTTGTGTTTTTGAGTGTTACTTTTTCTATGTGTGTGTGTGTGTGTGTGTTTCAGTGTTATTTATTTATTTGTTTTTTTTTTTTCTTAATTTAATGCTGTATTTTTTGTCCTTGCAATGTGTATTTGTGGGCTCAGCCATCGATATTACAATTACACAATTGTATTATATTATTTCTTTTTCATTCACTTGTTGTAACAATTAAATAGTAGAACGGATCGGCGCAATAAAACGTCAATACTAAACGAAATTAGTATATAGATTAAAACAATACAAAACAACTAAACAAAACTAACCAAATTCTGTAGTATTAAAATATAAGAAAAATTAAATTGTCAAAAAAAAAATGTATATATATATTTATATATATATATATGCTTAAAAATCGCGCTAATCCATGCAGCGTTCTTTTAAAATGTGACTTAGTTGGTAGTTGTTCTAGTTGGGATTAGGCATTAATTTCTTTTGAATAAATTTTTCAAAGTGGCTGCGATACAATATCTTTGGATTCTCCTCGGTGGCATGCTCCTCCACCTGCAAAGTGCTTGTCCATTTCCACAGATGCCGTCGCGTATAGCTATGGCGAAACGAGGCGAACACCTCGTTGAAGCGGCGCGGCTCGATCTGCTCCTTGTACAGCGACTCCTTGGTAATGGTATTGAAATAATAGATCTGCTGATGCGATTTCGAATATGCTGTCACAAAATTCATAGTCAGCTCACAGAATATGATAATGCCACCGGGCACCAAGAACCTTTGATCATCGAGAGTATACCCAAATCTCTGTGAGTTATCCTTCAGCACATACGGACGCATTGCGTTAAAGAATCGACTCATGTCCTGCAGCCGAAAGATCGGTTTGCAGCGTATGGCGCCACAGGTGCGCTCCTTTTTAAACGGTTTGTTCAGGCTGCGCGCATATTTCATACAGAGGGCAACGCGCTCGAGGAACGGTCGGCGACGGATATCGATGCCACCCAAACAGATCGCATCCATGATGTGCAAGGCGGAGACGCATTGCGAGGTGCGTCCCTCGCCACTGTACTCGAACACGATTTCACCGAAAAATATGGAACGTGGCTGGACATTGAAACTGGACTCGACCAGCTCCCATTTGCGATGATCCGTGTAGCGCAACAAATTGCCCCGTGACTTGCATAGGAAGAGGGTGCAGCCATTGATATTTATCTCACCGCGTCCAATTGGCATGAAATGCCAGTCACTCACATTCAAGATGGTATTTTGTAACGGTGTGCGTCCGTTCATCTCCAGTGCGGGCACGTTTAACCAGGCGCGATCCTTGGACCAATCGCGCAACAGCTCCTCCAACAGGCGATCGGTTGTCTTCACTTCGGGCGCCTGGCGAAGCTTATCGGGCAGTGCCCAGCATTTAAGGCACTCCTGTCGCACCTCCGAATGACGCGGCTCCTTCAACTCCATATTCTGGGCAAATGCAGCAATTTTCCGCAATCCCACAATTTGCTTATTTCCAATGGCATTATTTGAATCAATGATGTAGCGCATAAAGTGCTCATCCTCCAGCATTTCCTTGCGATTATATAGCTCAATTACATCTAGCTGCTCCTCCTGCTGCTTCTCGCTCTGCTCAAGTATTATGTGATTGATGGTGGACAAATAGTTAATGATTGCATCCGTCTCCGGCAGCTTATTCTTGCACACAATATAACGCTCCGAATTGGCAGGACGACTGCTGTTCGGCTTGATAATCGCAATCTCATGAAAGCATTTGTACATCAAATAAACCAATCCCACGCTAAATGGCGTAAACAAATCGAAGAGTTTGCAAACGAAGCTGCCATTAACGCGCAGGATCTTCAGGGCCGTCACAAACTGGCACAGATACAGCTGCTTCGAGAGTATCTCCTGAATGTTCTCCTGTCCCTCCACAGAGAAGCCACCATCGGCCATGGCAAAGTGAACGCCATGCGGCGTATGCTTTCGTATATAGTCATTCAATGAGTCCTGATTGCCCGGATCAAAAATATTGCCATCGTCTTTGTCGCCATAGAACGTATCAAAGGATTCCGGTGAGGCAGCAAAAAATCGTTCAAGCTTAAAATCATTGGCACCGCGCAGCGTAAAACCAAATCCTTTAGCCTCCCACGATTTGCGATAGAGCACATATTCTGAGAAGCCGCCAGGCCCTGAAAGAAAGATAGTCAAGTTGTATTTAAGCTGGGTTTAAATATATATATATAAATAAATATATGTCAGTCAGACAAACCAACCGGCACAAATATCCGCAAAGTAAAGCAGCTCATTGTGTCCAATTAGTGTGTTTCTTTGTGGATCCCTCGGCTCTGTGAACATATATTCGCATATGGAATCAATGTTCGCCATTTTGACGGCTGCACGATTTAGGAAGATGGAGCTGCGTATGGTCTCAAATGGATTACAGCGGGAGCGGGCGCGACGCTTCTCCGTATCATTGAGATCATCGAAGACGGTCTTTGCTTTGAGGATATGATCGAGAATCTCGGGGTCACAGAATAACGTCTCATCATCCAGAGTGAGCTTGCGCGGACCGGTGACCATGTGCGTCATCAGTTCGTCGAGCGTATAGGCCCCACAGCTTTTGCCCTCAATTTTTAGCCAAACAACTGGTTCGGGTATCTCCAGATCCTCACAATTGGGATCCCATTTGCCAGCGGACCAATGGACGGTGTCCAATTTGAGGCCAAAGCCACGACGGCCATCCTGCTGCACAGCAATCACGGGCTCCAAGCGACCTTGATTGCTCTTGCCCAGACCCTTGTCGTCCTCGTAACCCATTTTCTTCATCATGCCCATGGCCTTGTTCGAATAGCAATAGCTATTGAGCCAATCGCGTTTGATCTTCTTTGGCGTCGGTTCAAAATTCTCATCATCCGATGGTTCCTCCATTTTGGGCGCAATCTCACTTTCCCCGTTTGCACAGCAAATTTGTTTATGATTTTTCTTGCACTGCCTCTGGATACTGCTGTTGCTGCAGGTCTATCAGTTTGGCGTTTGTTTTAGCGATGACACTTTATAGCGAGAACATATCAAATTGGCTTATTGCGAATGGCAAATCTCAAGCATATCGATATTTCGTATGCTGTGTATTTCAAACATCTCCATAAAACGGTTTGTTTACACATCATGCTTATATCCAGGCAGAGGTTATAATAATTTGTCTTTATCTTGACGAGGCTTGGAATATATCCGTCTTATTGCTGCAGGCCTACGGATCGGTTTAAGATATCATTAAGCTGCCCAAGGAACAATCGTTTGACATATGAGTTTTTGTATTAAAAGTTGTTTGCTCACCAATATTTCCATATCAAACATATTAAATAGACGTGCTATGTTATACTCCTCATAATTGTACCCAAAATCAGATTTGTATTTCATACAGCTTCCTTAAACATCCTTCTTCTTTTTTCAAACGAATCACGTTTAAAAGTAGCGCTATATCGATAAGCAAATTGATAATTGCACTTTTCGATAGACACGATAGAATTTAAATGTGCGCGCGCAAAGAAAAAACACATTTTCAGACAATTAAAGTGTTCTTATTTATAACAAATACAGTATGAAATTGGATTGGATAGTTGTAGGTTTTACATTTTCTCATATGTTTCGGTGTAGGGGCAGTGCAAGCAGACATGAGTGTAGCTGTCCTCCTCCTCGTTGTAGCTATCGGGACCGAATTCATGCTGGTGGACCGCTGTTGTTTTCTTTGTGTAAATGCTGCTTCTGACCTCCATGCGCAGCTGTTTCATTTGCTTGTTGTATTTGCGGGCCTTGCCCAACTCACGTTTATCCTCGCGCTGCTCGTGCTGACGCGTCAGCTCCTCCTCGCTACCCCACACCTCCATGGCGCGCTTGACGACCTGCAGATGTAAATAGAGCTTCATTTCGCCCCAGCGGACATTATGGGGATTCTTGCGACTAATATATCGCAGCACCGGTTCACGCTTATCGAAATCGCAATCTTTCAGCAGATACTCCGCCTTGGCCTCGGAGCGTGTAATTAGAGCATGACGATCTTCGGTGTCGCGACACTTATCGCAAACGGAGTGCCCAAAATTGGTAAACAAATACGAATCGGCGAACTGATCGCCGCACTCCAAGCACTCCTCATACACCACTGGAATGGCAATGGCATCTTCGATAATTGGCGCAGCAACCGCCTCTGTCTCCGAACCTGTTACTTTATTGGCCAGCACAGGCTGTTCCAATAGGAAGCCTCCGCCGCTATCGATATATTTGGTGCCCTGCACTTTAATCACATTTTTGCTCTGATCGCCATTTGGATGCTCCTCGTTGGCATTTATGCTGTTTGTTGGTCAATTAATTATGATTGGTTTCACACTTGTTCTACTGTTTTTATTGCATTTGCTTACTTTTGTATATTGGCATTGTAGGGATGCGAGACCAGCTTGGCTTCCCTCAGCTTTTGCGCCTTCGCCTGGTTGCGTTCAATGCGTGCCTTCTGCGCATTTGTCAGCTTTGAGCCGCCAGCAGTCGATGTTGTTGCACTTTCTACTTCTTCAGACATTTTTCAAATAAATTGAGCGCAAAATTCATTTCATGCAGTTGCAAAATTCAATACAGACGCTCTTCTTCTTTTTACTTGGCCAATCACTTTTCTTGTGTATGCTATTATATCGTTTCGATATATATTTTAAAAAAATTAGATTATTGATTATACATTTTGTCAAGTCAAATTTTTCGTAATGGCACATTTGAGTTGTCCCAATAAAAAGTTAATAAAATCATACATAACAGCACGTTTTAGTTATGCGAATACTAATAGTATTTAATGTAATTTTGAATGTGATCGATAGCTCGTCCAAGCATTAATGGTGTGCATGCGATAGATATCGCGACCATCATCATCATGCCATCGCTAATAACAAGCATCGCGCAATGTTAAAAAAACATTACAAATTGCTGCTAAAATGTGCGCTCGCCATTCCTATTATCCTGCTGGTGGACTTTTGTGGCATACTCACACATCTGTACGAACTGGATTATGAGGCGCACTATTACTATCCGCTTCAAAATGCGAGCGTCACGGCGTCGCCAACGTTGGACTACAAGTTTCTGCAAATGCCCGCATTTACTAGACAAACGGATCCGCCCCGACTCACGATATTGGTGAAGAGCGCCATTGGCAATATGCAGCGGCGTCAGGCCATACGCAAAACCTGGGGCTACGAGACACGCTTCTCGGACGTCATCATTCGACGTGTCTTTGTGCTAGGCGTAAATCCCGCTGCCGGATTGGTGAACAGCAAGGATGCGACTGTAACAGAGGCCAAACATCATGGTGACATTTTGCGAGCGGATTTTGTGGATACGTATTTCAATAATACGATTAAAACAATGATGGGCATGCGCTGGGCCAGTGAACATTTCAACACCAGTGATTTCTATTTATTTGTCGACGACGATTATTACGTGTCCATCAAGAATTTACTGCGATTTTTGGGCCGAGGTCGTCAGACGCCGCATTCGGAACATCGTCCGCTCTTTGCCGGTTTTGTGTTCGAGACTGCCCCGTTGCGGCACAAGTTCAGCAAGTGGTATGTCTCCCTCGAGGAGTATCCGTTTGACAAGTGGCCACCGTATGTGACGGCGGGGGCGTTCATCCTGTCCCGCGAAGCCCTCCTCCAGATGTATGCGGTGGGACGCAGTCTGCCCCTGTTTCGATTCGATGACATATACTTGGGCATGGTGGCGCTGAAAGCGCATGTACCCGTCCATCATTGCGATCAATTCCACTTCAATCGGCCCAACTATTATGGACCCGATAGTTATAGCGATGTGATTGCCTCACATGGCTTTAGCGATCCCACTGAAATGGAGCGCATTTGGAACGAATGCCGCTCGGCAAATTATGCGTAGCAAAATATATATAGACATACATTTGTTTTATAGTAGTGATCAATTAGCATGTATATATGTAAATAAGCATATCTATAAATACAGACAAGCTAAGCCTTACTGTATTTAAAAAATAATTATAACTGTGTTTTAAATGTTAACGCTTTCTCACGCTTTGCTGTTCGTGGTGAATGTCAATTGCAAATTATATTAATCGAGGCTTCGAGTGCGAAAAATTCCGTTCTCGCAAACGAAAATTTGTTAAAAAAAAAAACTTTTTGAAACCGTTTGCAAGAATCTTTAAAATTTTTTGTGAAAATATCTCCAGTCCAATTACAATTAATTTACATGTAAAATTTAAGCCAAGCACCGATTCTTCCAAGCTATTAAAAATTGGTTTTGTAACGAAATTCAAGCTACAAAACAAAAGTTAAGAATATAGGGAGTTGCAGTTCGGTATGGGCAAAGAACAAAGATGATTACAAAAATAAAACTGAAAAAGAAAATGTCATAATTGTTTTTGTACTAAATTGCTGTGTGTGCAAGATGGCATAGTTTATGCCCAATTTTGGGCATTTTTGGGGTCAGCTTTGCTTCGCATAAGAAACTAGGCAAGAAACCCAAATGGAAATGACAATTTAACTGTAAAAAGGCGTGTTACGTTTAATCAGCAAAAATATTAAAAAATCAAATCAAATTAAAAAAAATGTGATATATTATATAAATATGTTTATGGATGGTGTTTTTTTTTTTGTATTTTGGTCTGTATCTGATTAATACAAAGAAACGTTTGAAAAGATTGCTCTCGTATCTTCCATAATATGTTCTGATCCATATCGCCGCATTTGGATCAATGTTCATGTCATTTTCAATTACTGTTTTCCTCATCGCCTATTTTTAGTGCAAGCTTTTCATCGATGTGAGCTTCAACATATGAAATTATTATAGCGATAGTACAATTCATACCGTACGCAGGTAAGTGTTGTATAGGTCAGCCATGCGATAACAGCCGCAGGGCAATGAAAACGCATTCGATAACTCCTATCGATAAACAACATCAAATGCTGCATTCGTTCAAACCGCTGGAACTCATTCGTACGCCTTCATCTTTTGGACTTCAACAATTATCGCGCAGTATTAATTTGTGTGTCGTTCTGTTTGCTTCTAGGCTTTCGCGATATAGCAGTTATCTTGTAGCGAGTGTTAAATTTGCCAAGTACTGACATTTTGTATATATCATAGATATATATATACTTCCACCCAATCAGTTAACTCACCCACCCGCATTTATTTTTTGTAAAGTGCGCAATTCTTTTGCCAACAAAACCCAACTTGTCAAGAATTTAAAGAAAAAACCAACCACAGATTTAAGGTGAGTTTCAGCTTTTTTCTTCCTTCAATGTTCAAGTTTTTGCGCCGGCAATTCGTCTTTTTTTTTTTAATTTCAATACATTGCTACGTTTCGTATTTTTTCCGTCTTGCAGAAAGAAAGAAGGGGGGGCAGCAAAAAAAAGTCTGCAAACATAAAAACGAAAAAAAAAAATAATAATATAAAGCGCGCTGCTGCAAAAGTCAACGCCAACTGGTTTTTGTTTGCGCCGCTGTTCTTCTTGCTGTTGTTGTTGCTGCTGTTGGTATTTCTTGTGGCTGCGCTTCTCATTCGTTGCAAATGGCAGATTCGTCACTTGCCATTTGTTATAAATTATTTATTGTGGCGACCACGGCTTCAGCGACTAAACCGTTAGTTATTTTTCGCTCTTTTGAGCAGCTGTCGATGGCTGTAAGCTGGCTTTCTTCTCTTTTCAGTTTTTTTTTTTTTTTTTTTAGAGCTTTGCCGGCCGGCTTTTTTTCGTTTTTTTTTTTGCGTCTGCCGTTTGTACGTGTGCTGTGTGTGTGTGTGTGTGCTTGGGCGGGGCATTTGACGCTGTTACATATCCTCCCCACAATGTGTGCCTGCGCGTGCTCACATACATGCATGTATGCGTGCAGATGTGCATTCAAGCTGCATTTTATGTATGTATGTATGTATGTGTGCGTGTGTGCCTGTCGCAAAAATGATTTTTAGACGAGGGCGTGGCCCAGACGACACTGCCAACGATTGTTATCGATAATATCCAATTCGAATTTAATTTATCGCCGCTGACGGCTTGCTTCGAATGTAAGAATGTATTTCAAATGAACAGTGTTTGTCATGCATGCATATGTGTGTGTGTTTTTTGAGGATGACTAAACTGCGCATATGTATTTAAAATTCACATTGTGTCGCGGGGCGCACAAATTAAAATTTATGTACCAACTGCCAGACGTGCACTAAGCATGTGTGCAAGTGTGCATGTGTGTGTGTGTATGTGCATGTACATATATGCATATCAGGAGCCAACGTCTTCTGCTACTGCCGCTGCGTTGGCGAGGGTGTAAAACGGACGTGTCTGTCATTTGTCTTCCTTCTTTTGTTCTGTGCGCTTTCGCTTGCTCTTCGCTCCCGTCCCCGCCTGAGCCACGCATCATCGCCCGTCGACGTCGTAGGCGGATTTTTTTTTTTGTTTTAAGACTTCAGCTGTCTTTCGGCTTAGCTGGCAACGATATTTTTTCAAATGTCAAAATTGGCCTAACGGCACATTTGCGGTTTGCTGGCGCCGGCCAAATGAACTCCCAAGCATACCCCCACTCCCCCAACCGCTCACACACTTCAATCAGCATAAACCTCGTACAAAAAAAAAAACAAGTCACAAAATTAACAAAACAAAAGACAAGCCATAAAAAAAAGGCAAGCGAAGTTTTGGAAAGAGCGCTCAAAGTGAAAGAAAAGAGTGAACGAGAGAGATGGAGAGAGAAAGAGAGAAAGAGGGCGTTTCAAGTGTGGGCTGAAGCGGCAAAGACGAATTTATGATTCATCGCTCAGCCATAATTCGCTCGAAGTTGGAAGTTGATTCATGGCAAACAAGGCAACAACATGCAAACTGAAATGCCGCCGCCTCACCCCCCCTAAAAATAACCAAACCAACAGCACCAATTCGCCGTATAAGTACATATACATACATGAATATGCATGTGTATGTGTGTGTAAATGTGTTTTGCTTTGTTGCAATGTTCGCTTTTGTTTAAATTTTGTTTTTTTATTTTTATTTTTTTTTTGCTTGAAAAAGGAGTTACTAGAAAAATGACTAAGGCGCTAAACGGCCGCCGCTAGTAGTCAATCATCAAACTATCGACGAGATCGGCGCGCCTAATACCCAAATATGGTCAATAAAATACAGACGACTATTAAGCGTAGATTTAATTTTTTTTGTTTTTTATTTTGTACATTTACGTATTTTATTTTTTTTTGGAGCGCTTGCCGCCCTTGTAACGCTTGTTTTGCAATTTTTAGACACACACACACACACAAACACATGCATCGATGCACTTATTATCGATAATAATGAAGTACTTTCTTTGTGTGAATAGTGGGCATTCAAGGCAAACCAAACAAATTTAGTTGTAGGGGGGAAAATTTGAATTCGAGCGACACGGCTGCGATCGATCTATTTCTTAAAAACTAAAGTAAACCAATGGAAACTTTTGTTTTTGATTAGCTAGCTGGGAAATGAGCACGAACAATGGGACAAGTTAAGTTAGCAAACACATTTTGGGTTATTTGCAACTAAAAATAAACGTGATAAAATGCAGTTTATTGTTGTGTGCGACGACTAACAAAACAAGGCACACCACTGATAACGGTACACTCGCCTCAAGTCGCTTAGCTTGTCCAATTGGAATTTAATCTGCTGCTACCGCTGCTCTTCTGGTGCTACTGCTACTGCGGTAGGTTCGCTGAACTTCTCACTCGCAGTCAGTCACGCTCTCTCTCCTTCTCTCTCTATCTCTCTCACTCGCTTTCGTATTTCTGCTGGTACTTTAATAGTCTGCGCACACACACGCATATATTTTGTGTGTGTGTGTGTTTGTGTGTGTGTGTGTGTATGCGTCCTTGCTGTGCATGTGCATGACTCATTAACTGCTGCTTGTATGACAAATCTTAATGAGTATTTTCTTCTATCTTAATCAATAAGTCGCACCTTTCAGCGGAATCGCCATGAGAAATCGCATAATAAACCCAACGGTAAACAACGCAAAAGCACAAAATCAAATATATGTGTGTGTGTGTGAGTGCGTATGCACCTAATCATCGTTATCGATGATCATTTCCTCTTTATCGAGAGCTCGACGAACTCATCGTCCCGTCCAACACAGTCTTTGTTCATTGTTGCGTTATCGATATCCGGGCTTATTCATTTTTCGTTTTTTTTTTTTTTTTTTTTTTGGGGGGGGGGGGTAATTTTAGTTTTAATCAAATGAAAAAATGTACATTGTTTATTGATAATTATTCAAATTTCTGTTGAATCCTTGTTATGCGCAATTGCTTATTGAGCTGACAAGTTGACTTAAAGAAAAGCTCTCGATGTAATCCACAATATATTTCAAAATTAAATTGTCCTAAAATTACGACAAAAAAGAGTGTTATTCTCAAATACCTCTGCATATTGGTTTATTTATATTTAGTCATTTTTTTATTTAGTTATTTATTTACTTAGTTATTTATTTAACTGCAGTTTCCTCATTTATTTGTATTCTTATGTGATTTGTGCAGATGGCATCCACAGCACCAGCACTCAAGGATTTGCCCAAGGTGGCCGAGAACCTGAAGAGCCAATTGGAGGGCTTCAATACGGAGAAACTGAAGAATGCCAGCACCCAAGAGAAGATCATTTTGCCCACCGCTGAGGGTAAGAGTTTTGTGATAATCATTGAATAAACAAACTAAAATAATTTGTTATTGCATGTTGCAATGTTGCTTGTTGGCTGCTGTTCAGATGTGGCCGCTGAGAAGACTCAACAGTCTATATTCGAGGGCATCACTGCATTCGATCAGACCAATTTGAAGCATACGGAGACCAATGAGAAGAATCCATTGCCCAATAAGGAAGGTGCGTACACAGAACTAGACACACTCCCCTCCAAGCCGATATCGAATCGGGCATGTGCCTTCAAAAACCAGCTGTGGCTATTTATGGCAATTGCAACTAATATCCAACAATTTAAACCAACTATTTTTCTCTCCTCTCTCTTTCTCTCTCTTAATCTCTTTCTTTCGTATTGTCTTTGGCTCGGCAGCAATTGAACAGGAGAAGGAGAAGAATCAATTCATTGCCGGCATCGAGAACTTTGATGCGAAAAAATTGAAGCACACTGAAACTACTGAGAAGAACGTGCTGCCAACCAAGGAGGTCATCGAGGCCGAGAAGAAGGCCTAAATAATAACAAAAACAACAGCAACTGCAACCGCAACAACAACAGCAACAGCAAATTTGGCATCCAGCTAGCATTCAAGCAGCATTTACTAACTACAACTTTTCTCATTCTCTAACTCAGTTTTAAAGTTCGTTTAATTTTTTTTTTTTTTAGTTTTTTTGAAAAATTAATTTTTAATTTTTTTTTGTTTTCTTTATTTTTTGTAAGCAACATGTAATATTTGAAACAACGACACTTCATCTCCATCCATGCAGTAACAACAACAACAACAACAACATACTCACCCAACAACCACAAGCAATTCAACGAAAAAAGTCAATCAATGCCACAGCTGCAACAAAATGTTGCGCATGCGTCATTTGCGTTTTATTTAGTTTGTGGAATCGTGAATGCATTTTGTTGTCGGTCTTAATGTTGTTGTTGTCGTTGTTGCTTTTGCTGTTTTTGTCGTTTTATTGATATTGCCAAGTTGATTTCCAAGTCTTGTCAAATGCATCTGCAATAAAACAGCGAATCAAAGCTTATTCCTACTATTTAAACATCGCATATAATTCTCTCGCAATCTATAAAGACATGCAATACACACAACAAACAAAACACAAGCGCTAAAATATTTAAATTTTTATACTACTTTATCTTCTATGTACTTTTTAAAAGACAAACGAAAAAAAAAAAACAAAAAAAAACAAAACAAGTAAAAACAACGCAAAAGTCGTTTTAAAACACGAGAATATAAAAAATTGAAATTTACTATGCATAACTGCGACAAATGCAAACGCGAGATACCATTTATATATAAAATGAAAAAAGAAAAACAAAAAAAAGAATATGTGTAATTTTTTAAACAACTTTTTTTTATATACTTTATATATGATATATTTATACTGGGAAAAAAAACTAAATAATAAAACCATTAATGTAACATTTTATAACAAAACTTTAATTGAACTTTTCGATAATATTCCTCTGGTTTATTTCGTAACGAGTTAGTGTTTGCCTTACCTTACGTTCTGTTACGTTAAAATAAGCGGAGCTTTAAAAACGAGTTATTAGATATAGAAGGTAAACAAGGTCAAATTATCTTTGCACCTTAATTATTGGCAAACTTTCGTTGCGAGTGCTGTAAACGACGTTGGAATATATTTCAAATTGAGAACTTCGAAATTCTTCACAAATTATAGATACCGAAACTCTGAGCTCTACACCATTCACATATTTAAGGGATTCATAAATAAATCGTTTTTATTAAGGCAATTAATGAATCACTTTACATGATAGTTGCACGTTACTCAGTCTTTGAAAAATAACATGATTTTTGATGATAGTTTTTCAAATATCACGATCAACGAATAATGAAATCAGCTCTGTTTGCAGCCGATAGTCACGAATTTGCCAAAACATCGATAGAACATTTGGTAAACACTATCGATATCTTCAGACCGAACGGTGCGACGGTAATCAATGTGAAATTGGCAAATGTTTTTAAAACTTGAAAAAGCTTTTTTGAGCCTGGGCCTGTTTTGTTCTAGCAGCTTAAAATATGAATAACTCAAACTATCGATTGGCAGACTGTATTGATTGAGAAATGTTTTGAACAAGGAAAATACAAAATTTATTATTAGAAGTGGAATAGTCAACAGTTTCGCCTTTGATATTCATAAACATCAATATTTGTATATAGATTAAATGATAAAATGCTGCACTCCACAATCCACATCCATTACATGTCCTCATCTTGTAAAACTGAGCCCTCGGTTTTATGAAGATTCTCAATATTTTCGTCCTTAACAGAAGTAGTTTCCTCCTCTAGCGTTAATGTTGCAGCTGCTGCTGCCGTCGCAGCCGCTGCTGCTGCTGCAGCCTCCTTGGCCTTCTCGTATTTGTTGACCTCAAACTTGGTGAGATCGGCGCCGAGCAGACGGAGAATGTGCACGGTCTCATCGCGATCGACGTAGGTCTTCAGACTTGAAGTTCCCCGCCAGCCGACAATGAATAGCGTGAATGCCTCATCCACATATTTCAGTATGCAGCTGCCGACGCCTGCGACAGAAGATAATGTTAGTGATATTAAGAGTGACCAAATGACTAATACTTACCCAGTTCCTTGCAGCGCTGCTGTGTGTCCATTTGCAGTTCGAGCGTCGATGGGGGCTTGGTTGGGTCTGTGCAGTTAAGCAGCAAGACGAGATCATCGCGTTCCACCTGTATGCGACGACTTTCGCCGATGAATGTATTGGATGTCTGCAATCCCTCCTGAGCCAGCCGATACGGATGATCCGTGTGCCGATTCTCGCAACGCACAAATGTCTTGACGCCGGTATTGATGATTTTGATCGTCTTCTCGTTGTGCAGCACCAGATCCCGTATGGGTTCCGAACAATAATAGATGTTTTTCTTGCGCTCCGTTTGACAGCGTGTGAGGAGGCAGCGTTTGTTGAGCGTGTCATCCAGTTGATAGAACCGCTTGATGGACTCGTAGTCGGCATCATCTTCCTTGAAGAAGACATATGGATCCTCCTTGTAGCCATGGAGACGACGTCGCTTGCGCTGCGGTCCCCATGGTGTCGATTTCTCCTCCACCTCCTCCTTGTCACCCTTTGTTTCCGTTTCTGTATCCATCTTCTGCGGCTCCTCCAAGTCCTGCAGATCGTTCTTCTCGAAATTTAAGGCACGTCGTTTCTCAAGCACAGCGACAAAGAACCCACCGCTATCCTGCAAATGCGGCAGAACACGCATACACTTGTCCAATCCAATGCCTGAGATCTCCGCCGGCGGCAATGGGAACATTGTTGGTCGTATAATCGTATGGAGATTTTCGGGCACCTCCTCAAAATTAGTATAGACCGAGTCCACCTCTTTGGTGGCCAGCTTCCAGTCTGTCATGCCCGGTTTGAATTTCAGGCCCGGCACCAGATGTGACGCATCTACGATCTGCAAAGCGCCATCCGCATCCTTAATGATTCGCTGCAGCACCGCCTCATTCTCAATGGGATTCAGCGAGCAGGTGGAATAAACGAGTCGGCCGCCCACCGCCAACATTTCGGCGCCACGACGCACAATGCGATACTGGACGCCATGTAGATTGTATGCCTGTCCCAGATTCCATTTCATCCAAATGTCCGGATTCTTGCGTAGCGTCCCATCCCCGGAGCAGGGTACATCGCACAGGATTTTATCAAATTTCAATATGGATTTGCTGCCATCCACTGTTTGGACCAGATTGGGAAAGACGCTACTGTCATGGTTTGTCACCAGCAGGCATGGCGAATTGAGGCGCTTGGCCTGATGCACCAGCATATAGCAGCGATTGTTGTCCACATCGTTGGCCAGCACAAAGCCCGGCGGAATTTTATGCTGATCCGGCGATGCATGCAGCGCCTCGATTAGCTGTGCCGTCTTTGAGCCAGGCGCTGCACACATGTCCAATACCTTATCCGTCGGCTGGACATTGAGCACCAGTGGCGGTATCATGGAGACCGCCTCCTGCCTGCTAATGCTGCCCGCCGTTGTTTCCACAATTAAAAAGTTGTGCAGCCGACAGAGCGGCTCAGAGCGGCGTATATCCTTGCGCGTCAAATGAAGCTGATAGGCCATGCCATTGGGATACCAGGGCAGGCACAATGGACGCTCCACCTGCTCAGTAGGCAATTCGTTTAGTTCGGCAACGGCACGAACATATTCCTCAAATAGCTGCGTCTTGATTATATTCAGCAGAGCCTTCGCCTCATCTTTGAAGCCCGTCACACGAAATGTCGTCGGCAGATTGTCACGTATTTTGGCCAGGAACTGTGTCCACTCCTCCTCCGTGTCGCAGATCTTTTGCAGATGGTAGTACTTGATGAAGAACGCATTATCCCGTTCGATCTCCTTATACGGCTCGGCGCGTCGATCGGGACGTTCCGGTGCGCCCTAAAATCAAAAGAAAATTGTGAAAATTTAACTGTCAATAAATTTGCCCATTTTCATATGTAGAGATAAGTTTGCAATTACATTTGCACGCTTTTGTCGTTTTCTTGCAGCGAACGGGTTCTGTTTCTTTCCGCGAGCCATTGTTCCAATTATTGTCTTGATTTGCTGCTCTTTTATAATAAAACTTGAGTCAGGAAATTCGTAAATGCCGTGCGCTGTGTTTATTGCAATAGCCGGCAACACGTGTCTTAGCTGACGTCTGGCAGCGCTTCCACATTATCGAGCAGCAAACATCGATAGTTTTAGCTATCGTCTTAGTCGCAGTCTATGCAGCCCTGTTGAAACCAATATACACTTATCGATAGCAATCGGACATTTCGTATTCGACATTAAAATCGAAAGACAGAAAATAGAAATTTGATTCTCTGATTGTCGCAAGTCGTATTATTGCAAGAAAAATGAACGAATCTAAGAATGGGGTCACATTCCAGGATGATATACAGTATTTGCTGCATCTGGAAGCGATAAAGCGCTTTGTCGAAGAAAAGAAAAATGTGCTCCGCCAGGTGGAGGAGCATGCGCGCAATTATATCGAAGCCAAGATGGAATATAAGCGCGAATACGTGCGTCTCGTCAACTTGGTCAAGCAGGTCATGTTGTGCACAGCTCTGGACGAACAAAAAATGCTTATCGATGTCAATCATGTCACAAATGTAACCGAGCAGCTGTCCAAATTGTGCAAAAAGATATCCAGTGATAAGCGGCCAACTGATCTGGACGATCGCACCTTGGATGAATTCAAGCTGCACTTGGAGAAGGAGCAGCGACCTCGCACCAAGCTAACCAAACAGCAGCTCAGCTATGCCAACAATCGCGATTTATTAAACTCATTGCGCACAATGCTCGACAAGGTAGAGAAGGATTTCAAGATGACCACACTAGCGGGCATTCACCAGCTCACAATCGATCTGCAGCCCCCGACGATGCAGCAGCAGTCGCCACCGGAGACTACTGACGTCCAAAGCAGTTAAGGCTCACAGAACGCCCACAATATTCCCACCGCTTGGAATTATATTGTAATATTTATGAATTAATTCATTATTTCGAATAATTAAATAACTAGAAATACAAAGGCTGTAAGCATTCTAATAATATCCATTGATAAACAATGAATTTTAAGATATTTGAAAATAATAAAAAAAAAACATTAAAATACAAATTTTATCGCAAATTTTATATTAAAGTCCTGACGAAAATCAAGTTGACTTTTAAATCAATATTCTCGTAAAAAAAAAAAATTGTAATATATATTATTGGCTGTATTGGTTTACAAACCATTTTGTTTTAGCAAATATATTAATAAGAGATCTTTTTTATAATACCTTCAATTAGGTATCTTCTTTATTAGAAATTACAAATTATAAGGTACATAAGTGATCACACAACTTCAGTGATTTATTATGACTATAATATTTATATATGTATATAAACATATATACGCTATGGCTTTATTATTGATGTTTTTAAAAATATAATTACACAAAGTTATAGAATAGAAAATTTAAGATTCAATGCGAAGTTAGCTTTTGAATTTGCGAGTTCTCTTCATAAATATGATATTTAAAACTAAGAAATTCTCTCTGCTAAGTAAAGGTTCGAAAAAACAAGAAATTATTAAATTTGTTGAACATTTCTTTTCAAGAGAATTTTTATTTGCCTTGCAACTGATTTATTTTGAGATTGAGGTGGAAGTTGATTAAAACCCGCAATACTCAAATATTTGTAGCATTTCACTCAGATTGGTTTTGGTTATCTCATATATGTTATTGAGGGCTTTAAAAAGACATTTATTCATTTATTTGTCATTCATGTTTTATAATTTCAATGGTTCATGAATGATTTTCAATTCTTTGATTTTCGGATTGCTCGAATAATACGCTATAAATTTAGATACACTGTTGCAAGATTCTAAATAATTGCTTAGCGTGTTAGTTTTGTATCTTATATTTGTATACCCTTAACCCATTAAAAATGGGTAAAAAGGGTATAGTGGTTTTGTGCAAATGTATGTAACAGGCAGAAGGAAGCATCTCCTACCCCATAAAGTATATATATATTGTTGATCAGGATCAACAGCCGAGTCGATATAGCCCTGTCCGTCTGTCTGTCCGTCCGCGGATCTCAGAGACTATAATTTGGAATATAAGTTCTCGTGTACCAGGCGCAGATCAATTTGCTTTATTTTATCGACAACTGCCTCAGTTCCTGAATTATCGATATATTTCGATTTCCGATAGCAATAAATTTCACAATTTAAGAGGCAGAGGCTTCTAATTTATACATAACATACATATACATATTATTGATCAATTGCCGAAATTTCATTAAGATCGGAAATTTGCCAAAAAAAACTAGGATAGATTATTTCTCATATTATTTTTATTTAACTGTAAATTAAAAATAAGAAACAACATTTTGACTATCAGCAAGATCAGTTTTATTGTTTACGAATCACGTGATAATTTTTACGAAAACCACAGGAAATTCATTTTGATGAGTTTATGTATGAAACTCAAATAAGTAAAAGGGCAAAATTAAGTGTGAGCTCCAATTAAAAATGGAAAATAAAATAAAAAAATATTTAGTAGACTAAAATATACAATAAAAATATATATATATATATATAAATGATTTTTTCTCCCATCTACTCAGATTATTTTTAGCAAATGTCAAAACTAATCCGATTTAATTGCAGCTTATTATTTTAAACGTTTTTAATAATAATAATAATATCCCTATTTTAATTTATTACTATTATCATTTATCTGAAAGCTTTAAATTAAATAATTTTAAGCCATACATCGATACGTGGATTCAGAAAATGGCCAGTATTTGTAATATATGCTAATGTCCAGCGGATTAATGGCCAGGTTGTTGGGATGGTCATCGGGTCACCTCGTGCAATCTCCCCTGCTATATATGGGACACCAAGCTCTCATGTGCTTTGGAAATTGTTCTGGAATTTCTGAAGAATTATCAATTTGATTCCATAGGCTCAACTCGCGTTATTAAAAATTCGGAACTTTTGTTTTTGGAACATTTCTTTGCAAATTTATTTGAAATAATCGAGAAACAAAAAAAAAAGACAAGAGAGAACGTTGCAATCGGACGTAACCGACAGCGAAATACTCTGATACCATAAGTTGTGTGCAGCCAAGAAACACTGTCCAAGTTTGTCTTTCAGGTTGAGTTAGATATAAGATTGTAACCCTCCTTCAAAGTTTGGGCATTTATTGTTTTTTTTTTTTTTTTTTTTGGGGGGGGGGGAAAGAGTAGTTTTTGAATGGAAACAATATACCTTTCAAATTTGGTGACGTAAAATTTCAAATGACGATTTACACCAACAGGTGTATTGGACGTGACCATCCAATTTTTGATCGATCTTACCAGTTACCAGTAACATTTACCAATCAAAATTGGTGACTGCATCCATACAATTGTGGCTTTATCGATTTTCTAGGTCCCTAGTGGACGTAGGACTCCAATCTTGACACTTTATCTATTTGGAGCACTTTCAAGTATATGTTGAAGTCACTATATCTAAGGGTGTCGAAAAAAGTTGTGTTCATCCAGAGGGACAGACAGACGGACGGACGGACAGACATACCTTTGGTTTCATAGTATTAAAAGAGTGAAGTATTTCGTAAAAACAAATAAATATCGCTAAATTAGAACTGTTTTATGTGACTAATTGAGTGTCGATGCGGCGTCGTCGTCCTATTTACAGCTTCCACTCAACGAATGCCGCATTCGGCTCGTTAGCCTGGTAACATACAATCGCCGCCTTAATAGGAGCGCGGCTGTGAGCCAAAGCCGAGTCCCACGCCTCGCATGGTGTGCGTGGCGGCTCGGGCCACCTCGTACTGCTGCTCCATGTTGGAGAACATACGCTGGCGCAGCTGTACATCGGTTGGCACAGGCGCAGCGCAACTGGCACTGGTGCTGCCACTGCCACTGGCGCTACCATTGCTGGTGCTGGGCTCATTTATGGCATCGGTCCTGGCAGCCGCATTGTTGTGGCTGCTGCTGCTGCTTGTATTGGTGGCGCAGGTGGTGATGGTGTTGTTGTCGTTGGCATTTGTATTATTATTGGCATTCTTGATGCCCATGAGTCGCATAAACTTGGATGCCACCTTGCCGTCCGAGTCCTGAGAGAAGTGCGCATTGCCCCATTTGTTGGCCGAGTCCTCGTTCTTCTTGGAACCCCAGATTAGTTTACGCTTCTGCTGCTGCTCCGCATAGCGATTGGCATTCACAATACCGGGATTATAGTATTTCGGCAGCTGTACAGCCGCTGGCGGCCCATCAAGCACACTTGGCGGCGCATTCAGTTCCAGTGACATTAGCGATGGTATTTTCGGCGCATAGTTGGGCGTTGGCAGCAAACCACCACCGCCACCGACGCCTCCACCGCCACCGCCGCTGCCAGCTGCAGAGATGGCGGCAGCATTCAAAGCGGCTGCTGTTGATACGGATGCTGCCGCTGGCAATGTCAGCTTGCTCTGCAACAATCCAGCTGTTGAATAGGCTCTGTTATGCGGATCGACATCGCTTGGCTTTCGCCCATGGACCGGTGGACGATCGACTGGCGATCTGGAGCGGCTGCTAGACTCGCACGATTCGCGGCGGCGATATTTGCGTGTCGACTGCTGACCCTGGCGCCTGCGTAGCGGCGGCGTATCAATCGGCGTGCGTGTGCGGGAACGGGAACCCGAACGTGAACGGGCCCTTGAGTCGCAGCGACGACGCACACGCTCATCATGGGCACGTCGCTGCGACGAGTGATGATGCTGTTGTTGCTGGTGCTGCATCTGCTGCTGTGAGTGAGATTTGTATGATGCGACTGATGATGAAGAGTTGTGTGAGCGCAAGCTCTCGCTGTGTCGCATCTCTTTAGTGCGATGACGATCACGATCCCAATCCCTGTCCCTGTCTCTGCCACTGCCACTGCCGCTGCCATGACGTCGTTCCTCCCGCTCACGCTTGTAGTCGCTCTCTTTGTTACTCTCTTTGGTGCGATGATGCCGCTCACTCTGCAAATGACAAATGGTTAATGCCTGACAAAGATCTCCCATGAAAGCCATACACTCGCACATTCCAATGACACAGCAGAGAGTAGCAATAAGAAAATAAAAAAAAATAAACACAACACAGATTAGCTCTTGAAAAAGAGGACTTTTCCTCTTTCTAAAAAAAAAATAAAGCTGGACAAAGCCAAGCCAATAATCGGCGAAAAACCGGTGAGGAGGGTTCACCCCCATATAATAAAAGGGTTCGGACAAAGAACCACTTTCCACCTCGTACATGTATCATTGGAACAATGGATGTTGGTGGGTGGATTGGCAATTACCTTGCTGTAGTCTTTATCGCGTTCCTTCTCCCGATTGCGATCAGTGTCGCGATGGCGGCCACGTCCTGGTGCATCCGATAGAGACAGGTAGCAGAAATTTGTATTAATACATTGATTAACGGTCAACAAATCGAGCGTAAAATGAAAGAAAAAATATGTATAACAAAAACATAATAAGAGAGTAGACAAATTCGCAAAAGTCGATGGCACAAAAGTCTTCTTGTAAAAGAAGAACCCATCAAAAGTTTCTTGTGATTACGGCTCTGTATCCTGTTGGTCCATGCGAATATGGTGGATTCGATGATGTTGTTGCTGTTGTTGTTGTTGTTGTTGTGGCTGTTCTGACTGCTGACGCTGCTGCAAGAAATATTTGGATATTCGCTTCGGCGGTGCGTTGTGATAATCGTTGAAAGATCGATCGATCGTTCTCACAGTTCATATGTTTATAAGTATGTGGATTAAATGCTAAGTTTTTGTATTGGTTTGATTATTTTATGTTTTGGAATACTCACATTGATGCCTCTCGATCATCTTTCTCTCTTTGTCGCAACCATGCGGTCAGAGTGTGTTTTCAAGGAGTTAAAGGAGTGGGACACATACCCCGTTTGGGCGCGTTGGAACAACTCTAACTCTAAAACTGTCTGCGTTCAACTGTTTATCGTTATCGTTATCATTATCGTGTCTTAAGACAGTCCCAGTTAGTTTACAGTTTTCAGTTCTCTAAAGCATGTTTCTTGTATCGAGGTCGCCGTCCCGGTCGATGTCAAAACATTTTCTTTTCTTTTTTTTTGGTTTTTGTTTTTCTTTTTTTTTTGGTTTGGTTTTGGTTTGTTTATAGAACCGCTTGATGGACTCGTAGTCGGCATCATCTTCCTTGAAGAAGACATATGGATCCTCCTTGTAGCCATGGAGACGACGTCGCTTGCGCTGCGGTCCCCATGGTGTCGATTTCTCCTCCACCTCCTCCTTGTCACCCTTTGTTTCCGTTTCTGTATCCATCTTCTGCGGCTCCTCCAAGTCCTGCAGATCGTTCTTCTCGAAATTTAAGGCACGTCGTTTCTCAAGCACAGCGACAAAGAACCCACCGCTATCCTGCAAATGCGGCAGAACACGCATACACTTGTCCAATCCAATGCCTGAGATCTCCGCCGGCGGCAATGGGAACATTGTTGGTCGTATAATCGTATGGAGATTTTCGGGCACCTCCTCAAAATTAGTATAGACCGAGTCCACCTCTTTGGTGGCCAGCTTCCAGTCTGTCATGCCCGGTTTGAATTTCAGGCCCGGCACCAGATGTGACGCATCTACGATCTGCAAAGCGCCATCCGCATCCTTAATGATTCGCTGCAGCACCGCCTCATTCTCAATGGGATTCAGCGAGCAGGTGGAATAAACGAGTCGGCCGCCCACCGCCAACATTTCGGCGCCACGACGCACAATGCGATACTGGACGCCATGTAGATTGTATGCCTGTCCCAGATTCCATTTCATCCAAATGTCCGGATTCTTGCGTAGCGTCCCATCCCCGGAGCAGGGTACATCGCACAGGATTTTATCAAATTTCAATATGGATTTGCTGCCATCCACTGTTTGGACCAGATTGGGAAAGACGCTACTGTCATGGTTTGTCACCAGCAGGCATGGCGAATTGAGGCGCTTGGCCTGATGCACCAGCATATAGCAGCGATTGTTGTCCACATCGTTGGCCAGCACAAAGCCCGGCGGAATTTTATGCTGATCCGGCGATGCATGCAGCGCCTCGATTAGCTGTGCCGTCTTTGAGCCAGGCGCTGCACACATGTCCAATACCTTATCCGTCGGCTGGACATTGAGCACCAGTGGCGGTATCATGGAGACCGCCTCCTGCCTGCTAATGCTGCCCGCCGTTGTTTCCACAATTAAAAAGTTGTGCAGGCGACAGAGCGGCTCAGAGCGGCGTATATCCTTGCGCGTCAAATGAAGCTGATAGGCCATGCCATTGGGATACCAGGGCAGGCACAATGGACGCTCCACCTGCTCAGTGGGCAATTCGTTTAGTTCGGCAACGGCACGAACATATTCCTCAAATAGCTGCGTCTTGATTATATTCAGCAGAGCCTTCGCCTCATCTTTAAAGCCCGTCACACGAAATGTCGTCGGCAGATTGTCACGTATTTTGGCCAGGAACTGTGTCCACTCCTCCTCCGTGTCGCAGATCTTTTGCAGATGGTAGTACTTGATGAAGAACGCATTATCCCGTTCGATCTCCTTATACGGCTCGGCGCGTCGATCGGGACGTTCCGGTGCGCCCTAAAATCAAAAGAAAATTGTGAAAAGATATAGAGATACGTTTGCAGTATTTTGCCAATTACATTTGCACGCTTTTGTCGTTTTCTTGCAGCGAACGGGTTCTGTTTCTTTCCGCGGGCCATTGTTCCAATTTTTGTCTTGATTTGCTGCTCTTTTATAATAAAACTTGAGTCAGGAAATTCGTAAATGCCGTGCGCTGTGTTTATTGCAATAGCCGGCAACACGTGTCTTAGCTGACGTCTGGCAGCGCTTCCACATTATCGAGCAGCAAACATCGATAGTTTTAGCTATCGTTTTAGTCGCAGTCTATGCAGCCCTGTTGAAACCGATATACACTTATCGATAGCAATCGGACATTTCGTATTCGACATTTAAATCGAAAGACAGAAAATAGAAATTTGATTCTCTGATTTTCGCAAGTCGTATTATTGCAAGAAAAATGAACGAATCTAAGAATGAGGTCACATTCCAGGATGATATACAGTATTTGCTGCATCTGGAAGCGATAAAGCGCTTTGTTGAAGAAAAGAAAAATGTGCACCGCCAGGTGGAGGAGCATGCGCGCAATTATATCGAGGCCAAGCTGGAATATAAGCGCGAATACGTGCGTCTCGTCAACTTGGTCAAGCAGGTCATGTTGTGCACAGCTCTGGACGAACAAAAAATGCTTATCGATGTCAATCATGTCACAAATGTAACCGAGCAGCTGTCCAAATTGTGCAAAAAGATATCCAGTGATAAGCGGCCAACTGATCTGGACGATCGCACCTTGGATGAATTCAAGCTGCACTTGGAGAAGGAGCAGCGACCTCGCACCAAGCTAACCAAACAGCAGCTCAGCTATGCCAACAATCGCGATTTATTAAACTCATTGCGCACAATGCTCGACAAGGTAGAGAAGGATTTCAAGATGACCACACTAGCGGGCATTCACCAGCTCACAATCGATCTGCAGCCCCCGACGATGCAGCAGCAGTCGCCACCGGAGACTACTGACGTCCAAAGCAGTTAAGGCTCACAGAACGCCCACAATATTCCCACCGCTTGGAATTATATTGTAATATTTATGAATTAATTCATTATTTCGAATAATTAAATAACTAGAAATACAAAGGCTGTAAGCATTCTAATAATATCCATTGATAAACAATGAATTTTAAGATATTTGAAAATAATAAAAAAAAAACATTAAAATACAAATTTTATCGCAAATTTTATATTAAAGTCCTGACGAAAATCAAGTTGACTTTTAAATCAATATTCTCGTAAAAAAAAAAAATTGTAATATATATTATTGGCTGTATTGGTTTACAAACCATTTTGTTTTAGCAAATATATTAATAAGAGATCTTTTTTATAATACCTTCAATTAGGTATCTTCTTTATTAGAAATTACAAATTATAAGGTACATAAGTGATCACACAACTTCAGTGATTTATTATGACTATAATATTTATATATGTATATAAACATATATACGCTATGGCTTTATTATTGATGTTTTTAAAAATATAATTACACAAAGTTATAGAATAGAAAATTTAAGATTCAATGCGAAGTTAGCTTTTGAATTTGCGAGTTCTCTTCATAAATATGATATTTAAAACTAAGAAATTCTCTCTGCTAAGTAAAGGTTCGAAAAAACAAGAAATTATTAAATTTGTTGAACATTTCTTTTCAAGAGAATTTTTATTTGCCTTGCAACTGATTTATTTTGAGATTGAGGTGGAAGTTGATTAAAACCCGCAATACTCAAATATTTGTAGCATTTCACTCAGATTGGTTTTGGTTATCTCATATATGTTATTGAGGGCTTTAAAAAGACATTTATTCATTTATTTGTCATTCATGTTTTATAATTTCAATGGTTCATGAATGATTTTCAATTCTTTGATTTTCGGATTGCTCGAATAATACGCTATAAATTTAGATACACTGTTGCAAGATTCTAAATAATTGCTTAGCGTGTTAGTTTTGTATCTTATATTTGTATACCCTTAACCCATTAAAAATGGGTAAAAAGGGTATAGTGGTTTTGTGCAAATGTATGTAACAGGCAGAAGGAAGCATCTCCTACCCCATAAAGTATATATATATTGTTGATCAGGATCAACAGCCGAGTCGATATAGCCCTGTCCGTCTGTCTGTCCGTCCGCGGATCTCAGAGACTATAATTTGGAATATAAGTTCTCGTGTACCAGGCGCAGATCAATTTGCTTTATTTTATCGACAACTGCCTCAGTTCCTGAATTATCGATATATTTCGATTTCCGATAGCAATAAATTTCACAATTTAAGAGGCAGAGGCTTCTAATTTATACATAACATACATATACATATTATTGATCAATTGCCGAAATTTCATTAAGATCGGAAATTTGCCAAAAAAAACTAGGATAGATTATTTCTCATATTATTTTTATTTAACTGTAAATTAAAAATAAGAAACAACATTTTGACTATCAGCAAGATCAGTTTTATTGTTTACGAATCACGTGATAATTTTTACGAAAACCACAGGAAATTCATTTTGATGAGTTTATGTATGAAACTCAAATAAGTAAAAGGGCAAAATTAAGTGTGAGCTCCAATTAAAAATGGAAAATAAAATAAAAAAATATTTAGTAGACTAAAATATACAATAAAAATATATATATATATATATAAATGATTTTTTCTCCCATCTACTCAGATTATTTTTAGCAAATGTCAAAACTAATCCGATTTAATTGCAGCTTATTATTTTAAACGTTTTTAATAATAATAATAATATCCCTATTTTAATTTATTACTATTATCATTTATCTGAAAGCTTTAAATTAAATAATTTTAAGCCATACATCGATACGTGGATTCAGAAAATGGCCAGTATTTGTAATATATGCTAATGTCCAGCGGATTAATGGCCAGGTTGTTGGGATGGTCATCGGGTCACCTCGTGCAATCTCCCCTGCTATATATGGGACACCAAGCTCTCATGTGCTTTGGAAATTGTTCTGGAATTTCTGAAGAATTATCAATTTGATTCCATAGGCTCAACTCGCGTTATTAAAAATTCGGAACTTTTGTTTTTGGAACATTTCTTTGCAAATTTATTTGAAATAATCGAGAAACAAAAAAAAAAGACAAGAGAGAACGTTGCAATCGGACGTAACCGACAGCGAAATACTCTGATACCATAAGTTGTGTGCAGCCAAGAAACACTGTCCAAGTTTGTCTTTCAGGTTGAGTTAGATATAAGATTGTAACCCTCCTTCAAAGTTTGGGCATTTATTGTTTTTTTTTTTTTTTTTTTTTTTTTGGGGGGGGGGGGGAAAGAGTAGTTTTTGAATGGAAACAATATACCTTTCAAATTTGGTGACGTAAAATTTCAAATGACGATTTACACCAACAGGTGTATTGGACGTGACCATCCAATTTTTGATCGATCTTACCAGTTACCAGTAACATTTACCAATCAAAATTGGTGACTGCATCCATACAATTGTGGCTTTATCGATTTTCTAGGTCCCTAGTGGACGTAGGACTCCAATCTTGACACTTTATCTATTTGGAGCACTTTCAAGTATATGTTGAAGTCACTATATCTAAGGGTGTCGAAAAAAGTTGTGTTCATCCAGAGGGACAGACAGACGGACGGACGGACAGACATACCTTTGGTTTCATAGTATTAAAAGAGTGAAGTATTTCGTAAAAACAAATAAATATCGCTAAATTAGAACTGTTTTATGTGACTAATTGAGTGTCGATGCGGCGTCGTCGTCCTATTTACAGCTTCCACTCAACGAATGCCGCATTCGGCTCGTTAGCCTGGTAACATACAATCGCCGCCTTAATAGGAGCGCGGCTGTGAGCCAAAGCCGAGTCCCACGCCTCGCATGGTGTGCGTGGCGGCTCGGGCCACCTCGTACTGCTGCTCCATGTTGGAGAACATACGCTGGCGCAGCTGTACATCGGTTGGCACAGGCGCAGCGCAACTGGCACTGGTGCTGCCACTGCCACTGGCGCTACCATTGCTGGTGCTGGGCTCATTTATGGCATCGGTCCTGGCAGCCGCATTGTTGTGGCTGCTGCTGCTGCTTGTATTGGTGGCGCAGGTGGTGATGGTGTTGTTGTCGTTGGCATTTGTATTATTATTGGCATTCTTGATGCCCATGAGTCGCATAAACTTGGATGCCACCTTGCCGTCCGAGTCCTGAGAGAAGTGCGCATTGCCCCATTTGTTGGCCGAGTCCTCGTTCTTCTTGGAACCCCAGATTAGTTTACGCTTCTGCTGCTGCTCCGCATAGCGATTGGCATTCACAATACCGGGATTATAGTATTTCGGCAGCTGTACAGCCGCTGGCGGCCCATCAAGCACACTTGGCGGCGCATTCAGTTCCAGTGACATTAGCGATGGTATTTTCGGCGCATAGTTGGGCGTTGGCAGCAAACCACCACCGCCACCGACGCCTCCACCGCCACCGCCGCTGCCAGCTGCAGAGATGGCGGCAGCATTCAAAGCGGCTGCTGTTGATACGGATGCTGCCGCTGGCAATGTCAGCTTGCTCTGCAACAATCCAGCTGTTGAATAGGCTCTGTTATGCGGATCGACATCGCTTGGCTTTCGCCCATGGACCGGTGGACGATCGACTGGCGATCTGGAGCGGCTGCTAGACTCGCACGATTCGCGGCGGCGATATTTGCGTGTCGACTGCTGACCCTGGCGCCTGCGTAGCGGCGGCGTATCAATCGGCGTGCGTGTGCGGGAACGGGAACCCGAACGTGAACGGGCCCTTGAGTCGCAGCGACGACGCACACGCTCATCATGGGCACGTCGCTGCGACGAGTGATGATGCTGTTGTTGCTGGTGCTGCATCTGCTGCTGTGAGTGAGATTTGTATGATGCGACTGATGATGAAGAGTTGTGTGAGCGCAAGCTCTCGCTGTGTCGCATCTCTTTAGTGCGATGACGATCACGATCCCAATCCCTGTCCCTGTCTCTGCCACTGCCACTGCCGCTGCCATGACGTCGTTCCTCCCGCTCACGCTTGTAGTCGCTCTCTTTGTTACTCTCTTTGGTGCGATGATGCCGCTCACTCTGCAAATGACAAATGGTTAATGCCTGACAAAGATCTCCCATGAAAGCCATACACTCGCACATTCCAATGACACAGCAGAGAGTAGCAATAAGAAAATAAAAAAAAATAAACACAACACAGATTAGCTCTTGAAAAAGAGGACTTTTCCTCTTTCTAAAAAAAAAATAAAGCTGGACAAAGCCAAGCCAATAATCGGCGAAAAACCGGTGAGGAGGGTTCACCCCCATATAATAAAAGGGTTCGGACAAAGAACCACTTTCCACCTCGTACATGTATCATTGGAACAATGGATGTTGGTGGGTGGATTGGCAATTACCTTGCTGTAGTCTTTATCGCGTTCCTTCTCCCGATTGCGATCAGTGTCGCGATGGCGGCCACGTCCTGGTGCATCCGATAGAGACAGGTAGCAGAAATTTGTATTAATACATTGATTAACGGTCAACAAATCGAGCGTAAAATGAAAGAAAAAATATGTATAACAAAAACATAATAAGAGAGTAGACAAATTCGCAAAAGTCGATGGCACAAAAGTCTTCTTGTAAAAGAAGAACCCATCAAAAGTTTCTTGTGATTACGGCTCTGTATCCTGTTGGTCCATGCGAATATGGTGGATTCGATGATGTTGTTGCTGTTGTTGTTGTTGTTGTTGTGGCTGTTCTGACTGCTGACGCTGCTGCAAGAAATATTTGGATATTCGCTTCGGCGGTGCGTTGTGATAATCGTTGAAAGATCGATCGATCGTTCTCACAGTTCATATGTTTATAAGTATGTGGATTAAATGCTAAGTTTTTGTATTGGTTTGATTATTTTATGTTTTGGAATACTCACATTGATGCCTCTCGATCATCTTTCTCTCTTTGTCGCAACCATGCGGTCAGAGTGTGTTTTCAAGGAGTTAAAGGAGTGGGACACATACCCCGTTTGGGCGCGTTGGAACAACTCTAACTCTAAAACTGTCTGCGTTCAACTGTTTATCGTTATCGTTATCATTATCGTGTCTTAAGACAGTCCCAGTTAGTTTACAGTTTTCAGTTCTCTAAAGCATGTTTCTTGTATCGAGGTCGCCGTCCCGGTCGATGTCAAAACATTTTCTTTTCTTTTTTTTTGGTTTTTGTTTTTCTTTTTTTTTTGGTTTGGTTTTGGTTTGTTTATAGAACCGCTTGATGGACTCGTAGTCGGCATCATCTTCCTTGAAGAAGACATATGGATCCTCCTTGTAGCCATGGAGACGACGTCGCTTGCGCTGCGGTCCCCATGGTGTCGATTTCTCCTCCACCTCCTCCTTGTCACCCTTTGTTTCCGTTTCTGTATCCATCTTCTGCGGCTCCTCCAAGTCCTGCAGATCGTTCTTCTCGAAATTTAAGGCACGTCGTTTCTCAAGCACAGCGACAAAGAACCCACCGCTATCCTGCAAATGCGGCAGAACACGCATACACTTGTCCAATCCAATGCCTGAGATCTCCGCCGGCGGCAATGGGAACATTGTTGGTCGTATAATCGTATGGAGATTTTCGGGCACCTCCTCAAAATTAGTATAGACCGAGTCCACCTCTTTGGTGGCCAGCTTCCAGTCTGTCATGCCCGGTTTGAATTTCAGGCCCGGCACCAGATGTGACGCATCTACGATCTGCAAAGCGCCATCCGCATCCTTAATGATTCGCTGCAGCACCGCCTCATTCTCAATGGGATTCAGCGAGCAGGTGGAATAAACGAGTCGGCCGCCCACCGCCAACATTTCGGCGCCACGACGCACAATGCGATACTGGACGCCATGTAGATTGTATGCCTGTCCCAGATTCCATTTCATCCAAATGTCCGGATTCTTGCGTAGCGTCCCATCCCCGGAGCAGGGTACATCGCACAGGATTTTATCAAATTTCAATATGGATTTGCTGCCATCCACTGTTTGGACCAGATTGGGAAAGACGCTACTGTCATGGTTTGTCACCAGCAGGCATGGCGAATTGAGGCGCTTGGCCTGATGCACCAGCATATAGCAGCGATTGTTGTCCACATCGTTGGCCAGCACAAAGCCCGGCGGAATTTTATGCTGATCCGGCGATGCATGCAGCGCCTCGATTAGCTGTGCCGTCTTTGAGCCAGGCGCTGCACACATGTCCAATACCTTATCCGTCGGCTGGACATTGAGCACCAGTGGCGGTATCATGGAGACCGCCTCCTGCCTGCTAATGCTGCCCGCCGTTGTTTCCACAATTAAAAAGTTGTGCAGGCGACAGAGCGGCTCAGAGCGGCGTATATCCTTGCGCGTCAAATGAAGCTGATAGGCCATGCCATTGGGATACCAGGGCAGGCACAATGGACGCTCCACCTGCTCAGTGGGCAATTCGTTTAGTTCGGCAACGGCACGAACATATTCCTCAAATAGCTGCGTCTTGATTATATTCAGCAGAGCCTTCGCCTCATCTTTAAAGCCCGTCACACGAAATGTCGTCGGCAGATTGTCACGTATTTTGGCCAGGAACTGTGTCCACTCCTCCTCCGTGTCGCAGATCTTTTGCAGATGGTAGTACTTGATGAAGAACGCATTATCCCGTTCGATCTCCTTATACGGCTCGGCGCGTCGATCGGGACGTTCCGGTGCGCCCTAAAATCAAAAGAAAATTGTGAAAAGATATAGAGATACGTTTGCAGTATTTTGCCAATTACATTTGCACGCTTTTGTCGTTTTCTTGCAGCGAACGGGTTCTGTTTCTTTCCGCGGGCCATTGTTCCAATTTTTGTCTTGATTTGCTGCTCTTTTATAATAAAACTTGAGTCAGGAAATTCGTAAATGCCGTGCGCTGTGTTTATTGCAATAGCCGGCAACACGTGTCTTAGCTGACGTCTGGCAGCGCTTCCACATTATCGAGCAGCAAACATCGATAGTTTTAGCTATCGTTTTAGTCGCAGTCTATGCAGCCCTGTTGAAACCGATATACACTTATCGATAGCAATCGGACATTTCGTATTCGACATTTAAATCGAAAGACAGAAAATAGAAATTTGATTCTCTGATTTTCGCAAGTCGTATTATTGCAAGAAAAATGAACGAATCTAAGAATGAGGTCACATTCCAGGATGATATACAGTATTTGCTGCATCTGGAAGCGATAAAGCGCTTTGTTGAAGAAAAGAAAAATGTGCACCGCCAGGTGGAGGAGCATGCGCGCAATTATATCGAGGCCAAGCTGGAATATAAGCGCGAATACGTGCGTCTCGTCAACTTGGTCAAGCAGGTCATGTTGTGCACAGCTCTGGACGAACAAAAAATGCTTATCGATGTCAATCATGTCACAAATGTAACCGAGCAGCTGTCCAAATTGTGCAAAAAGATATCCAGTGATAAGCGGCCAACTGATCTGGACGATCGCACCTTGGATGAATTCAAGCTGCACTTGGAGAAGGAGCAGCGACCTCGCACCAAGCTAACCAAACAGCAGCTCAGCTATGCCAACAATCGCGATTTATTAAACTCATTGCGCACAATGCTCGACAAGGTAGAGAAGGATTTCAAGATGACCACACTAGCGGGCATTCACCAGCTCACAATCGATCTGCAGCCCCCGACGATGCAGCAGCAGTCGCCACCGGAGACTACTGACGTCCAAAGCAGTTAAGGCTCACAGAACGCCCACAATATTCCCACCGCTTGGAATTATATTGTAATATTTATGAATTAATTCATTATTTCGAATAATTAAATAACTAGAAATACAAAGGCTGTAAGCATTCTAATAATATCCATTGATAAACAATGAATTTTAAGATATTTGAAAATAATAAAAAAAAAACATTAAAATACAAATTTTATCGCAAATTTTATATTAAAGTCCTGACGAAAATCAAGTTGACTTTTAAATCAATATTCTCGTAAAAAAAAAAAATTGTAATATATATTATTGGCTGTATTGGTTTACAAACCATTTTGTTTTAGCAAATATATTAATAAGAGATCTTTTTTATAATACCTTCAATTAGGTATCTTCTTTATTAGAAATTACAAATTATAAGGTACATAAGTGATCACACAACTTCAGTGATTTATTATGACTATAATATTTATATATGTATATAAACATATATACGCTATGGCTTTATTATTGATGTTTTTAAAAATATAATTACACAAAGTTATAGAATAGAAAATTTAAGATTCAATGCGAAGTTAGCTTTTGAATTTGCGAGTTCTCTTCATAAATATGATATTTAAAACTAAGAAATTCTCTCTGCTAAGTAAAGGTTCGAAAAAACAAGAAATTATTAAATTTGTTGAACATTTCTTTTCAAGAGAATTTTTATTTGCCTTGCAACTGATTAATTTTGAGATTGAGGTGGAAGTTGATTAAAACCCGCAATACTCAAATATTTGTAGCATTTCACTCAGATTGGTTTTGGTTATCTCATATATGTTATTGAGGGCTTTAAAAAGACATTTATTCATTTATTTGTCATTCATGTTTTATAATTTCAATGGTTCATGAATGATTTTCAATTCTTTGATTTTCGGATTGCTCGAATAATACGCTATAAATTTAGATACACTGTTGCAAGATTGTAAATAATTGCTTAGCGTGTTAGCTTTGTATCTTATATTTGTATACCCTTAACCCATTAAAAATGGGAAAAAAGGGTATAGTGGTTTTGTGCAAATGTATGTAACAGGCAGAAGGAAGCATCTCCTACCCCATAATGTATATATATATTGTTGATCAGGATCAACAGCCGAGTCTATATAGCCCTGTCCGTCTGTCTGTCCGTCCGTCTGTATGAACACGCGGATCTCAGAGACTATAATTTGGAATATAAGTTCTCGTGTACCAGGCGCAGATCAATTTGCTTTATTTTATCGTCAACAGCCTCAGTTTCTGAATTATCGATACATTTCGATTTCCGATAGCAATAAATTTCACAATTTAAGAGACAGAGGCTTCTAATTTATACATAACATACATATACATATTGTTGGATGCATAAAGCGTTTTTTATGCAAGCATGAAACTACAAGTCTGGGCGGTGATTTAATTAATTATTTTTACACTTTATTTTTGCCGACACGAAAAGTGCGCGCTTCTTCTTGATCAACAGGCTTGCTTAGACTAAACGATAGTCGATACTATCGATGATTTTAAAATTTGTAACAGAGTTGTCAAGAGTTATTTAGTTTGACTAAACATCCCGGCCGCCTTGAAAGGATCTGCTTTCAATACATCAAGACTCCATCGGTAAAATGGCCAACTTGTGGATTGGCCGGCAGCAGATACCATTGGCTGTGCGAATATGAATAACTCGAACATGACCATCCTTTCCAATTGGCGAATATCTTCGACGAAAGTTAGTTGTTGGATGTTCCAAATTATGCAATGAGATGCATAGCGAAGTTCATCGGGGGACAAAGTTGTATCGAATTTTCGTCCCGTACGTGTGATTTGAACGAAGCGAAGCACGTAAGCGATGGTGCGAATGCAGCGATTATATGAGCTGATGTTCACCAGTCTCTCCAAGATGTGGTTCTGAGCCCTTGTTGCGACGAGTGTGCTTTTCCGTTGTTCAGCGCTGATTACTTGCATATCAATGTCGCTGATGTTGTCTGATACAGGCCACAGTTCACGACGTTGAGTTAAAAAGGCTGGTCCTGAGAACCATATGGATGATTCTAGTTCGGAGGTGGTGGCACCTCGAGATACGATGTCAGCAGGATTTGATGCTGATGGCACGTATCTCCAATCTCCGATTGAAGTCAAATCCTGAATTTCAGAAATTCGATTTCCAACAAATGCAGATAAAGTGACTGAATGTTGCTTTAGCCAATGCAAAACAATTTGCGAATCCGACCAGAAATATACGGCGTGTGGCTTTTCGGCGAATATACCCTTAACTTTGTTGTAGACTTGTGCCAACAAGTGAGCTCCGCATAATTCCAGTTTGGGAAGCGATTTCTTCTTGACTGGGGCCACTCTGGACTTGGCGGTGAGAAGACGAACCACAACGCTTCCACAGGCAGACTCCGACCGCACATAAATGCAACAGCCGTATGCTCGAATCGAGGCGTCGCAGAATCCGTGCAATTGAATTGAGCTATGGTTGACCTGCTTGCAGTATCTAGGTACAGCAAGTGACGAAATGGTTTGGAATGATTCCAGGCACTTCTTCCAGGCCAGTTCAAGATGCTGTGGTACAGATTCATCCCAAGTAAGCCCTGCGAGCCAGAGTTCCTGCAGGATGATCTTTGCGACGATTATGAGTGGTGACACAAGTCCGAGAGGGTCGAACAAAGCTGATGCGATAGATAGAATGGTCCTCTTGGTGACGTTTGACGCAATCATTTTTGGTCTAAAGTTGAATAGCAGCATATCAGTATGTTGATTCCAGCTGACACCAAGTGCGCTAGTCAGTCCGTTGTCGCACGTACTGAAATCCTTGTTAGCGGAGTTTTCGATGAATTGGGCATGATTTGAATGCCATTTTGATAACGGGAATTGACCACGACGCAAGATTTCCGTTACTTGATCCTTGATTGTGCGGAGAGTTTGTATGTCATCACTTCCAGATAAAAGATCATCTACGTAGAACGACGATTTGATGACTGCGGCACCGATTGGATACTCAGCTTGATGCAGATCTGCCAAATAGTGCAGGCTGCGTATGGCTAAATATGGTGCAGAGGCTGTTCCATATGTGACCGTGTTGAGCTGATAAGTGCGAAGTGGTTCATCTGGAAGAACTCGCCAAAGTATGTACTGGTATTTGCGATCATTGATATCAACATTTACTTGCCTGTACATTTTGGTTACATCCGCTGTTATGGCATAACGATGAAGTCTGAAGCGCAGCAGCAACAAATATATATCATCTTGGAGGGTCGGGCCGACGAGTAACTGATCATTGAGCGAAGTGTGACTGGACGTACGACACGAAGCGTCGAAGACCACCCGAAGCTTTGTAGATTCGCTGCTGGGCTTCAAAACGCAATGATGGGGTATGTAGTAGTGAGGTTCCGATAAGTTTGGTTCTGAAACCAGCGACATATGTTCCAAACGTTCATACTCCTCCATGAATTGACAATACTGTAAGCGAAGTTCCGAAGACAGTACCAAACGGCCTTCCAAGCTTAAGAATCTGCGGCGTGCAATGTCGAATGAATGACCAAGATGACTGGGATTGTTCTTAAATGGCAGGTTTACAACAATGCGACCATTTTCATTTACGACAGTAGTGTTTGTATAGTATTCCTCACAAGCTCGATGTTCTGGTTTCAACTGCACATTTGATGTTTCGATTGATTCAATTTCCCATAAGCGTTTAAGATGATCATCGATTGAAGTGGCACCAAGTTTAAGGCAAGTAGCAAGCTCTGTAGCACGTTGCGGGTGGTACTTGCCTGTCACTACCCATCCAAACAGCGTTTTTTGGAGAATGGGCCCATCTATACCAAGTTTAATTTGGCCCACTGACAGAATGTCGAAGAATGCTTCTGTACCTAGAAGCATGTCGATGTGTCGAGACTGATAGAATTTTTCATCTGCCAGAACCGTATTTTCTGGCATCTTCCAATTCGAAATGTCGATGTTGATATCCGGCTGATAAGCTATATACGAAGTGACGCAGAGATCCAATGATAGTTCAAACGATGACAAACGAGATTTTATTGATGTAGTTGTAAGAGAGGTTATGTCTGTCCGTGCATGGCCAATACTGCTGATTTGCACATCGTATTTCTCTCTTTTGAGTCGAAGCTTCTGAGCGAACGAATCGGTGACGAAATTCACCTGCGAACACGAGTCCAGAAGAGCACGGCCTAATCTGTAGGTGCCAGTTGAATCTCTGACCAGGACCATAGCCGTTGCTAAAAGAACCTGAGGTTGTTTACGATTTTCCAATTGCGAATGATTGTGTGTTACTGCTTGGGTGGCTGGAGGAACGCTTGGTTGTGTTGTGGTATGTAGATTGTCGTTGTGTAACAAGGTGTGGTGCGATCTCTTACAATAGCGACAGCGATTTGTTGAAGGGCAATCGGCCATTTGATGACCCTTAGACAAACAATTAAGACACAGTCGGTGACGTTTTGCGACATCAAAACGTTGCAGCGCATCCAGTGATTTAAATTGTTCGCAGCCCATCAATTTATAAGTTGAACTTGAGCACAACGCACAAGCAGTGGTAGCAAGTGCGAACGACGAGTTATGTCCTTTGCCAGGATTACGAGTAGATTTGGAATGGTTTTGGTTGATGGTTGAACCTGAAGATAGCAAGAATTGACAATGACGTTCCAGTAATACCATGCACTGAGCCCAAGATGGGATTGTTGAATAATCCAGCGATAGATTCCATTTGTTTCTAGTTTCCTGATCACATTTCTCTAAAACCACATAGATTAGCATTGCTTGAGCTATATCGGTATCAGAGCCCAAGGACGAAAGCGAACTAAATAATGCCGATGCATTATCGATTAACGAACGTAGTTGAAAAGCGTTTGATGAGCTCACTGAAGGCAACTGAAAAATCGACGATATAGTCTCGGTGAATATCAATGCTGGCTTGTCAAACCGAGACTTTAACTTTTCTAAGGCTTTAGAGTAGTTTTCATTAGTGACTGGGAATGCCTTCACGCATTCCAGCGCAGCGCCCTTTAAGCAGTTGAGCAGATAATTGAACTTCTCAATATTTGTTATGTTCGTTCCGTTAACGATTTGATTGAACGAGCAAATGAAGTTTTTATATTCCAAGTGATTGCCGTCGAATGTAGGCAAGGCCAAACTAGGCAAGCGTGGTGGTTGAGGATGGTAATCAACGTGTGATGATACTGTATCATTCACTGTACTGTTTAAGTCTCACCGAGCAATTGCTTTATTGCCAATTTGATATATATATAGTTGTCTTCCAATTCTGCGCGTTCATTATCGTTTGGATCCAGAGCTTCAATTTCCGATTGAATTGCCAACGATTGCTTGAAGTACGATTCCAAAATGCCTAAACGACATTGAAGATCAGCAGGTGACTTTTTAGAATCTTCTCCAGATTGTCCATCGACCAAGGTTTTAATGCGCGAAATGTTTCTTTTAACATTTGCACGCTGGCGTCGGTAGTCTTCCAGTGAATGCGACATGTTTTAAAAATGTGCAACGAAATCGAACCAAGAAAATTTGCAACGAAGCTTGAGTTCTGCTTGACGTGCAAAATAACGACGAAAACAGATGTTTGTTTGTTTGTGCGAATATGAACTACAACGGCATCGATCGCAGTTGCAGCTATTACACAGGCGAATGACGAAATTAAGACAAACTACTAAAGGCAGCGACTGAAGCGACGATTGCAAGCAGCGCACTGGCCGTTTTAGTAGAAGTGCAAAAAATGCGAAAAGCGAAGCGACGTAATGGCAGAAGACGAAAAAATAAGATCAAGGCCAAGCGTAACGGCGAAAACGGCGATAGAGACAGCGCACAAACCGTTATTTTAGGTTATGTGTGTGTGTGTGTTGTTGCTGCGACGAATTTCGGGATCGGTTTAGTTAACGATTTTAACACTTTCCCCGAGTATAATGTTCAAACCAAATTAGTTGATGCACTTACATATATACATGTGTGTTTGTATATATGTGTATGTTTGTATTTGCGCGCAAGCCGAATTTTGCAATGATGCACGAAAGTTGCCGAAATGCGAAATTGTCCAATTGTTTTTAATAATTTATTAAAACACTGCCCCACGTTGGGCGCCAAAATGTTGGATGCATAAAGCGTTTTTTATGCAAGCATGAAACAACAAGTCTGGGCGGTGATTTAATTACTTATTTTAAACTTTATTTTTGCCGACACGAAAAGTGCGCGCTTCTTCTTGATCAACAGGCTTGCTTAGACTAAACGATAGTCGATACTATCGATGATTTTAAAATTTGTAACAGAGTTGTCAAGAGTTATTTAGTTTGACTAAACACATATTATTGATCAATTGCCGAAATTTTATTAAGATTGGAAATTTGCCAAAAAAAAACTAGAATAGATAGATTATTTCTCATATTATTTTTATTTAACTGTAAATTAAAAATAAGAAACAACATTTTGACTATCAGCAAGATCAGTTTTATTGCTTACGAATCACGTGATAATTTTTACGAAAACCACAGGAAATTCATTTTGATGAGTTTTTGTATGAAACTCAAATAAGTAAAAGGACAAAATTAAGTGTGAGCTCCAATTAAAAATGGAAAATAAAATAAAAAAATATTTAGTAGACTAAAATATACAATAAAAATATATATATATATATATATATATATATATATAAATGATTTTTTCTCCCATCTACTCAGATTATTTTTAGCAAATGTCAAAACTAATCCGATTTAATTGCAGCCTATTATTTAAACGTTTTTAATAATAATAATAATATCCCTATTTTAATTTATTACTATTATCATTTATCTGAAAGCTTTAAATTAAAAAATTTTAAGCCATACATCGATACGTGGATTCAGAAAATGGCCAGTATTTGTAATATATGCTAATGTCCAGCGGATTAATGGCCAGGTTGTTGGGATGGTCATCGGGTCACCTCGTGCAATCTCCCCTGCTATATATGGGACACCAAGCTCTCATGTGCTTTGGAAATTGTTCTGGAATTTCTGAAGAATTATCAATTTGATTCCATAGGCTCAACTCGCGTTATTAAAAATTCTGAACTTTTGTTTTTGGAACATTTCTTTGCAAATTTATTTGAAATAATCGAGAAACAAAAAAAAAAGACAAGAGAGAACGTTGCAATCGGACGTAACCGACAGCGAAATACTCTGATACCATAAGTTGTGTGCAGCCAAGAAACACTGTCCAAGTTTGTCTTTCAGGTTGAGTTAGATATAAGATTGTAACCCTCCTTCAAAGTTTGGGCATTTATTGTTTTTTTTTTTTTTTTGGGGGGGGGGGTGGGGAAAGAGTAGTTTTTGAATGGAAACAATATACCTTTCAAATTTGGTGACGTAAAATTTCAAATGACGATTTACACCAACAGGTGTATTGGACGTGACCATCCAATTTTTGATCGATCTTACCAGTTACCAGTAACATTTACCAATCAAAATTGGTGACTGCATCCATACAATTGTGGCTTTATCGATTTGGAGCACTTTCAAGTATATGTTGAAGTCACTATATCTTAGGGTGTCGAAAAAAGTTGTGTTCATCCAGACGGACAGACAGACGGACGGACAGACAGACAGACCTTTGGTTTCATAGTATTAAAAGAGTGAAGTATTTCGTAAAAACAAATAAATATCGCTAAATTAGAACTTTTTTATGTGACTAATTGAGTGTCGATGCGGCGTCGTCGTCCTATTTACAGCTTCCACTCAACGAATGCCGCATTCGGCTCGTTAGCCTGGTAACATACAATCGCCGCCTTAATAGGAGCGCGGCTGTGAGCCAAAGCCGAGTCCCACGCCTCGCATGGTGTGCGTGGCGGCTCGGGCCACCTCGTACTGCTGCTCCATGTTGGAGAACATACGCTGGCGCAGCTGTACATCGGTTGGCACAGGCGCAGCGCAGCTGGCACTGGTGCTGCCACTGCCACTGGCGCTACCATTGCTGGTGCTGGGCTCATTCATGGCATCGGTCCTGGCAGCCGCATTGTTGTGGCTGCTGCTGCTGCTTGTATTGGTGGCGCAGGTGGTGATGGTGTTGTTGTCGTTGGCATTTGTATTATTATTGGCATTCTTGATGCCCATGAGTCGCATAAACTTGGATGCCACCTTGCCGTCCGAGTCCTGAGAGAAGTGCGCATTGCCCCACTTGTTGGCCGAGTCCTCGTTCTTCTTGGAACCCCAGATTAGTTTACGCTTCTGCTGCTGCTCCGCATAGCGATTGGCATTCACAATACCGGGATTATAGTATTTCGGCAGCTGTACAGCCGCTGGCGGCCCATCAAGCACACTTGGCGGCGCATTCAGTTCCAGTGACATTAGCGATGGTATTTTCGGCGCATAGTTGGGCGTTGGCAGCAAACCACCACCGCCACCGACGCCTCCACCGCCACCGCCGCTGCCAGCTGCAGAGATGGCGGCAGCATTCAAAGCGGCTGCTGTTGATACGGATGCTGCCGCTGGCAATGTCAGCTTGCTCTGCAACAATCCAGCTGTTGAATAGGCTCTGTTATGCGGATCGACATCGCTTGGCTTTCGCCCATGGACCGGTGGACGATCGACTGGCGATCTGGAGCGGCTGCTAGACTCGCACGATTCGCGGCGGCGATATTTGCGTGTCGACTGCTGACCCTGGCGCCTGCGTAGCGGCGGCGTATCAATCGGCGTGCGTGTGCGGGAACGGGAACCCGAACGTGAACGGGCCCTTGAGTCGCAGCGACGACGCACACGCTCATCATGGGCACGTCGCTGCGACGAGTGATGATGCTGTTGTTGCTGGTGCTGCATCTGCTGCTGTGAGTGAGATTTGTATGATGCGACTGATGATGAAGAGTTGTGTGAGCGCAAGCTCTCGCTGTGTCGCATCTCTTTAGTGCGATGACGATCACGATCCCAATCCCTGTCCCTGTCTCTGCCACTGCCACTGCCGCTGCCATGACGTCGTTCCTCCCGCTCACGCTTGTAGTCGCTCTCTTTGTTACTCTCTTTGGTGCGATGATGCCGCTCACTCTGCAAATGACAAATGGTTAATGCCTGACAAAGATCTCCCATGAAAGCCATACACTCGCACATTCCAATGACACAGGAGAGAGTAGCAATAAGAAAATAAAAAAAAATAAACACAACACAGATTAGCTCTTGAAAAAGAGGACTTTTCCTCTTTCTAAAAAAAAAATAAAGCTGGACAAAGCCAAGCCAATAATCGGCGAAAAACCGGTGAGGAGGGTTCACCCCCATATAATAAAAGGGTTCGGACAAAGAACCACTTTCCACCTCGTACATGTATCATTGGAACAATGGATGTTGGTGGGTGGATTGGCAATTACCTTGCTGTAGTCTTTATCGCGTTCCTTCTCCCGATTGCGATCAGTGTCGCGATGGCGGCCACGTCCTGGTGCATCCTGTAACGATAGAGACAGGTAGCAGAAATTTGTATTAATACATTGATTAACGGTCAACAAATCGAGCGTAAAATGAAAGAAAAAATATGTATAACAAAAACATAATAAGAGAGTAGACAAATTCGCAAAAGTCGATGGCACAAAAGTCTTCTTGTAAAAGAAGAACCCATCAAAAGTTTCTTGTGATTACGGCTCTGTATCCTGTTGGTCCATGCGAATATGGTGGATTCGATGATGTTGTTGCTGTTGTTGTTGTTGTTGTTGTGGCTGTTCTGACTGCTGACGCTGCTGCAAGAAATATTTGGATATTCGCTTCGGCGGTGCGTTGTGATAATCGTTGAAAGATCGATCGATCGTTCTCACAGTTCATATGTTTATAAGTATGTGGATTAAATGCTAAGTTTTTGTATTGGTTTGATTATTTTATGTTTTGGAATACTCACATTGATGCCTCTCGATCATCTTTCTCTCTTTGTCGCAACCATGCGGTCAGAGTGTGTTTTCAAGGAGTTAAAGGAGTGGGACACATACCCCGTTTGGGCGCGTTGGAACAACTCTAACTCTAAAACTGTCTGCGTTCAACTGTTTATCGTTATCGTTATCATTATCGTGTCTTAAGACAGTCCCAGTTAGTTTACAGTTTTCAGTTCTCTAAAGCATGTTTCTTGTATCGAGGTCGCCGTCCCGGTCGATGTCAAAACATTTTCTTTTCATTTTTTTTGGTTTTTGTTTTTCTTTTTTTTTTTGGTTTGGTTTTGGTTTGTTTACATAATAATAACAATAATAAAATTGTATATTTTAGTCATATATAAATATAAAGGTTGCATAAAAGCTTAAGCTTAAATATGTTTTAATAACAAAATACGAATATAAATTAGAATTAGGATTATAATTAGGATTGGGTAGATAATAGATACTAATAGAGTTGTTGCAACAACCTCGAACCCAACACCAACATTCGCAAAAACTATAGATTCACAAATATAAAGCCACACACACACGCACACACAGTTTCAGACATACTGGAGGACTTGTTGAAATCGGACTAAAAGAAAGCAGCCAGACAAACAGAAAACATATTCGGAAATTCATATTTATAAAAAAGGACACAAAACCATCAATAGAAATTTGAAGAGAGTAACATATATTTAGTGTGAGGACATATGCATGTATGTATGCAAATACCATATACATATATACATATATATCCCAGCACATGTGTCAGTGTGTAAAAACTTATCTATGACTATATATATATATAGTATATGCCTCATATAAATATTTTTATATCTATGCACAGCTTTCTACTCGCTAAATGCAATTGCATTTTGAACTAATGATCGGATGTCAGTATGTATGTATGTATGTATGTATAAATTTACATAATTCACATTTAGAAATGGTTATTTACAATCTTGTTTTTTATATTTGATTTGCCAGAAATTTCTGCAATCCGTATTATTTGCCTGCACAGGGGTATTCCAATTAAACATTGAAAGATACAACTCCCATTAGTGAATTCAGAAGTACCAGAATATATCCCGACCAAACCAACTAGTTACGAGTGTAAGTTAATTATAAAGGGGGGTAACACAAAACGTTCAAAATCGGATCACTATATCATATAGCTGGGAGGCGTTTCTTTCACACAATTGGAATACTCTGTGCAAGGGTATTAAAAGGCACTTGCAAATCCTTTGTTTTTTTTCTCTATTTTTTTCTTTTTTTTTTGGTTCTTTTGTTTCATTAGCTGTTAGCTGTTGTTAACTTTGGCACAGTATTAATATTTCTATGAGGCAGGTTAGTATCTATGATAAATACAACAAAATTTTACCTCATCGCTGTTGTTGTTGTTGTTGGTGTTGCTGTTATTATGGCGACTGCCTCGAGTCCTGTGGTGATGATGATGATGATGGTGGCGATGCTGATGATGATGGCCGCCATGACGACTGCCGCCAGTTGGCAGCGGCGGTGTACTGGACACCTTGGACAGCGGCGACAGAGTCGCCCGACCTTCTTCGATTTGTCTTTGCTGTCGGTGTCGCTGCTGTTTGTGGCGCTGCTGGCGCTTTCGCTGGTCGAACGACGATGGCGATGGCGGCGCGTCTTGTGACGCTCGTTGCTGCCTTTGTTTATGGTCTTCTGCTGCTTTGCAGCATTCAGAAATGTTAACGAAGCCATTGTTGCCTCCTCAAATGCTGCTGCAGCTGCTGTTGTTTTTGTTGTTGTGGCAACTGCTGGCGGAGTACGCGAGCGTGATCGCCGACGAGCTGTAGATGTTGTTGCATGAGCGGGCGAGCTGCGCTTTCGTGTGGCAGCTGGTTGTGCTGCTGCCGCTGTTGCTGGTGCCGCTGTTGGTGCCTAGGGGAATTTTTCAACTATTCAGAAACAGCAAATTCGCATTATTTTAATAAAGCACTAGGTACAACTACACACAAAAAAAAATATGGGGCTGGGTATGGGACCGGGAGCGGGGGGATGAGTTACTATTTTGATTTGAGATTGATGAATATACACAATATGCAGACACATTCACACATACACACACACACTGACACACACACACGCTTAAGAAGAGGCATACAGAGGCATGCTTGCCTCAATAAAATGTATACACCGAAAAAATAGATTCGGTATTCATTTTCAATTCAATTCAATTCGATGGGATTCGTGTTGAGTATTTACCCTTAGCTCGCCGCCAGCATCGTCATCGCACTCGTCCTCGCTGCTATAATTGACCAGCGCCTCCATAATGACAATTTATTTACTAATTGATTTTGGCGTGTTGACCGCTGTTCCACAAATGTTATATTAAAATCAATAAATCTATTCCGCTTCTGCTGCTGCAATTCTTCTTTTTTCTGCATTGACAGCCTGTCGATATTCTGTGACAGGCACTGACACCAAATATCGCCGTGTGCCAATTTGTTGATATATCGATTGGTTTCTATTTTCACTGCATGTCACGAGTCGGTTTGTCTTAGTGTGGCAGCTCCAGCCGATGCTCCGTTAGGGGTGGGTCTACCCAAGCACACCGAACGTACAATAACGCAACACTACACAACACTAACAAACAGCTGATTTATCAGACGGTAGCAATCATAAATATTCAAAACGCAAAAGAAGAAACGTTACTTGCGACGTCCAACGGCGGCCTTCGCTGTTATTGCCTTTCATACATCCTATGTTGGAAAATAACGAGGCAAGAAGAAGAGTCATATGAATTATATTTATTATGCGCGAGTGCGTCTTTACTTGTTGATGAATTGAGAGCAACCAAACTGAGAATACAATGCAAAAAAGGAACACAATACATACCCGTTGTTTTTGGTGTTGGAAATGAAGACGGCTCTTTTTTATTTTAAAATTTGTAGTTGCAGTCGCTTGAATATTTTTTTGTCCCCAGCGGTAGCCAGTTCGTTAAAAAATGTTCTCCTGAACGAGGCGCACGAATCCAAAAATATTGGCTGCAATGGTCACCCGAGCAATTGAGGCAATAAGTTTTTAATAAATATTCACTCCGTTTTTCACGATGCGCGGATTGCGGATTTAAAATTTTTTGCGGGGACGCGACCAAAAGCTGAAGTTGGCGGCGCTTGCAATTCGATTGCATATCGCATGCACATCACTGCACATTGATTGCATATCGAATGCACATCGATTGCAGTGGGAGCTGCCATCTGTTCTAATCGGGCCTGCCAACGGGTTTGCAATTAGAGTGAATTAGAGTGAATTGCAGATCAGCTGATGTTTGATATTCCGCCGAATTTGAAATCAACTCTATTATTCTATTTTATTCGAATAAATAAAATAAAATAGATTTTAACTTAATAAAGGAATATTCTCGTCACGGCATATCCTCAAAGACTGAAAACTCCCAGAATCTGACATAAAATTTTCTTTTGATTTGTTTTTTGCAAGTACAATGACCTTATGGGAAAACGTTTTGTTTCTGCTAATTTTCCCATAATATAATAAAAGATCAAAATAATATGTTATGGATTATCCGAAGTGTTCTGAGACCTATTATGTAATAATAATGCTCTTGTCTTGAAAGCAAATACTGAAAGCCCATCTGTTCCACTTTTGGATGCAAGCGGCGATACATCAATCCATGTGCCAATGAAATCACATCTAATAAACCACCTGCTCAATTTACATACATATGTATGTGTACATGCAATTGGGCAAACATTGACACTGTTATGTTCCTTAAGCTATTCTTTAATGTATCTGATCAACATTTTTAAGATAATCTTTCACTATGCTTACTAATAAAATATTTTCCCAAGTCTGGTGGCTAAAATTACAAAATCTCATACGAAATCTCCATACCGAAAACACTTTCTGGACAGTGCACAAAAATGGATAATTTTAGTTTAAAATTGCACAATAAACTAAATATATGTATATTCTTAATTTTAATGTTAAGTAGTTTATAAATATCAAATTAATAGTAGAAAAATACGTAAATAATTAAAAGTCAATAATAACATAAATTTTTTTGCATAAGAACTTAGAAAATAAAAATTTTTTGCAATTCGAAAAGACTTTCTGGACAAACTGTATTTATGCATTTACAATTAGAGATTGTAGAATATGTTTCATTATTAAATATTTAACATCATTATAAAATATTTATGAATATTGCTTCAATGGAAGCAGCTGTTAAAATAGTTTATCTAAAATAGTTTAACTAAATTTTTCTAACCACCGTTGCAATATGTGCGCGCAACACTAACGCAATAATGAGCAAAGCGCAATAATGACTGCAATGTAAAGTAACAGGGCTGTTTAGGACAACGGCGGCAAAAACAATTGCTGGCTTCATTATTGGCGGAAAAGTCAACGACGCTTTAAAAATGCGTTTCGCAATTGCAAAATAATGCTTGATGTGAAATAAGTAGAATAGAACAAATGCAGAAACTTTTTGAATGATGTTCACAGTGTGAAATAATAACAGATAAAAGAGCCGTAAGATGTTAACATCGGCGAAAGGGAAGGAAACGCTCCCCCAAGCCAAATTCATTGACTTGACAAATGAATCGCTGGAAATTCGCATGCGCGCATTGGAATGTGTTGAAACAAGTCTCATGCGCGGCTTACATCCTGGAGAGGTAATCAACTTTAAGCCGCTGGTGTTGGTGAAGCAGCTGATCCGTTGGTTCGGCTTCACACCACCAACAGCCCCCGATCGCGTTCTGGCGCTGTTACTCCAGCTTATGCGCTCCGACTACGGCGATGTGATTGTCCGCAAGATTCCTTGCCGCCGATTCCAAACAGAGCTGAGAAAAATTAGGCAAATACTGCATGGTCAGTCGACAGAACGTTGCTTTAAACTGCTGGACAACATGGAGAGTCTGCTTGATGTTATGTACAATAGTTCAGGTAAAACATAAATAAAAATAAGTGTTTCTCTTGCTCTGATAAGAAAAAGATGTCCCACTCTGTTGCTATTTTTGCAGGTGAATCACAGAGCAGCATAAGCGAAATGGCATTTTCAGTCGAAGGCTTCCATTTACAGGCTGAGGACTATGAAACTGCTTGGTCCCACGCCAGCCTAAACGACTATGCCACAATGGCCACCATTGTAGATGAGCTAACAGCGGAAAACGATCAGCAATTGCAGCAGCAATTGATCAATATACAAATCAAAGTACGCGATTATCCCGTTGAGTATCTGCTGCAGAATCCGAACATGTACCTCCACTTGCTGCACATGCAAAAGTTGCAGCAATCGTCCGAAACATTGTTTCACATTAATCTTGCCCTGCTTACGATTCTTAAGCTGATGCAGCATCGAATTGGCAAGCGCACCAGGACAATCTATTATACCAAGTGTATTAAATCGGATGTGGATGCGAATCTACAATTGCGTGTTTCCAGCGCTTTGGATCTGCTGCTAACTGGCTGCTTGGACCAGCTGAAGCGGCTGGAGCTTGAGCACTGTTCGCACAATTGGCAACTGATCGAACTAATTGTTGAGGTGATCAAAACGTTTGCTCAGCTAGGCGCTCCCATGCCCGTGAAGCATGTGCAGCGATTGGGCGCAATTGTGCCCGACTTAATAAGCTACTGCAATAACATCGATGTGTCCAATGTCACCGAGACACGGAACATGGGCAAAGTGCTAATGATGCCACGACTGGGATCTCTGATATTTAATGGATTGCTGCTGGATGTGATAAAGCAGAATGCATCAACCATCGATCGTGCAACTGGTCGAACGCTGCTGCAACCGTTGATCCTGGACAGCAGCTATTTGTGGTATGTGCCGCAGCGTCGGCATGATTTAAGCCAGCTGTACGGCGTGATCATTAAAGATAATACGTTGGAGCAAAAGCAAATGACTCTGCTCAAGGTCGCATATGAATTGGCAGTGGGTCAGTTACTAGTCGAAAGAAGATTGCCACCGCTGGAGCTGTTGGCGAAACATCGTGAGATAAGCTACGTTATCGTGCAACTGGGCAGTGAGTGCCTGCTGCAACAGCTCTGCGATACAATTGTCAAGTGTACCAGTTTGTTTATGAGCAAGCCAGAGCTGCGCAACCAGGCGGAAACGTTGCTTCTCACCATTTTTGATTTGCCCGACAAGGAGTTGCGCAACTACGCGTTGCGTCTGCTAAAACAACCCGTTGTCGAGCACTTTCATGCGCTCATGAACAAGACGAACTATTTGCCCGGCTGCAGCAACATGCAACTGGTCCGACAGCACATCCTTGGTCTGCCAATAAGTACCGGACTGTTGCGAAAGCTACTCGTGGCGGGCTGGCGTCCGTTGCAATCGCTGCAATCGCCACTGGAATTGCAAAAGTGGTGCGTTGACTATCTAATTATGCTGCACGGCTTGGCCAAACTAATCCCAGCGAACGAGTTTGCCATCATCTTCAAGATGGTGATGCCAGTGGTGCCGCTGCTCGTTTGTCGGGCCATCAATCAGCCGCAACTGCAGCTTCTGCTCTGGCAGCTGTTCGAGCCGGATGGCCAATATGTGGAGTCGTCGCAAGCTTTGCGCGGCAACATCTGCTACCTATTTCATCCGGATGCCGAAATGCGCAAGGATGCTATTGCGCGTGTGGCCTACATTCTGATCGGTCAGGACCACCAGCACAAATATCGACCAGCAATACATAAGCTGTCCCTGGACCTGCTCGGCCATAATCTGTGCGTGATTAACCCACCGATTGAGTACGCTAGCATATTCTGTGATCGCAGGAGTGCACCAGCCACAAAGACAATGACAGCTCTGCTTCGTCTGCTGGGTACGCCCGATCTAAAGCCGGCCATACGCAAATCGACACTCGTTCAACTGAATATTCTGATGCACAGCTGGCTGGCTGCTCAAACCTACAACAGCTGCGATGGGGCCTATCTGCTCTGCTTGAGGGCGATACATGATCTAATGCTGTGTACTGCTGCTGATGATGCGGACACACTGCTGCCGGCCGTGGGCATTCTGCTCCGTGTACTCTGTAGCAGCAAACGTTTCCGGCGCGAATTTAACGACAATGCCGAGCTGCTGGTCTGTTTGATGCGATGCATTTTCCTGCTGCCCCACTCGCAACAGTTGTGCGCCGAAGCGAGCACCTGCATATTTCTGCTGCTCTTTGATGAGCACGTCACTGTCGAGGAGAGCAGCCTCCAGGTGGACGTGGATCTATCCGCAATGTCGCTGCCAGTCACTTATGTGCTGAGCAACAGTGTCTTGCCCACAATCGCCATGCACGGACTGGCCATGCAGGAGCATTTGCGTGCCACACACTTTGGGGGCAATGCGGCGCTTGATGCCCAATATTGGCGTCTCCATCTGGCGCACTGCGTCTGTGGCAGTGCGGGGGATCTGACGATGTCTGCGATTCGTGAACTGGACATTAGGGAGTCGCTGAAGCTGCGAGCATCAGACCTGGCATTGGTTCATGCCACCCAAGTGCATGGGCAGTTGCAACATCAACTGGTTGAGGCGAACAATTGCAGCAGCCACGAGACGCTGCAACAGTTGGTGGCCAGCATTCAAATGTTCCTGGTCTTCATGCGCGCCGATTTGGAGCCCGTTCAATGCAAACGACTGTGGTTGCTGTTGCACAAGTATTTGCGCCTAATGCCCAACAACCATGCGGATCGCAAGTTGTATATCGAATTGTTGGAGCTCTGCCGCAGCTGTTTGCGCCATCGTTTGCCCCAGGTGTTGCACGGCTTGAGTGAGGCACTCACAAATGATCCGGATCACAGCTTCGTTTTGATACTGCACGATAGCAATGCGTCTCTGTATCTGCTGCACCTGGTCACGGATTGTCTAGTGCTGCTCCTATCCTCGACACACCACAACCAGACCAACAACATCTCATGGCAAACCAAACTCTTCATGGAGCTGAGTATGTTGGCTCGCACCAATTTCGAGCTGCGCAATCTGCAACATGTCCGTTGTGTTCTACGGGTCTTGCGGCAGCTGAGCAATCAACCATTGGATCTTGATGATTCCAAACTGCAGGTGAGCAAACAAAACTTATTACAAAAAAAAAAAAATATATATATATAATTGATCCACCAAGAAAGACTGAGGAGGCAACGGAGCTGGGCAGAGGCACCAGGACTCCGACAAGTCAAATGTCTTCTGGGTGGCTATAATCAGAAGCGATTTAAGCATATTATAGCCATGAGCAAAAACAATTTTAGAATACTCACTGGTCAACTGACGGGACACTGTATACCAAGAAGTCACCTAGCCAAGCTGGGTATAATCAGTAGCGGACTCTGCAGGTTTTGTGAAGGCGAGGAGGAATCCTCAATGCACATCCTAGCAGAGTGTGTCGCCTTAGCAAGATGAGAAGCAACATCCTAGGGATGCATATCATGATGAGCAACGACATAGTAGCCCTCAACTCAACAAAAATTCTAGCATTCGTGCAAGAGCTTGGGTTGATGGAGGAGCTTTAAGCCCAGAAGGGGCACAATAGACCTATCAGGTCGCAGTGCACACACCCCCTAACCTAATAATAAATTGATCACAGGGGATGCGCTCATCGAGGGGAACAGAGAAAAATACAACTGTAAAGCTAAAATGTTTACATTTATTTTAAATAGTATTTCTAATTTGGCTGTTCTAATTTTCTGTTTCTCTCTTATTTTTTCTCTTTCTCTTTCTTTCTCATTCTCAATCTACCTATAGTCTTATTATCAGCAGTTCGTGCAGCTGTCGAGCAGTCTGAGAACAAACACACAGACTGGAGCCCAGTGGCAAAGGGACTGTCTGCTGATCATCTGTCAGCTGCAGTCGAACAGCAAGTTCCGGCCTGCGGACAGTTGGAAGTCTGACTCTGGATTGAAGATGCTGCGCTATCTGATGGGCCTTTGCGGACATGGTGATGCAGAGGTGCGCACTGTGGCCTGGGTGGCGGTGGCCAGCTGGTGCAAGAGCAGCGGTGACAAATTGCCTAGTGTCCTGCTGGACTTTGATGATTTTCTACCTAATGGCCTGGCTGAATGTTGTCTCGTCACGTTGCTAAATGCCAATGAGCTGATGCTGGTGCGTGAGCTGGCCGGACATCTCTTCGAACTGCTGATGCCGCACACTGGTACCGAAGACTGCAACCTCCTGTTGCAGCGTCACTCGTTCTTCAATGAGGCACACTTGGCACTCGGCGCAATGCATGTGTCCTCGAGTATAAGTCCAGACGGCGATAGGTCCAGCGCAAAACACTCGTGCGAGATTATTGCCTGCTATGTAAGCATCTGCGTCCGTCTAATCGTCCTGAACCCAATCTCGTGTGCTACTCTCGCCCAATGCGCCTTCGTCAATGCCCTCAGCGATGTTGTGAAAATGCCAAAGACCGAGATGACAAACCATTTAGCCTATATGGACCTGTGCGCTGGCAATATCTGTCGGCTCTACTCAGTGTGCTATCAGCACAACGTTCAGTTCATACAACGTAGCATCTGTCGCGACACATTGCTGATCGATGGCTACTACTCGTTGATGGACATTGTGCTCGATCAGCAGTTGCCTGTGCCGGAAAATCATCTCATTGAACTCCTTAAGCTGCTAATGGTCTTCCTCAAGGATGAGGACGCCTATAAGTATCTGTGTTTGAAGTTTCACTCGCAACCCAATATGCTGTGTGATTTGATCATGTATGGGCTAAGTTTGGACTTTATCCACGGAACTGTTCAGCAATATACACTGGCAACGCTATCGCTGCTGCTGGCTAAGGTGCCGAATTCCACAGAGGAACTCAATGTACTAGTAATATTTCAAGAATATGTAGACGACACTAGTGATGACCGAGAAGAGGACGGGCTCACGGATACTGAGACAGAGACGGACACGGACAACGACAAAGAGAACAACTTGAACAAACAACTTCGAATGCTAAGATTGAAAACTGTGGCTACGCAAAAAATACCGCCAACTAATCCGAAACAAGCAAAGGAAAGCTATGCAAGAAGCACCGGAACTTCTCAACTCTATCATCGAATGGATCAGCTGTTTGAGCTCCACTATCCAAATGGCAAATACAGCTTCCTGCATCCACCAACAAAGAGTCATGTGCAAGTCTGTGAAGTGCTTGGCAATCTGCTGAAGCTGTCGTCCCACGTGGCGGACATGGCAGCTAGATGCAAGCTGATGCAACGCGTTCTCCACTTGATCGAGACTTTCCTCGATGATGCCACCGTGGGCAATGCCACCGTCTATGTGAGGCGGGTGGGTGCCCACAAGACGCGCGATATTATCAACAATCTTCTCGTGCAGCTCAACATGCTGATGAATTGGCATAGTGCGTCGCATGCCGTCGTCACGGATCCCCAAATGGCCATTCGTTTTGTGCGTGTCCTGCTACGCTTGTGGCCCTGGATTTCGCATTCAGTGATGCTCAAACACATGACCGTGCGACTGTCAATGCTGCTCACCGAACACTCTCTCGAAATGTGCAAGCAGACATCATTGCTGCTTTCCAACCACTCCCATTCGCTGCTCCAGCTGATGGTGCGCGTTGCCGAACACGAGACGACCAAAAAGGAGGCAACCGTCGATAATTCTCATGCGGACTCAATTATTGACGCTGCGTTACGAGTGATGATCAATTGTTGCTCCTGCATCGAGGGTCGCCTGGGTCTGAGCAAGATGCGTGTCCTGGACATGTTTGATACGGTACTACCGGCAAGCGGCCGATGCAGCAATTCGACCAAAGTGAAACCAGAGGTGCGGCTTGGGTGGCTTGCCTTTTGGGAGATTTTCTCCCGATATGAGCACGGCTCTAAAATCTGTCATTTCGACTCACTGCTCAATGCCGTACGTCGCAACACACCACTTTGCATCCTCCGGTTGCGCTGCCTGCGCATTCTGCGCAACATGTGCTTCTCCAATGGAAACCGGATGCAGTTGGTCGCCATGACCGAATTCATGGATCTTTTGCGGGACATTATTTCACAGCCAGTACAGGATGGACGTGGTGAATGTGATACAAACATCGATCCCTATGTGGAGCACCGTCTGGTGGTGCTTTGTCTCTGGAAGCTGTTCGGCTTCAGTGCCAAATGCCGAGCAATATTGCGAGGCACAAAACTACATAAGCAATTAATCATGCTATCAGATCATCTAGCCCAGAAGCAATCGGATGCATTTGAAAAGTTGCCGTTTGCCACCGAACTGAGGGATCTGCTTGAAAGGGTCTTTGAGTCGCTCGAGTCATGATCGGTGAATTCTCTCTCATCCAGCAAAACAACCAAGTACAAATAGGCAATATGTGGCTTTACAATTTTAAATGTTGAACTGACTGATCATATTAACAAATGGCCTGTACTTAAATTACATAATTTCGCATCAAAATCTCAGTACAAATTTATTTCGGCCAATACTTTCACCATTCTCAACCAGTCCAGTTACCAGTTACCAGTTACCAATTACTATTGCTATGTCTAAAATATCCGTATTAATATATTAAGTTTTACAGTGTTAGGATCGCAGAGATTTCAATGGAACTGTGATAAATAAATGTTGGCAACTGCAGCCAGAATATTGAAATAATGTTATATATTTTGGGCATTTTGGGAATCAACCAGCTTGTGTGTATATATGTGTACATATATATTTTTATTGTATATAGATTTTATAATTGTATATGTAAAATCGAAAAAAAAATCGAACGTTTCTCACTAGTTGCATCTGTAGAAAAAGGAAGCCTGCAACATTCGTTTAGGTATACGGAGTAGAACTGCTAAATTGACGAAAGAAACAGGATTGCAAATTCGTTGATCTCCGCAAAGAGGGGGGTTTTTGGGGGAGATTGTGGTGGACCACTGGCCACTGACACAATTAGTCGGAAGCTTCGCGTTGCAGTTGTTCCAATGGCGACTCGGGGCCGCTGGCCATCTCCTCCTCCTCCGAGTAGTCCTCATCGTGAGTGTGAGTCACCACAGTGGGCGTAGATGGGCGCGTGTGCACAATAGAGCTCTGCAAATAGAGCTCAGTTTCAATAAATAATTTCCTCAAACACATTCATCCATATTTAGGAACTTAAGCGGAAAGGTGACCAAAGTGAGAAAAAAGTGAATAATTTCAAATAAAAATTAAATTATAGTTATAAAGATAATTGTATAGGTAAAAAGATAAACTTAATTATCAGTATGAAGATAATTGACAAGTAAGTCGGGAGAGATACCATGATCTGATCACTGATAATAAGTGGACCTTTCTTTGGTTCTCTCAATGTTTATGACGTACGACTATTATGTGCGTGGCTCCTGGAAATGCTCATATATCTATTTACTATTATAACTCACAGCGCGATGCAAGTCCTTGCCATCTTTGGCGTCCTTGGCTTCCTTGGTATCCTTGACATCCTTGGCGGCGTTTACCGCCGCGTTGCAGCTGCTGCTGCTGATGGACACAGCATCGTCGTTGCGCAGTGCTGAGCTGAGCTTGGAGGCGCTCATGATGCTACTGGTGCTACTGGCATCCTCAATGGCTGCTGACGATGAGCTTGAGCTTGTGGGGGGTGCGGGCGGCTGATGGGCCTGATCGTGGGCGACCGTTGACTCGTGTGGCAGCAGCATGGCCGGAGCCCGGAACATATAGGAGAACGGGTAATAGATGAGATTGAGCAGCGTTGCAGCATAGACGTCGGCATATCGCACCACCTGGCTGGAGAAGAAGGTTTGACGTGAGCCCGAGCGGAATAGGGAGCCCATCATGCCATAGGACATGTCCATCTTATGTGTGACGTCACGTATACAGGTTCGCAGCTGCGATATATCCGGCTTGACCTTGGCACTGGAATCCAGATCACGATACAGATCGCCCAGCTTAATGTCCAGATTCTGTAGCTCCGCGAACAGCTGGCACTCGTCCGTCCACACGTGCAGCTCACGGACTAGCTCCGGCACAATGAGGAACGTGCGCCAGCCGCGTATCTTCTTCGACTTGAGTATGTCGCCAAAGATGTGATCGCCCACATAGAGCACGTCCTTGCCTTTGGCATTGATGAACTTGGTGAATAGCTCGCACGATCCACCCGAATATACCTGACCCGGCTGCAACGGACCGATGTGCGTGCCAATCTTCAGGCCACCCGTCTTCGTATCCACCTGACGCAGCACGGTGCCCTCATCGAAGAACAGCGGCTTTCTCGCATCCACCACAATTACATCGAAATAGCTCTTCCAGTCGCGATGTGGCTCATCAACAGTCGCGCCGTGTTGAAAGTCAAACAAATACGTCATGATCTCATTGGTGTAGGTGTAATCGCTGTTGGTCAGCATGAAGAGCTTGGCTCCGGATTCGCGTATGCGCGACAAGACAGTTGGCAGACGCTTGTCTTTCTTCACATAGTACGCCATGTTCTGCAGGATGACACAAGAAAAGTTTCAGGTAAGTATAAATATGTACAAGTTCCAAACACATACATACATATATAGTTTTTAAATAAATAAAAAATATTCATATTTTATGGCTAATAAATATCTATGTTGTCTACAGTGAAGTGGAGTGGAGTGTGAACTGAACAGAATGTGCGAAGGATCATCAGGAAAATAAGGAAAAATCCATCACTATCGGCTCCAAAACTGACTCAAGAGGCGCAGAATGAAATGGGGAAAAAGTGCAGCGTGGAAACTGTGCTCCAGGTTTTGCGCACCTATGACTTGAAGGCCCGGGTACAAAGGAAAAAGCAATTTATAAGCGCAAAAAATAAAGGGTTTAGGATGACGTTCGCCAAAATCAACTTGGGCAAGGATTTGGAGTTCTTGAACACAGTAATGTTTGTTTCAACATTTTTGGCCCGGTCCAATACTGAGCTGAATCCCAAAAACTTAAAGTCTACAATCAAGCACGGCGTAGAAAGTGTCCTGGTATGTGCCTCTGTCTCGGCAGCCGGCGTCGGAAATTTGGTGTTGATTAAAACAACAATGGACAAGAATGTGTACCTCAATATACTAAAGGAAAATTTACTCCACATTGCCGATAATCTAGGAATCCGACGTACTTCCCCAAGCATAAGTCCGGTATAGTATAGCCCTGTCTTATATCGAACTGTCCCCACATAATAATTCCACCGGCCCAGTCTCCAGACTTAAATGTTATTGAAAACTTGTGGGCTCTGCTGGGAAATAACATCCGGAATTACAACATATCCAGCAAACAGGATTTTAAAAATGCTTTGCTGGAGGAGTGAATCAAGATCAAAATTTTAATTAATTAATAAATATTTTAATAAAAACTAAAGTTTCTTTTTCAAATGTGATATAACATAAAATATAACATAAACTTTATAGTACTTTAAAATTTTTGCTAGACACTGGTCGAAATGAGCTTCGAGACACTGTATACCAAATAAATCGATCTATGAGGAACAAAATTTTAATAACTCATGTTGCGCCAATTCAGAAAATACATTTATTATTAATACATGTCTTTTTGGCAAAGTAGAATTGTTAAAAGTATATAGTATAGTATTGAGTTGATTTCAAATTCACAGACCTGTGTGGTACGACGCTTCAAATCGCCATCGGAATGCACCCAGTCGACGGCGCGACGCACGTCTTGGAAAATCGACTTATAGGTAAATAAAAAATCACCAGCTTTGATGCCGCGTTCAACGCTGTTGAGTATTCAGATAAATAATGACAGAGAATAGATATAGAACGATATAGAGAGAGAGAGAGAGAGAGAGAGAGGGATGATAAATAATACAATAATATGGAAATATTTAAAATTCCGCACTCACCGAACAAATTCTTCGCTGTTTGTAAAGAAATCGGTTAAACAGGCCAACAAATAGGTTTCCGGCAAATTGAATAGAGTGTTCAGTACATAAACCCTGGACTCGTCCAGTTTGAGAAACTTATTGGGATACAGCTCGTAGACCTGATGACTGCAGAGTGGCTTCAATTAATAGAATGTAGAAGATGTTGTTGATGTACGGCAACACTTACTGCTTGATGAACTCAAAGCCATGCACACAGACCAGTATATTGCCATAGGCATCAACTTTGAGCAGATTTCCATAGAGCGTATCGAACCACAGGCCACGCACTGGAAATGTTGGATCATATTCGAACTGCAGTATCTCCTTCGGATAGCCCATTGAGACTAGGCGCTCCTTCACCAAATTGAAGCCCAGCTGCTCATATTGCGGTGATTTGTATTCTAAATGAAGCCAGATATTAAATAGGAAAATGAGTGGTAACTATTGTAATGACTCACCTGCGAGGGTATAATCCATATCGAAACCATAGTACTTGATATTCTCCAAGTGCAGCGACCGGTTCACAAAAACTCTGTAATTAATTGAATTGTGATTGGCATTATTAAGCATTCAAATATAAGGAAAAAAAACTGTATTACTATTAATATATGTATGTAAATATACAGTTAAGTAGTGGGCATTTTCAAATGAAAAAACCTTTCCAATTTCAATTTGAGCACCCAGACGCCCGTTTCGTAAATTAACACGGATAGCATCTCTGTTTTCGGAATACGCCTGAAAATCAACTAAAGTCGAAGTCATACCCACAGGCGCTGTGCTATATAAAACAAGTAAGAATGCTGTAGTCGAGTGAGCCCGACTACTATATAAAAAGGCGGAACTGACCCGAACTGATCCTAACTGGCTCGCTAAAAACACGTGCATATATGTACATACTTGCATACATACATATGTATGTATGTACAAGCAACCGTAGGTGTAGAATATCGTACCATCTTTTTCTTACACATGCGGCTGCTGATAGAAAAGAGATCAATATGAAAATATATTTTCAACCATAACTTGGGTGCTTCTTATCCGATCTTGATGAAATTTTGGCTATTGGTCAATAATCTATATTTTATGCATATTACTTATAAATTAAAAGATTCTGCCAATTAAATTGTGGGATTTATTGCTATCGGAAATCGAAATGTAACGATAATCCAGAAACGGAGTCAGTTATCGATAAAATAAAGCAAATTTGATCAGTACCTGGTATAAGAGAACCTCTATTGCAAATTGAAAGTCTCTAGCTCACAGACAGATGGATTTGATATACATATGTATATGTTGTCAAACATACATACAACTAGATGTGTATATAATTTAACAAATATTTGTAAATATTGTTATGCATATTTTTTGAGCTGGCATTCACTGATGACTGACGTCGGTAGAGTTTAATGCAAATCGGGTTATCACAAAATTACAATTGGCTTCCCAATCATTAACTGCGGATGACTCCTGCTGCTGCCAGGTCAAAAGTTTATCATGTCGTAGTTGCAGTGCGCCAGAGTCGCGGAATCGAATGAAATTAAATGAATGCATATATAAATATATATATATATATATATAGTGCAACATGCCACATGTATATATGTATATATAAAACAGACTGCCAAAACAACTGCTGTAAAATGATTTTCAATTACTGGACAATGTTTCAAAACTCGGACTCGGATGCGGTGACCGATGTCCTTGTCCTTGTTACTGGTCCTTTTGCGCCCAACAATTAGTATAGGGAAAAATTGTTGTGGGCGGCAATACGTTTTCCCGTTCGTTTGGCCACTGACAACTTTGATATGGCAAGGACACGCCCACCAGCGACGAGCCCCCATTGCGGTAAAACTCATTAGGAGCAGCAGCAGTGTTGCGGTGGTGGGAGAGGAGAAGGTGACGGTGCAAGGGACTCGCTTAGTTTTCGCATTCTTTTTGAGTTGACCTCGAAAAGGGATGGAAAAAGGGCGGAAAATGCGAATTTCGTAAGGCAACTTACAAAAGCTTTCAAGACAAATTGAGATATTTTAAAATTAGTTAGACAATTTGCAAAGTAGTAGAAAACAAAAACTATTGTTAAAAGATTAAAGTTCTGTTGTTTGCTCCTTACAAAACTCAACTACTTCAGATTAGCCATAACCGTTGAAGAAGAGCGCTAAATAAATAGATATTATCTTAATTGCATTTTATTTCACCTTCAGCTGATGCCAAAAACTTTGCATTGAAAAAACGCTCTTAAGTAGTTATTCAAGAAGCTTTCAAATCACTTTTTTTATTATACCAAAAAGGTATAATAGGTATATTACTGGTAGTCGCCTTTAAGAACCGATAACAAATTTGTTGTGCCACGCCCACACCTGCGCCTATAATCGACAATTCCGTTTGTAAATCGATAGCTCCGTATATCTCAGAAAATTTTAAAGATAGAGTAACCAAACTTGCTAGTAACCTCCTCCAAGGATTGTCATAACAATTGTTGGACCACGCTCCCCCCGCCGCCCCCAGGAACTTCGTCCCTAGAAATTTAAAATGCGCATATCTGCCATAATTTGCAAGCTAGAACCGCAAAATGTTGCAGGTATGTTACTGGTAACTCCCCCAACGATCGATAAAAAAAAATTGGATGGCCACGCCCACTCCACCTACTTAAACCGATACACCTGTTGGTGTAAATCGATAAGCCCATGTATCTCACGCAATTTGATAACAAGTCAACACATTTTAAAGGTATATTGCTAGTAACGCCCTTCATAAATGTGGAAAAAAAATTTGGACCACGCCCACTCCCGCCCATAAAAAACGATAAATGCCTGTATCTGCCGCAATTTAAGAGCTACAGTTACCAAACTTAGAAGGTATATTATTAAGATCGAGCTCCAAAATTTGTTGGGCCACGCCCACTCCCGCCCCCAATACCGATAAACGTCCATATCCCCCGCAATTCAAGTATTTCTTAACTGTACACAAATTAAGGTATGATAGTATTTCGCTGTCGGTTACGTCCGACTTGTTTTATTTTAGTTTGCGTCAGCTTTTTTATACTTTTCGCTAAATTTTGTGGTTTTTATTGTTGTTCAGTGTGTGTGTGTGTGTGTGTGTGTGCGTGTGTGCGTTTATTTATTTTGTTGCCGCATTTTGCAATTCGTTTCACTTGAAAATTTGCCAAATAAGCGAAAAGTTGCATCCTTGCGGCGGAATCCTGCTGCTTTTTGTGACTTGCATTTTGTTTAACCCAAATTCGGAAAAAGCACATAAACATTTCCGAGCACACAAAAACTATATAATTATTATGTTCCAAATATTTACGTTACATAGACAAATCGAGCCAAGAGAAATTTCAGAAATAACCAGAAAACCCCAATAAAGTTATTATATTATAAAAGGCTTTTCTTCTATAAATATATCCAAAACTTAATGCAAATAAATTGTCGCTAATCTGATGATTTCTTTTTGCCGATGCTGTTGTTGTTGTTGTTGTTGTTGACGTGGATCTGTTTGCTTATTTTGCCATCAATTAAAAAAAGAATGAAAAAAAATGGATATATAATTCTAAAAATAAGAAAAAATGCAATGCCATAAATCGCTGTGGTTTATTTTAGAACGCGTCGCACTTTGGCGGTAATTAAATATATATGTATATTTGTATCTATATCTGTATGTATATTTTAAAAATATGTAGAGTTAACAGATTATGGTCTGTGCAACGGTTTCAATCAGGTGCAAAACAACTAAGTAACTTAATTACTCTCCATCGGTGGCAGCCAGACACGAGGTTGTCTGTAGAGGCTTTAAATAAACTAGGAGAAATCAATAGAGTCGGTAATTCTGGGCACCCGAACCGGGCTATCTCCATTCTCTAATGGAGCCATGTTTGCATTCGAGCAAAAGCTATCTTTGAATAATTAAAGGTGTCCACAGCTGTAAAACTGTGAAAATCTGAGTAGAATTCGTAGAGATTCCAGAATGGAGTACAGTGATGCTGGTTGAACAACAGCCTGAGATAAATAATTTTTTTTTTTTTTTTACAATTATTGTCAGAATAACGCATTATTTTTACTAAATACAAAATGAAAAAATGTTTATTGTTTATTTAATATGACATTGGAAAATTTTGTATTCATTTGAATGTTTAATATAATTTGTCGATTTTAAAAGAAAATACATTATCCTATTTTGTTTCCAGGGTCGCTTATATGGAATACTATCTTTGTTGTCAAGTTAAGTTATGTAACCATTTTTATTTAAGAACTTGTTGAACATTCCTTCTCCTATGACTAAAGTTAAACATAAGTGATATTCAATGGATAGTCTTGAACTTAGCGAATTTGCTATTTATAGAAATTTACATACGATTTGATCAATATATTTGGATTTTTAAATATATATATATATATATATAAATATATATATACATATATATGTGTGTATGTCATTCAAATAGTGTGATCAGGCCTTGCATGAACGCAATCAAGTGCAAATCTTGTTTTTGCAATTGAGATCATGACATCGTGGCAATATATGTACATATGTACTTATTTACGATTGCTCGAATGCATTGATAACGGGATTGCCAGCAATCTAAACTGATTAGCCAAGTGCATCGGACAGCACATCCCCGAACACGTTAACTCCAAACATTACAAACAAATTTGCACACTAACAAAAGTGTAGAAGAAAATGTTCATGGCTGAAAGAGGTCTATTCTTACTCTTTAGCAATTAAGGTTGTTGTTGTTGTTGTTGTTATTGTTAATTGCAATTTTAATTGCGCTGTTGACATTTTCATTTTTGTTTTTATTAATTAACACGTTATTCTGAATCAACAGAAATGTTGTAAGCAACATTTTTGAAAGTTGTTCTGCTGCAAAGGTTGCAAAATAAAATAAAATGTTGCTAAGCCAAATTTCAATTATACAATTTTGTATTTATAAAGTCTCAACTGATGTTTTGATAGCTGTAAAATATATACATATATGTATATTATATATTTTACATTTTATGTATTTTACATTTATATTTACTCTACCATAGAATTATATTCATGTTAGGTGGGCCTTTCAGGATTAAACCTAAATGAGTGCTTATAGGGAAACATAATTTGATTGTTTTTCTCTTTCTATAATTTAATACCGAAGGTTTTTGAAACTAGGAATATGTACTTGAAAGTACCCTCAAAAGTTAAAGTGTCAAGGTTTTAGTACTACGTCCACTAGGGAGCTAGAAAATCGATAAATTCGATATTTGCAAACCGATGTAGCCACATATCTCTCACAATTTTGCGGATACAGTCACAAATTTTTGTTGGTAAGTTGTTGGCGATGTCCTTCGAAGATCGGCATGTGCCACGCCCACTTCCGACACCCCCAGCCCCGTAAAACTTTTAAATGGCTATATCTTCCGCAGTTTTTGATTCGGGAACGTGAAAATGGGTAGGTATATTACGGGTAGTCCCCATTAAGAACCGATAACAAATTTGAATTTCCACGCTCACACCTGCGCTCATAATCGACAATGCCGATATTTCGGAAAGTATATCTCCCACAAATTTAAAGATGGAGTGACCAAACTTGGAAGGTAGCTTGCTAGGTAACCTCCTCCAAGGATCGGCAAATAATTTGTTGGCCCTCCCGCCCTTAAAAACCGATAAATGCCCATATCTCCCGCAGATTATGAGCTACAGTTACCAAACTTGAAAGATATATTCTTTGGCCACACCCACTCCCGCCCCCAAAAATCGATAAATGTCAATATCTCCCGCAATTTAATAGTTACAGTTACCAATCTTGAAGGAAGATTATAAGGACCATTCTCTTTAATGTTTCTCAACCATGACCACTCCCGCCTCCAAAATCTCGAAAAGTTAATATCTTCCGTAATTGAAGAGCTACAATTGCCAAACTTCAAAGAAGGGTTACTATCTTTTATCTACCTCAATCTTAAAGGCAAGCTTGGACAGTATTCTTGGCTGTCGGTTATTTCCGACCTCAACGTTATCTCTTGTTTATTGTTGGATTGGCTTACCAATGTTGCAATCGATCGCTTAAGCTCTCGTTTTAACATCTAAAAAAAAAAAAAAAACAAAAAACAAAAAAAAATATATACACATAACATAACATAAAATAAAATACATAAAAATCAATTTCTAAGAAGTGGAAATACAAACCCTTAATTTAAGAAAAATACGTTCGCAAATTCAGATAATAGAAATGAAATTTTCTCACTCTACTGCTATGTGAGAGTTAGTTATAATCTGCTTTAGGGTCTCGGATTTTGGTTTGTAATTTTTGGATTTTGGTTTGTCCATTGTAGTCCATATGTGGACATTTTTTTTTGTTTCTGAGTACATTGTATGTGTTATAAGCAATGGACAATTTGGGTTCAGCTCAGCTCATTTTGTTCATATTTTACGAGAACGTTTGACACTTACGAATTTAGCGGCTGTGACATTGTTGTTGCCCCAACACCTGCCACTAAATGTTGCTGTTGTCGCGCAGTTGTTGTTGTTGTTTCTGCCTTAAAATTGGCATTGCAACAATTTGTGTTTGAGCTTGTACTGTTTTTATTGCTATCGTTATTGTTATTGTCGTGCATTGTGTTCCTCTTCAGTTGATGTAATAAGGCTTAAGCATTTGTTCTTGGGGCAACTAAAGGATGCGGCAAGTTGCAGCAACAAAGAAATATTACTATTATTAGATTAATAGCTCTTTGGAGAATAACCTTAAACGGGTTTTGTGTATACATCCTTATAAAGGGGTTCATTTATATATATATATATATATAAAGTATAAGTTATCGTTTATCGAAACCTGCCGCGTTTCGCGAATATCGATCCAAATTGATTTCTGATAGCAGTTGAAAGCAACATTTTGAGGCATATTGTTGACCAACTGTAAACATTTCATTAAGATCGGATAGGAAACATAGTATTTAACAGATGAGTGCAGTGTAGTAAACATAAACAAGCTAATTGTTAATTGTTTTATTATTCAATTGGCACAAATCGAAATAAAACACGCTGCTCTTTTATTTAAATCATTAATGAATGTACAAGAGGTTGGGCATACAGGAATCCGACTTTAAGTTGTTCCTGCAGTGTATATGTATATATATTATTACATTTTACAAAAATCAATTTGTTTTTTTAAGGATTGAAATTAAACTTAAAAGAATTCGATTGAAATGTCTTTTTGAAGGTGATTGACAGACTCGGAAAATCTCGAAACAAGTTAAATTAAATAAACATTTTATACTTTTTGTCATTGATGATAAGTGACTGGGGAGTATGTGTGTGTGTGTGTGGAAGGACAGTTCGATAAACAGTTGGCAGCAAGGATATCAAGCGGCTGTTATAGCTGCTATCCTTGCATCGAAGTGTGAACGACAACATGTCACCAAATAAGTGTGCCACATCCTTTCGCACAGTTTGCAGTTACTCCGGCTGCAGAGCCAGCATGATAAGGACGATTTACGCCACTGAGGCCAATTACATGCAGCATGGACACTAAAGAGAAGGAAGGGAAAGGACCATAACATAACATAACAGTTAAAGGGCTTATAACGCTCATGGCTTATGGCACAACAGGCGACATCGTTTCAATTATGTAATTGTCGGGGCAATTGTGTGTGTGTGTTTTTTTTTTGTTGTATTTACTGTAAATATTGTCGCAATTCACAATTCACAATGAAAGTGTCAAATTGATCAATTTGCATTTTGCACTTTAACAACAAATGCAAATACATTTTTAAATTTATTCGCAATTTGTTTTGCAATTAAGTTAAGTGTTAGCTGCTTGGCTAATTGAAGCTCTCTTGGCTGAGATGAATAGCAATAAAATGTTGCTTGGCTAGAATGGTTTCCTTGGAAACTTTAGAAGCTTTGGCGAGACGAAGATTTAAATTGTCTATTGTACACTTTGCTCAATTTAGATCCTTCACTTGTGCCGGGAAAGTCACGTGGGTGGCAGTGTATGTTATATTGCTCATTGTTGGTTCCATTAATTCCATTGAATTACATTTTATGGATTATGTTTCACGCTTTGTTGAAAGTCAGACATTCAAAGCTGTCACAGCTGCTGTTGCACAGGTTGTAAGGTCGTCGCTTTTTTACTTCGTCCAGCGGCTGTCAGTGGCATTTGCAACATACACGAACAACAGAAAACAATGTGCACCACAAGCTGGCAAACTTGCCACTACTTGCGTAACCACTCAGAGACAGATGAGAATATACTATTTTGAATAACAAAAATAATATATATATATATTATTGATTTAATCTACGGCAGCCTGCATTTGACAACATTCCACTATGCTACAAGAAACCACCCTAGGTTCTATGGAGTTTACCCACAATGATTAGCTAACTGGAAAAATACATGTGCAAAACAATTCTTGTGGTCAATATTGTGGTCAACTTAGCTATATAAACATATAGTAGTTAGCGTAGTCTTTAGAAATCCGAAATCCGCTATTCCAAGGACCTTTTACAAACTCCCAAAAACCAGGAAAGCTTTTTATTTTAGACCAGTAAGCAAGGTACATAAATGGTTTTTAGTAAAGCAGGTACTAAATGGAATAATATTCCATACTTAATGTTGGGTAGGACTCTGAGTTCAGATTGTATTGAATGATAATTTCAAAATGTTTATAAAATCAATAACTGAAATGCACTTCAGCTAGCATCTGTGTGCCTTTTGGCTATTCAAGTAAAAGTACATAAGTCTGGCGTCAGACCAAAAACCACAAATCCCTCAAATGCACCAGGTCCATATAAATTGAATACTCGAGCCAAGGTCAGTGCAGAAAGAACCAACGCACAGGAGTCGATTGTTGTAATAAAATTGCCGTCAGTTTGCTGTATGCTGTATGTGCTTCCAATTAAAATCCAAATAGCAAACAAACACTAACAGAGACGCATCCACTGTGGGACACCAGAGAGCAGGCAGCAGGCAGCAGGAGAAAAGGTAAGCAGGGAATCGGGGACCTTCGGAACTTAACCACTTGCTGGCCTCATGTGCTTTGGTTGGCGGCACAGTTGGGCGATAATTGACTTAATAAGCATAACCACAAAGCCAAATAGTCTAACAAGCAACAACGAATACACACGCACACACGCACACACACACACACAGGGACATATAGTGCCACGTGCCACACGGCAGGAAAACATTTGCTAAACCCAGCACAAAATTGAATAACTTCTGTTTTTGCAGCTTAAAGCAAGAAAGCAGGACAGAACTGAATTGAGGGAGGAGGGTAACAGCAGGATAATCAAATTTATTTATTCAATTAAAGGAATTACAGAACTACTGAGTAATTGATCAATTACCAATTCGAATGGTAAATAGTGAATTTTCGTTTTACAGCCATACGCAAAGGCTTTAAATTTCAAATTGAAGGGAAACTGAAGCACCATAATTGAATGGCTAAAATAATTATAAAATGGGTACTGTGACTCAGGTTCAGGAGAACAATAAACATAAATTTACAGTTGCAAATGAAATGAAAGGTCACTACTTGAGCAGCATTAACGCTTTTTAATTTTTAGCTCGGGCTCGGTATCGAGCAAGGGGGTAGGTGATTGTGCCCCATTCGACTTTTGGTTACAAATAGCACAATAACAATGCACACAATAAAACAATGCAATAAAGCACACTCACTCACACTCGCACACACTCGCACACACACTCGCACACACACACACACACACAAGGCTTTTCGTTTTCGTCCCTTCGAATTGAATGCGATTCGCGTCGGTTTTTTGTCGTCCAATCTGCACTTGTAGCGAAACCAGACCAAACTGAGGCCACTAGAAACAAAAAAATTAATAAAGAAACATTGACAACGACCTGTTCTACTCTTGCTGTCCACATCGAACTTGTTAACACAAAAATTGTCTGCCCCTCGCCCCGCCCACAGATCAAAATATATAGTCACTAGAGCTGCGTGGGTCGCCGCTCAGCCGCTCAGCTGCTCAGCAGTCGTTTTGTGCGTGTGGCAGACACATTTTTCGAGCTTCGAACTAAAAAAGAAATAAACTATGCTAGACTATGCCAAATACCCTGTACTCGTGTCTAAATGCATGGAACACATAAGCTGAAGATTCTTGAGCAACTAATGAAATTCGCAGTAGAAGAAGAGAATAGCTTGCAAATCCAAAATATACATATATACATATACTTTATCCATATTATTATTTTTTCTTTAATTTTATAGTTTGCATTTATTTGAAATCTTTCCATTGGTAATTTAATATTTATTTTACAATTTTACATTTCCCTTAAAACCCTAAAAGTCATTGATTTTTTAACATTAAAGCTTAACTTTAAATTTCGAATTTCGAATTTAATTCAGATTCAGATCTTACAGTCTTAAATCTTGACATTTCGAATTTTGAATTTATTTATTGTATCCCATAAAGTCTTTTTAATAATACAAATATGTATGTAAGAATGTATTTATCAACAGACTTTAAACACGACTCTCGTCTAGACACCTTGTGCTGCATGTTACATACGTTAGCCCAAGTTCGTTCGACTCGTTGCAAATGATTGTACAGGGTATTTGCAAATTACTCACACTTTAAATTTTGTAGCCCATTGCGTGAGACCTTGGACCAGAGTGCGACGAAAAAGGGGCTCATTTGTTGGCTTGAAGAGGTGTCGTGGCATGGTCTGATGGAGGGGGAGGTGGAGGGAAAGGATTAGGTGTGGAACACATCTGTGCGCCGGCATTGCACGGGCATGTCAATTGATTGAGGGCGGTTTAGCATGTGAATGGCTGGGTTAATTAGACAAGCAGTTCACCCCTCAATACAGCGACCTGTGTCCAAAAGTGAACATCCCCTCTCCCTCCCCACACCCCACCCCTCCCATCTCTCTCTCTCTCTTTCTCTCTTTTCCTCTATCCTGTTCATTGGATGTTGTAGGTTGGCTTGGGACAAAGGCCAACAAGTGAGCGGCATAATTCCAATTGATCAAACAAATAAATAAAAGGTAAACTAAATTGCTTGACATTGTTGCTGTTTTCGCATTCTAGATTTTATTCATTCATCCAACTGAGAGTTGGGGGGAATCTGCCAGCACCCATGTGTGAGAAATTGTCCACACAACTTATGTGCATCTGAACTTGCTTCAAAAGAGCAGCGCTTCCGGTAATGCTCTTAAGAGCAATTAATCAATATACATACATATATAATATGCTGGTATATTTATTCTAATAAGTTAATAATGGAGCTACTTAAAACCATCTAAAAAGAATGTGTTTAAATGTGTTCAAAGGAAATGGATTAGCAATTATAGGAACGATGCAGTGGTCCGATCTCCATGACTTTTTTAAATGTTAGAAAATTTGAAACATGTACAACTGTTCTGTTTAGGCGCTAAAGATTGAATACCATTGTAGATCGGAGCATAAAAAAATCATCTAGCTATTAACTTAAGTTACGAAAACTTGTTGAAGAAAAAGTTATTTTTTTTTTCTTCAAGAACCCAATTTAAATTCATTCATTATAGTAATCCGATGTCTATGTGGTTTAGATGTCGTTTGAAATAAAAATCTTTCTTATACAAGAGCTAATTTTTCGTCCGATTGTTCCTATGGTTAGATAGCCAAGTGTCATCAAGATTGCGTTCCAGCTAACAGACTATTATGCATGGAATCAGACTATATAGACTCGGCTTGTTATGCTATTCAAGAATATATACACTTTGTCGTTTGGATACGGACTCTTGGGCCAACTCATTTTGGCACACACGATAAGAATCCATTTGAGAGACAATCTTAAGAATGTTTAATTATTAACGGGGTCACATCCTGTCATCGGCACACAGGAGTAAGCGACTTTAAGGAATGCAGGATGCAAAGCGCAACCAGCACGTAAACGTTAGCGGTTCTGAATGCCAAGTGAAGTCATGTTTTGGAACCTGACGATTTTCCGTTTTTCCATTTTCCCATTTTTGCGTCTTTCCGATTCACCGATTTAGTCGCGCTGCACGAGTGTCTTTTGCGTCGTGACAACATGTGGCACTCGTTGGGTTAGGGGATAAATGAATATAGAAGGGGAAACAGAGCAGAGCTACTTGGTAAGGGGGGCATGGCGTGTGTGTGCAGGTTGGATACAACTATTCCCACCCCAAAATGTTATTTGCATTTTAATGACGCAGCACATTGAAATGTTATTTTAATGGGAAAATTTGTTGCATATTATTTGAGCAGCCTAAAAAAAAAGATAATACGCAATGCCAACTTGGCTAACCATATGCAGTGAATTTTTGTCAGGTGTTCATTAGGTACAATCGATAAGCCATTGGTACTTTTGTGTAGTTTGTTTGTTTTTTCACACTTACGTGACGAGAAGGCAAGAATATTCTCTAGATTTTCAAACGATATACAATAATTAACTTTTGCTTATTACAAGCAAAACAAAAACAGAACGCATCAAAATAACATATATGAGAATTACAAATTACACAAAATCAACAATCAATCAATTGGTCGATATATGTACATATCCAATTTCACGCTGTTAAATAACCGAGTTGATCTTAAGGTTGTTCACTTTTGGACGTTTCAACTTCAAATTTATTCTTTACAAATAAACATTCCATAAATAGATTTATGTTGATTTGTGCTCTGCAACTATATTTATCAGCTGATAAGCTTCGATGGCAACAATAAATTTCGGAAGTAGCATTTTCAGTTCGACTTTTGCGTTATCAAACTCTAGACTGTACAGTTAACTCTACACATACATATGTATATATAGTTGATCAATAAACACATATACACACAGTCCACATTTTGGGTAAATAATATATATAACAAAAAAAAAAAGAAGGAAAACAGCAGCATAAAATACGTGTTACAAGCGCATCGAAAACAATAATAACAAGTAAGAATACTGTAGTCGAGTAAGCGCGACTACGTCATACCCCATATATTGGCAAATTTCCCTTTAAGATGATTTGCACCCAAATGTTAAGTTCTGCAAGTGCACTCTTTTCTTATGGGAGGCTCATGGACTACAGAGTAAGAAAAAACTAAGGCAGACGGGCGGACAGACGGACATGGCTATATCGACTCGACTGTTGATCCTGATCAAGAATATATATACTTTATGGGGTCGGAGATGCTTACTTGTGCCTGTTACATATATTGGCACAAAACCATTATACCCTTTTTACCCATTTTTAATGGGTTGAGGGTATTTAAACTACAATAAAATATATATAAAATAAAATTTCAATGAAATTTATTATTATTATTATTCATGAATTGAATTGAACAACTTTTGTTGCAGGCTTTGCCAGTTCCGGCACTACGAAGTTGCAAAAGTGACTAATGGGGTAAAAGGGGTTGGTCGGTGTGTGAGGAGGGGGTTGATCAGTATGGGGAGCGGGTGTGTGTGAATTAAATGCAATGAATTTAGCATTAAGATTTAAAATTTAAGGCAGCGTTCATTGTTAGCAATTGTGTGGCCGTTCAACGGTTCAGAACTCAACTCAAGGACAAAATGACAAAAATGCACGTGCCCCTATATAGGGAGAGTGCGATGGTTGTCTAAAGATTTTTTGGTATGCACAAATACTTGAGATAAATGTTGTCCGCGGAAAAAATCACATAAATGCCAATTTAGCTGATTTACGAGAGAATCCCCCCCCCCCCACCCCACCCCACACACACACACACACACACACTGAAAAGGGGGCGCTATGCGAGAGGCATTGTTCAGTGGTGCCGATTAGATTTGAGTGCACACAAATCGCATGTGCGGAAATGTGAATGCTAATTGACACAAAGTGGGCGAGGGAAGGTAGCGAATCAACGACTAATACTACAAATTATCGAAATGGTACCAGCAATTTGAAACGACGACATTAATTAGGCAATCTGCCACCAAGTCCATCACTTTTAATCAAAGAGAGTGAGAGAGGGGAAGACCCGGTAGACCGAGGCCACGTTAATAATAATTTATAAACAAACAACCGCTCACCTCCCCCCCTTCCCACCCACCACCTTAAAATATCACATCAACCGCATTAAAATGTTCATACACGCCTTTAAATATGCAACGACTTTCGACAAAAGTCTAAAGGGTACTTTCAGTTTTGCAACACTGACAGCTAGCGCTACCTTGCATCCTTAAGGAAGATACTACTTAACTTTATAAATGAGCGTTTTATAACACAAACCAAACAAAAAAATGCACAGCTTCAACTTCTTAAAGGAAAACAAAATGTTTTTTTAAAAAATTTGATGGCCAAATTTCGCAAATAATAAAAACTAGCAATATGCAAGCCAATCAAAAAAAAAAATCAGATATGTATCTTTTCTATCATAATCAAAGATCATTGACAAATTCAAAATGGCTGCCATTGTGACGAAATTGATATAAACCTGACGAAAGATTTGCTGTGAACGAAAGTCATCGAAAAGTTTGCTCTGTCAACATTTGTTGTGGTTGACTTAGCTGATAACAGCTAAGAATAGATGATTGCAACTTTAGCAGTCACGGTTGCTGTTATTGCTCACCTGTGGCCTAACTGACGCTTGTGGCCGTGATAGTTGATATCGGTGCCTATCTGTAGTCCATTGAGCACCGATTGATCCATGTCTGTTTCACCAATGGTTTGTGTGCGTTCGCGTGCTCCGGAATTGCAGACATTGCTATTGGAATGTGCTTGTTGTTGTTGTGGTTGAGTTGGCGGCATTTTCGTCTGTTTTTTTTTTGCTGCGGCTGCGGCTGCGGCTGCTTCTGCTGAGACTGGTTAGCGAAAAGTGCCAAAGAGCAATGCCAGCAGCAAAGTTGCGACGTCGCGTCGCTGCCGATAAGCAAATCTTCGAGTTCAGAGCTCTCCCAAAAAGCAAAGCTCAGTTTGTCATTCGTTCATTCACTCACCAGCGGTAGCAGGCGAGATAGGGAGAACGCGTGCGAGAGTACGCGGGAGCGAGAGAGTATGCGAAATGTGAAAAATTTGCGTGGAGGCGACAGAGAAGACAGACGCCTTATCAGCTGCTCATGGAAACGTCACGAATCTGTTATGCGTAATAACAAAACAAATTGTGGAATGATCTTGTGCGTGGTCGAATCTATTTGCTATTTGCTGTTGTTCTTGTTTTGCGTTTCACTTTTTGACAAAGCTTGTGGCTATCATAGAACAACGGCAGAACACCAATACAATAATCGCACACACATACACACGAAAATACAACAACAAAAACAAGAAATAAATGTAGAATAACACTTGTGTTTTTCTTTGACTTTTGCGCTGTTCAGCTTGTAACGAGAGCAACAATTTCGGTCAACGTTTGGATTTCAACTGACGTCGTCGTCTCAGTGAATGCAACGTAGTAGAAATGGAAAGAAAGCAGCGCTAGCAGCAGCAGCAACAACAATAACAGCGAATCGGACGGCAAGCAATTAAAACTGAGAGAACGAACGCAGCTGAGCGGCGCGCGCATGCTCTATCTCGCTCTATGTTTCTCTCTCTTGCCGAAAGCTCTTCGTTTTTACATTTGCGTGTCAAAGAGTAGGCGCGCACAGCGTAGCTACTATTTTCTGCTGCTGCTGCTGCTGTTGTTGTTGTTGTTGTTGTTGTTGTTGCTGCCCGTCATCGGATTTGAGTCGGTTTTACCTTAATGCCTTTTATGCAATAAACACAAAGCATTGTCGCTTTAAGTTTGCGTCGCTTCTTCGTGCAACTTTGGCATTTTAACATTTCAACGACTGAGGGTCAGGGATAAATAGCTTGACTAGGTGTAAGAACAATAATAAAAACATGGCAAATAAAGGTTCCAGAAATATATAGGAATGCACCGCATATATCATATATATACAGTGTCTGGCGGCTTATTTGCAACAGTGTCTAGCAAAAATTTGAAGGAGCTATAAAGTTTAAACATGGAAAAAATCGCAAAATGCTTTAATGCCAATTTGATTAATGTTATATCACATTTGAAAAAGAAACTTTAGATTTTATTAAAATATTAATTAATTAATTAAAATTAGTCAAAAACTGAAAATATATCCAAAATACATAAGGCAGCTTATTTGGAGCAATCTAAAAAAATTATTTATTTGGCGTAATTAAGCTTAAATAAGGATGTTAATACTTAGTCTGATATCCTTTAGCCTTAACAACTTCCCTTAACCTATTATTCATGGAAGATACCAGCTTCTGGGGAGTTTCTGGGTTGATCTTGTTCCACTCCTCCAGCAGAGTATTTTTGAGATACTGTTTACCGGATATGTTGTGATTCCGGTTTTTATTTTCTAGTAGAACGTTGGCGAACGTCATCCTAGATCCTCTATTTTTTTGCACTTATAAATTGCTTTCCCGTGGTTCTCGGGTCATCGAAAAAAAAACCTGGAGCACAGTATCCACACTGCACTTTTTCCACATTTCATCCTGTACCTGTTGAGTCAGTTTTGGAGCCGATAGCTTAAGATTTCCCCTTATTTTCGTGATGATTCTCCGCTCGTCCTATTCTGTGAAAATCTTGTTTGGTGCCTTTCCGCTCTCGCCCTCCATCCAATTTTCGTCGACGAAACTCCGAATGACGTTGTACACAGTTGAGTTGCTTAGATTGACCATTTCAGCTATTTGTCAATGTGAATATCCGATTTTGAAGTGTTTCAGGATGATTATCCGTTGATCAATAGTAGTCCGTTTGCCCATAGTCTTTTTTGGCTTGTTGCACCCGAGATGTGGGATATAACTAAACTGACCACGAAGGATTGGTTTATTAAAACCAAAAATATTAAACTTTAGGTACAAAATCCGGGTTTTATGGCACCCAGGTGTCCATAATGTAACTGTTCCAAATAACATGACACTGTTCCAAATAATATGGTAGGCACTGTATATAAATATATAAATTGCGTTGTAGAGCATTCAATGGTCGCTATGAGAGTCTTTGCAGCTCTCACCTGCCTTTTCTTCTTCTTTCTTTCTTTTATCTTCACGTCATAAAGCAAATAGACAAGTACACTCTAAAAGAGCTGGGCAATAGGGAAATTTCCAGGCAAGTAAGAAATTATAAATAGTACAAATAATAGAAAACAAACGAACGCACAAACAACACACATACTTAAGTCGAATGAGTACAATTCAAATATGGGATTGCGTTTGGGCGTTTGAATTGTGCGTAGGTTTGTTGTTTTATCTACAGTATACATATAATAATAGTAGTGCTGCCTCTCAAGGCATTTAAAAAAATTTGACTAATTTTATAGTGGTAAAATCGAGACCTCTTCGACATATTCAATATGAAAAAAAAATTCGACAGAACGAAAAATTTGAGGATTCTCATCTGAGAATGTTTTAAAACACTATTTCAAATACTAAACGTAGTCAAATATAACCACCCAACTTATTTTTTATTTTTTTTTTAGCCACAGAGAAAGCTGAGCAAATTGCACTATAATAAAACCTCACTAATATTATAATAATAAATTTAAATCATAATTTAAATTAAATAAATATGAAATATATAGTAGTATCTCAGTATTAATTGGCTGTATTTAAATAAAATATGAAAGTATTTTCCGAAACACATATACTATTATCTTGACCGCAACTGTATGTATTATTGACAGTGAAACGCGTACATACATATGTATGTATAATGAAAATGGAAATGTATGCATATCAAATTAACCGATAGTTTATGTATGCTCTATGAGTAGTTTGACATAAGCCATGAATTTATTTGTACGTAGCTACAGTGCTGCACAGTGGGAACAGGCGTATTTATCAAAGTTTCATTTTAGCTTGCTAATCTAATCTGAAAATACAGTTGATTTAATCTTAATTCTATGGGAAATTAAATTTTTGATACATATATTTTTTACATATGTACATATGCATGCAAATAAATATACATGTACATATATAAAATCTGTATTCGTTAATATTCGGAGCATTTCTCGCTTGTACGCACACATATTGCACACACTGTATGCCCAATTATAATCATGATTTGTTGAGTGTTTTGTGTTTTGTGTGTGGATTCATAAATATTGTAAAAGCTTATAGAGCTTGTCTATCCATATACAGATATAAATACATTTTTTTTTGTCACTTTTGCCTATTTCATCAATATTTAAATGATATGCCATTTTAGAGGGGACACATCCCCTCTCTGTGCCCCTCGATTAGTTTTATGGGCAACTTACAATAGTGCTACAAATTTAAGCAGCTGGCTAAAATATTTTTCTTATAGCACATACATATATACAAGTCTTAAAACTACATACATATGTATGTATATATATGAAAGTCATAATGAATCAACCTATGTGTGCATGAGTTATCTTTGAGTTATCATTGTATAAACATGGTCAAAATTTGAGCTCAATATTTATAATTTGTTTGCATTCTACATATGCTTTGTTTTGTCTTATTCTATTGTGTTTATATTTGAGAGTTAAAGGGAATACATATTTAATGATCAATAAGACATCGAATCAGTGATTACTTTAATTTCGTCTGGAATTTGGTTTGTTTACGCTTAGAACGGATAGCTTTTCAATTGATTAACAAAGAAACAAAATTTAAATCGAATTTCATTAGATGAAAACAAAAATAAGCAAATATTGGCACAACAACTGGCACAACAAATATGCATTAAGTTGTTACTAGGGGAGGGGAGGGAAGGAGGACAAATGTGGTGTGCATAAGTTATTTAAATTTAGCATTAAACAGACTAACAGCTACTTAGCAGTTTGCGGTGGGTCAATCTCGGACAAGACAAAGACAGTTAGTAAAGATACTTTAACACCAGCAGAGATACTTAACATATTGGATACAATAAACAAATGAATATATATACATATACTGGTTGATTATATAAACAAAATCAAAATGGACGGCTTCCTTTGGCACACAGAATTTGAAATACCCTTTTAGACAGGCGATGATCTGCTGACTCGTTCACGACTGTCTGTGAACGGAATATTACACATTTAAGTAGATATCTACCTGCATGTCCACACATATATATACATATATATCTAGGTCTAATAATAAAGTGGCCCATTCGATTGGCTCCGACCGATTTACTGCGTTGCCCATGTAGAGGTAAATGCCAGGTTTCAGCCAGAATGCTTCAAGGTTCAGGGAGCCCAACTTATTCCAAACATGTTTGTACAAAACGAGGACAGACCTGATCGGATCACGAATATATATACATTGTGCGGCCGGAGATGTTCCCTTCAAACTTCGCTTGACATGATTTCAATTTCCTCTTCAAGGCAGAAATGAAAACACATTTATTTTTTATTACATATTATCAAATTCAATAACAAATATTTCGTTAATTTAAATTTAGCAATGGAATAATTTGTGATATTTATAATTTAAATAAAATATACATATTTATTTTTCTAAAAATAAATATGATTTTCATGCACACGCTATGTTTCCTAAATAGTTTAAGGCTTCGAGCTATTCCGATACAATACTTTATTCCCAAATACAGTATTAACTGTACTATGATGCTAAATTGGAAATAGGCAAAAACCAATTAAATTACGTCGATTGGCATCAGCAATTGATAACATGTTAAAATTAAAATAAAACTTCAACAAACAATGATAAAAAACAAACAATAAACAAGTAAGAACGCTGTAGTCGAGTGAGCTCGACTACCATATACCCTGAACCAAGCTTTAAATGCATTATAGGTTTATCGTTTTTGGGGGCTGGAGTGGGCGTGGCCCGATCTTAGTAATATACCTTCTAAGTTTGGTAACTGTAGCTCTTGAATTGCGGGAGATACAGGCATTTATCGTTTTTTGTGGGCGGGAGTGGGCGTGGCCCAAAATATTTTGGAGTTCGATCTTAGTAATATACCTTCTAAGTTTGGTAACTGTAGCTCTTAAATTGCGGGAGATACAGGCATTTTTCGTTTTTTGTGGGCGGGAGTGGGCGTGGTCCAAAATTTTTTTTCCACATTTATGAAGGGTGTTACTAGTAATATACCTTTAAAATTTGGTGACTTAAGTTTTTAAATTGCGCGAGATATATGGGTTTATCGATTTACACCAACAGGTGTATCGGTTTAGGTAGGTGGAGTAAGCGTGGCCATCCAATTTTTTTATCGATCTTTGGGGGAGTTACCAGTAACATACCTGCAAAATTTTGCGACTCTAGCTTGCAAATTACGGCAGATATGCGCATTTTAAATTTCTAGGGATGAAGTTCCTGGGGGCGGCGGATGTGGGCGTGGTCCAAAAATTGGTATGCCAATCTTTGGAGGAGGTTACCAGCAAATTGCCTTCTAAGTTTGGTTACTCTATCTTTAAAATGTTCGGAGATATAGGGAGTTATCGATTTACAATCGGAATTGTCGATTATAGGCGCAGGTGTGGGCGTGGCACCACAAATTTGTTATCGGTTCTTAAAGGCGACTACCAGTAATATACCTACCAAATTTGACGTTCCCTACTCAAAAACTGCGGAAGATATAGCCACTTGAAAATTTTAGGGGCGGGGGTGATGGGGGCGTCGGAGGTGGGCGTGGCACATGCCGATCTTTCAAGGACCTCGCCAACAACCTACCAACCAAAATTGGTGACTGTATCCATTAAATTGTGAGAGATATGTGGAATTTACTGCTATCGAAAATCTAAATGTATCGATAATTCAGAAACTGAGGCAGTTATCGATAAAATAACGCAAACTTGATCTGCGCCTGGTATACGAGATCTTATATTCCAAATTTGAAGTCTCTAGCTCTTATAGTCTCTGAGATCCGTTGTTTCATACAGACGGACAGACGGACAGACGGACAGACAGACGGACAGGGCTAGATCGACTCGGCTATTGATCCTGATCAAGAATATATATACTTTATGGGGTCGGAGATGCTTCCTTTTGCCTGTTACATACATTTGCACAAAACCATTATACCCTTTTTACCCATTTTTAATGGGTTCAGGGTATAAAATTGCCGCAGAGGCAAAAATCTGCAAATTTACGACCTGAGCTAAATAAAACTGCATTGGCATCTAAAATTATTTTTGATTCAAGGTTAAAATATTGAAACAATATGATTGGCAAATTTTATCATGTAATAATCGATTGGCTGGGAAGAAATTCTGGTCAAATACAGTTTTTACGAAGGCACACCACATATCCAGATCAAATATTGCATAAGAATACATGTCCTGGACCCAGGATTGTCAAAATAGGGTATTTCCTGATGAGATAAAATAGAATTCCGATGGTACAAACGGTTTAAATCATCTCTCTTTTTAATTTTCTACCGATAAAATCAAATGCCTTTAATACAATTTCGCGGAGTGTACATGTAAATGTAATATACATATGTACGAGTATATCAAGAATATTGCTAGCACTTCAAAAAAATGATAAACAGTGATGACTTCATCTTAAAGACGAGTGTTTGTCAAAATAACCTCGAAGTAAGCAATTACTTATTTTAATATATTGTTATATGGGACATACAGTTTGCTTATTGTAAAACAATTAACAGATACCCTTACTCTCTTTGCGAACAGTGTATAAGGATCAGAAGTGCAGACACTTCATATACCCTGTACTTAAGATCTGTCCAGATACTTTATTTGAATTGCTTTATTCAAAATGCTATAGATTGATGTTTGCCTTGTGGCAAACGTTGCAAGTATTTTAATATAATTACACTTTGAAGGGTATTCAAGAAAAACCTACATATTTCTATTCATACTTATATCATATGCAGTTTATACATTTCGGGCTTTCTGTTAGATAAGCCATATTATATGTGTGCTTTAAGAGACTCTCTACAAATGTGTAACGTACACTGAGCGAAATAGGCTGTATAAAACAAACAAGCTCTGGCGAAAGTCTGACAAACATCGTATGTAAATGAATACATATTTCTTGGTTGCTTTACCAAATAGCGCTTCCAAACACAGTTCTGATTAACACTTTTAAACTAAATTTCGAGTAAGTCCAAAAATGAACGAATAAATATGCACACATATTTGCATATGTACATATGTATATACAAATGTATATAAGAGTGTACAATAGTACAGATTACATTGCTTAAATATATTCAACATACCCGATTCAACTTCGACTTCAGTGAACCTTGACACTATCAACTTAAAATAAGACATGACGTGACCGACAGCGAAATACTATGATTCCACTACTTGTGTGCAGCCAAGAATTACTGTCCAAGTTTGCCTTTAAGATTGAGGTAGATATTAAATAGTAACCCTTCTTCGAAGTTTGGCAACTGTAGCTCTTAAATTACTGAAGAAATTAACTTTCCGATATTTTGGGGGCGGAAGTGGCCGTGGTTGAAAACAATTAAAGATAAGGTTTCTAATAATCTTCCTTCCAAGTTTGGTAACTATAGCTTATCGGTTTTTAAAGGCGGGAGTGGGCGTTTTCCAAAAAATGTTTTCCAGATTTTTGAAAAGTGTTACTAGCAATACACCTTTCAAATTTGGTGACTTAATGTTTCAAATTGCGTAGTCGTGGCATATGCCGATCTTTGGAGGAATTTGCCAACAACCTTCCCACCATAATTAGTGATGGGGAGATGGGAGATATGTGGCATTATCGATTTGCGAAAATGGATTTTATTGATTTTTTAGCTCGCGAGTGGACGTAGGACTACAAACTTAACACTTTATCTTTTGAGGGTTCTTTCAAGTATATGTTCCAAGTTTCAAGTCTCTATCTCTAAGGGTGTCGAAAAAAGTCGCGTTCATATAGACGGGAAGTCGGAAAAACAGCATGACGGACATTGCACAAACCCAATGTACTATTATATCTTCGGAATCATGGTATAACACAGATATTTATGTTATTTTGATTGATATGCGATTATTGTCAATGCGGATTGCCCCAATCAAATTAATTGTTTCCATTTTGTTGTTTTGTTTCATGGATTAACATGAGAAACATTCAAACAACTGTATAAGTATGTATATATAGGTCGTATTATAAGCAAATCGTGAAATAGTTGTTGAAGTTGAGGTCAGTTCAGTACCAATTTTGACGGTCAGTTTTCTGTGTATACTATGTGTAAAATCAAATTAACTACATATATACACATATATGTATATATTTTTGATTTAGCGCGATATCCAAATTTTAATTTATTTCGTAATAGTTTCTTGATTCTCGAATCCTTTAAAAGTGAAAGTGCTTAGGGAAGTTGTGCAAATGTTTATAACAGGTAGATGGAAGCATCTCCAATCCCTTCAGTATTTATGTATATATATTCTGGATCAGCATCAACCGTCAAGTCAATCTTGCAATGTATAAGGACGAGCGGATTTCAAAATTTGTTTATAAGTTATTGATTACCATACGTTCCCTGCTTTTGCGTATATTGATACAAATGGATTTCGGATAGCAATAAAATACAATTCCTTCGAATAAGCCTTCTTATTGATAAAGAATATCCCCTGACCGACTGTTGATTAAGTGTATTTATTGCATATAGATGTTCTTAACCAGTGAGCGATCTAATATCGGCATAACATTTATATATTATATATATTTAATAGCTTAAAACTACAGGTTATCTCCCTGTCGAGCTCCCTCGACTATAACTTTCTTGCACTCACCTGTGAGCCGCGTGGCGATAATACTTCTTGGGGGCCGAGCAGGGACCGGGTGTGTTGGGTGCTGAATCGCTCATTTCGCTCTGGAATTGATATATGTATATATATATATATATATATATATATATATATATAGTGAGATTGAGAGAGGAATTCGTGCAGCATACATACACACACACACACGCATAAACACGTAGCAAAACTTTAAGTCAGTTGCATTGAGCAAAGATTGCAAGATTGGGATGTTAAGAACAAGGCGGTGCAGTAAAAGCAATTAACTGTACAATAGAACATTCGAGCACAGCAAATAAGATGCTGTGTGTGTGTGTGTGTCAGAGCATGTGTATGTGTGTGTGACCGTGCGTGTGTGTGTGTGTCTGTCTGAGTGACACAATTGGTACAGCAAGCTAATGAGCTTTCCTGCAGCTGATTGATGTCTGTATGTCTGCATTGCGTGTGTGTGTGTGTGTGTGTGTGTGTGTGTGTATGTTTGTGCGTTACTCTCTTTGGCAATTGCAATCTCTCCCTCCCTGCTCCACGCCTTACTTACTTGATAGGGCAGGTCGAAGTACTCTCTTGCGAGCTGAGCCTGAGCTTGAGCCTGAGCCTCAGCCTCCGCCTCAGCCTCGGCCTGCTCTTTCGCCATGCTGGCAACGGCTTCCTCTGACTTTGTTGTCATTGTGCCTAAGTTCGCATAGGTGCAGAAGCTTTTGCCTAGCCTTGTGATCTTCCTCGTCTGATTGGTGTTACTGTTGCTATTGTTGTGGCTCTGACGTTGACAGTTTGATATGTTGCTACTGCTGCTGCTGCTGCTGCTCAGTTGATGCAGCAGGACGCCGTAATAAGTAATTTGGACTTTAATTGTTGTTGTATTTGCTTTGTCTGTTTGAGTTGCGGTGCTAGCTGTTATTGTTCGAGTTATTGTTGTTGTTGTTGTCGTCCGGAAAAACGGCAAATGGCCTGAACCATTGCGTAAGTGCTTCAACGCTTGCGACAAGTTAACAAAAGCCATCGAGCGCAATTGCATGCAATGTACATATGTTTATAAGGATGTATGTATGTATGTAAGCTAATTTTTATTTATATGTATATGTATGCATTTTTATGAAACTATAGCGATTCTTTGATTTTGTGTGTGTGAGAGTTTGCGTGAGTGTGTGTGTGTGTGTGTGCCAATGAGTTGAAATGTGCCATTTTGTGTTGATGCAATTTACCAAAAATTAAACAAAGCTAAATTTTATCTCTTTAAGTTTTTGCAATGATAATGACTTACATACATATTTAGCAACATTGCATACTTTTTGACGCTGATTTCTCAATTTTCATTTCAAGTTTACTCTACAAGTGAAAAAAAGTGAAAGCTTGATGATTATTGCGATGTAATACTTTAAATTATGTGACTTGAGAGAGGATTCAAATTGTTTTTTTTTTCGAACCCAACATATTGAAGTACAAAAAATGAATAAATAATTAGTTTCGGTTCGCACATGGAACAGTTGATATTAGTAAAACACATGATATCAGTGAGTAAAGTAGGTATACAACTTAAATGCAATTTTAATTTATTTGCAGCGAATTGCAAATAAAAAACAAAGAACATATAAGCAAAATTGAAAACAAACGAAAACAAGCAATAGGAAAAGTGAATTATACATTCTGCCTAAAAGTATGCTGTGAAATTGTGAAAAGCTTGGTAATTTTACAAATATGCGTATGTACTTATGTATGTGCATATACATTTGCATAAGTATGTATACATGTATATATATGTTGCTCATGTTGCTGCAGTTGCGTTTCTTAATTATTTGTTTTGAATTGAAATTCAACTATAATTCATGAGAACTGATGATGGAGCGTGGTCTAATATATCGATCTATCAACTGCGCAAATGGGGGCAGCAGTAATATTCGATTTGCCGATGAGGGGGTGGTCTAAAAATAAGCCTCCATAGGCCCCGTGAGCTACATACATATATGCGTGTGCGGCATTAGCAACAACAACAACAACAACAGAGACAACAAAAGCACGACACATAACACTACATGAGTCATCAACAAATAGAGTTAGCAGTGAATTTTCACACCATTTAATTGAGTTGGAATTAGAATTAGAATTAGAATAAGATTTGAGTAGGCTTTGCTTAGCTTGCTGCGCTCACTGTTCAAGAACTCACATGCACACACAGTATATACGGTAGGTCTGTCTGTATATATGTACCTAAATACAGTCAGAAGAAGAATGGGTATATTCACAAAATAATAGCACTGTTTAGTTATGGTTTTTGGTTATTGATTGTTTCTTATTGGTAACGCAATTTGCAGAAGCGTTTCACTCTGGCTTGTAGCAGGTCACGTTGAATATACAATGTACATATACAAGGCGCGACGATATACATATGTATGTATGTCTTTTACTAGCAGCTAGTTCCAAAAATGCCTTTTCGGTCAGCAAGGCAAAACAGCGCACACAGAGAAAAAAAAATTAAAAATACATATTTACATAAATGAAATGCTTGTGTTGTACTTTTTGTGTTTTCGCGTCGCGACAAACAAAATGCGAATATGGGAAATTTCGTGTGGATGGAAATGGAATTGATTCTAATTTATCAAATGGCAAATTGCTTGTGATTTGTTGCTGCTTAGTCTGTTTCTTGGTTTCTTTTCACTAGCGCTCTCTATATTTAAGTTTTATTCTTTTAGTTGTTCTTTGCCGACGCTCAATTTCACAATTTTTCGTTTGTTACCATTTTAGATTGCAATTTTGACGTTTGCAGCGCACGCGCTCTCTGAAAGAGAGACAGAAAGAGAGTGAGAAAGAGAAAGAGGGAGAGGGAGAGTTAGAATTAAGGAGAGCAATGCTGTCGAGGCAATGCTGTTGACCAAAGCTTTCTTTCTGGTTGTTTGTAAACAAAGCAAAAGCTTCGACGGACTTCAGTAACAGCTGGCAGCGCTATTGCTGCCGGCCTTTTTTTTTGTTTTTGCGCGCTGTAAAAATACATGTTTTCATTAAATGGGTGTGGAGTGCGCGATAAGCTGGTTGTTGCGTTAAACTGGAGCACCTATACCAAATGGCAGAGAAGCTCGACGTGAACATACCCTACACCCAGCGAATGTGGCTATGACTAACATTTTTTTGTTTATTTTTTTTTTCTATTTTAATATTTTTAATTTAGGAAAATATAAAATAATCAAAATTTCTCAAAAACAGCGCAAAATTAGTGATTATATATATTTGGTTTTCTACATTTATTAATATAACAAAATTAAGTCAAGCTATATAGCATTGTAGCGATAGTGATTTATAATACTTTATTTCAAGTGTTTAAAATGGCCAGGTACATACCTATATTAAGACGAAGCTAAATTTAGTAATTATTTGCATTTATTTATGAAAGGTGTTTGGTCCGATTTGAGCGCATTTCGGCTGACGATGCACCTTCTTGCACTTGCAGCCATTTCCTTTGGCAACGCTCATAAATGGAGAAATCTTCCACGACCAGCTCCAAAAATAGCGAGAGGCAAAAGAGAAACAAAAAACAACATAAACAAATAAGAATACTGTACTCTGAACCCAGCTGTTAAAGATATTCTAATATTGTTTGCAAATTTTCCTTAAAAAGTTTTCCACCCAAATGTAAACAGGTCTGCAGTGCACCTATTTCTTATGGCGAGCACAGCTACTGAAGAGTAAACAAAATTGAAAGCAGCTCAAGTTTTATTCACAAGACCCGAACTGACCCGAACTCATCCTAACTGGCTCGCTAAAAACACGTGCATATACATATGTACAAACTTGCATACATATGTATGTACAGGCAACCGTAGGTATCGGGGTTCTGCAGAATACACACAAAAACATATTGACGCTCGCGTCGAATATCGTGCCATCTCTTTCCCACACATGTGCTCTCTTATTTATATGTATGTAGAAAATGCTTGCGGCTGCTGATAGAAATGAGATCAATATAAGAGCTTCTTATCCGATCTTGATGAAATTTGGGAAACTGATACTATGAAAATTTAGAAGCATCTGCCTTGTAAATTGTGGAATTTATTGCTATCGGAAATCGAAATGTATCGATAATTCAGAAACTGAGGCAATTATCGATAAAAATAAAGCAAACTTGATCTACGCCTGGTACAGGGGAACTTATATTCAAAATTTCAAGACTCTAGCTTTTTTAGTCTCTGAGAAACGCGTGTTCTTACAGACGGACGGACGGACAGACGGACGAACAGACGGACGGACGGATAGACGGACGAACAGACGGACAGACGGACGGACGGACAGACGGACGGACAGACGGACGGACAGACGGACGGACAGACGGACGGACGGACGGACAGACAGACGGACATGACTATATCGACTCGGCTGTTGATCCTGATCAAGAATATATATACTTTATGGGATCGGAGATGCTTCCTTCTGCCTGTTGCATATGAATGCACAAAATCATTATACCCTTTTTACCCATTTTTAATAGGTTAAGGGTATAAAAACAGAGGAAAGCCATGGAAAAAAACTGCAAGTGGTCCGTGGATACTTGCGTATGTACACTCAGAAAAAAGACCCATTGCAATTTATAACAACTTCACAAATGAAGATCGACCTAAAAACTGGAAAAACTATAAATATAACAAAATATTTTCCTAAAATAAAAAGAATATGCTAACAAATTTTAAAGGTGTTTTCAGTTTTTCACAAATATATTTCTTAACAGAAAATATTTTTAAAAAATTTAAATGCAAATATTTGCTTTTAGGAAAAAACCCCTTTTGAAATTTAGAAAACAGTCATGAAATTTGATTTCTAGACAGTCGCCAAGGTTTGTTATATGTTATAAGTTGGGGGTGCATGCACAGCGACCTATTAGATGTATTGAGTCCCCTTCGGAGCTTATAGCTCCTCCATCAACGCTCCTGCACGATTGCTAGAATCATATTTTTCTGGTTAAGGCGACACATTCTGCTAGGATGTGCATTGAAGATTCGTTCTCGCTATCACAGAACCTGCAGAGTACCTAGTTTGGCTAGGTGACTTCTTAGTCTACAATGTCCCGTCAGTAGACCGGTGAGTATCCTAAGCTTGTTCTTTCCCATATTTCTTACCTGCTTAAATTGTTTCAACCACCAAAAAGAAATCTGGCCTATCGGAGTCTTGGTGTCTCTGCCCAGCTTAGTTGTCTCCTCTGTCTTTCCTCGTTTCTAAGTTCCCCCCGTATTGTGTGTCTTCATATGCCACAATACGGTTTTGGTCCTGTTAGGTCCAGATCTGCCCGCATTCTTGCTTGCCTGTCGGCCGCTTCGTTTCCCGCTATGTCCGCTATGTGGCCCGGGACCCATCTTAGGGTAAGCCTATTGTGTGTCCCGAGTTGGTCAAGCTTGGATTGTTCTTCATGGACTACTTTTGATGCTATTTTAGTTCTCCTTATGGCACTTACTGTGGCTTGACTATCGGATGGGATGGGTATATCCGTGTTACAATAATTACGTTTCAAGTTGGCCTCCGCACATCTCCATATCGTACATACTACAGCTTGAAATATGTTGGTGTGCGTTCCCAAGGATTCATGGTAAGATGTCCGAGGTCCACCAGGCCTGTGCCATCGATGTTCCATTTTATGGTGTGCGGTTTCTTAGGATGGATTCATCTTGTGTCGTACATTACTTTTTATTTACTCATATAAACTTTTAATCCCTGGGTTGGAACAGTAGGGGTAGTTCGCCTGAAAGAATTTGGGCATCTTTCTGGCTAAGGATGTGATTTAAGACAGTTGCGTATTCGCGTAAGCTTATTATGCTTTTGCAGATGTTTCTATAATTCATACCTTGGACCGACTGACCAGGGTGATGTCTAAGACCTCCTCCCTGATTCTTGTTACAAATGTCGGTGTTGATCCGACATTACCAAGTTCTAGATTATATTTAAATATAAAATCTGCGAGGTACTCACCCCTTATGTTGATGTCGCTGCTGCCCCATTAGGACTGGTGCGCATTGTCACCGCATCCGATTATCATCGGCATCTTCTCCTTTGTGCAGTACTCCACAAGTCCCTCTATTTCTGGTGATGGCTAGGCTCCATCTCCTGTGAAGGACGCTACTATCATGGAGACCGCGATTCCAGTGGCTTGCATCACTATCGGAACACAATCTCTAATCAGGAATTCTGAAAGGATAGCAAAGTTAATACTTTTCCTCACCATAATACATGCTCTTGGTGCTTGATCTCTCCAATCCCAGAATGCCTTTGAATCGGGCTTATATAGGCAAAAGCAGAATTGGTGTCCCCTTTCTCAATCAACCTCTTGGATAGCTCATCTATCCAGATAACCAGGAGTGCCCCTCCACCTTCGTTCCTCCTGAATATCCACTTCCATGCATCGGTCTCGATCCTATTCTGGTGCCTCAGAATGTATTCCAAAAACCGCTCCCCGCCTCTTGGGCGCAAAATTGTGATGCTGTGGGGCGTTGGTATATCGTCTCCCACCTTGCATTCAAGGGGCACGCCATTCCACGAGTATAGCCTCGACGCATTTCAAAATACTAATATTGAACAATAATTAAACAACAAAAAGATAATGCTTTTGTGTACACATAATGAATGTATAATTTTTAAATAATAAGGTGAATTACAAAAAGTAGGAAAAATTTTTTAAAGCTTGGCGCAACATTTGGCGGACGTCGCCTTGGCCAGACTAAGATAGTGGCTGGTTGCTTGGCTACTGACTGCCTTCGAGGGTTGGCGTGTTAACGGGTTGGCGGGCAGGTGGGTTTTTCCATAAACTGGCCATAACAAACGGGAGCAGGTCGATGGCGTCGCCGCTGCAGACGCTGCTTGCACACTTAACTCCCGGGCGAACGGTAAATAAAGTGAAGTGGTCTTGAAGCGATCCGACCAACTCCGTAAAACAGTGGCAATCCACTAACATCAGCAACGCCAGCAACAATAACAACTTTAGTTAACAATTGCAAAAATGCTACTGACCAAAACAATTGCCCTCTGTCAACTTGGTTGGCGCAACTTTTTGTCTACCTGCAACAAAATGCATGAAGTCAAGGGAAAAAAGCGACTAGCAAAGCCAACGCCTTGATGCTCTTTCCAATAAAAAATAAAAAATAAAAGTAAAAATAAAACAAAATCTAAAAACACATACCGCATCCGATAAGGCTTATATATACATATATAAATTTTTATCTATACATTAAATTTTTTTAATAATAATACAAGTTCTATAAATTTCATAGTTTTGTTTTTTGTTCTGACGTAATTTTGGTATTATTGGATTCGACTTTATTCGAGTCCACTTCTCTCACATCAGGTACACCTCTTGTAGAATTTGCAACGGCATGGTGATCATCATCTTCCATGGAATCCTCATTGCTATTAGCCTGTTCCTCTATCGGTGGAGGCAAGAACTCGCCCACTTTCAGTTTGGAATGCAACTGTTGCGACGTCCTTATAACTCCATACGGCTTTAAGTGATAGATCAGATAATCAAGAACATACATCTGACCGGGATTGACATAATGAAACGATATGGCATTGTCGGAACAGCAATCGAGACCCTTGAACCAGATTGTATATTAGAATATTAATGTTGAAAAGCAAATATCTTAGCTTACATCGTCTGTCTTATAGAATTGGTATTTCCAGTACCAAAAGTTCTTATCCTTATTGGGTATTAAATGGCCACGAGGTTCAAAGGGAAACATACGTCCTCGACCATTAATATCACGCGTATCGCCAGCTGTCACATTTAAATTCTCCATGCACTTACCAATTTCGATATCCTCATTGATAACTGTGCCTGGCAGGCAGATTTTGGGATCGGGAATACCCTCAACGACGAAGCGACGCAAAGCCTCGCGACTCAATACATAGCCAGCTCCACCTGACATGTAACCCTGAGCAACGAAAGGCTTGAACTTGTAGCCAAAGTGGACAGGAGTCTCCGGGTTGTACGGATATAGCATATAGCGCAAATTCTCAATCACTGCATAAGTGTTATCATCAGCTTTATAGAACCAATCCGCATCGTTGAAATGATGCTTGTAGACATACTTAAAGGCCTCCTTCACCTTGCGCCATAAATTTATTCGACCCTCTCCCACATCCAGCTTTACCGTAGGTAGTTCATCATCCGCTCCGGAGCTCATGAACAGTAGAATATTACAGCGTTTGCCCCAAGTGCGCTTAACATGACGGGCCTTCACTTTGTGGTTATTCGGATTTGTCATAACCCAGCAGAGAATGCGCACCTCCTTCTTAAGCTGATCGGCCAGCGAGGTGTCATCGGTTGGATGATCGTGCCGAACCATATTAAAAGGTGGTATAACACCATCAACATGGGATGGCGGCGAACGGATATTAGAGTCAGTACTGGCCAAACCGTTGGTGGGTTCGATGCCTTCAGATATGGTTATGTAGGAAATGATCTCGGCCACACAATAACCTATGATAAGGCCAATCATAAGCATAAGGAACGGGCGTGTTTTTATAGCGCTCGCTGAAATTGTTCAATTGTGCTTAGGAAAATTTTTGAACTGTTGCGGAAATTTTGTACAATTACCTTCGTGTATTATCGAGAGTCTTCCCATATTGACCATCCGCTTTGCTTGATTTGAACACGGAAAAACACAGAAGAAAATATTTCAGACCCGACACAAGCTATTTCGAGCTGGGGAGTCAACTAAACGCCGAAATTGTAAACTCTCTATAATAAAGGCAACAATGAGAGTTCAACTTGAGTGGACAACTGTGTAAACAAGAAATATAGTTATTTTTTGGGGGCAGAAGTTGCATGAATATGCACAGGTGTTTTTCTTTTTAAATTCTGTGTCCGTGTTTTTGTTCTTCTGCGAGAGTTTTATGGCTTCCAACTTAGAGAGTTGAAATTTCAAGTTGATGCTTTTGTTTGCTTTATTTTCAAATTAATTATATATCAAACAATATCGATAAGCGGGAAACGATATTGTCCGAAACGAACGAATAGCTGCACCAAACGGCGGATCAGTTAAGGCCCTGTATCGAGAGAGTGTGTGTGTGCGTGAGAGAGAGAAAGACAGAGAGAACAGAGAGAAAGAGAAAGAGAGAGGAGCGCTGCTAACTCTGGCTGTATGTGTAATTACAACTAACAATTATCTATTTATATTATGCCTCGTAGGGAAATTCATTCACATGAAATGGCTAAACATTCTTTGTATCAATACTGAAAGGCGGTTATCGGTAATATACCTACCGCCTATAAGTGGGCGTGTTCGATGCCGATCTTTGAAGGGCATCATAATCTACCAATCAAATTTAACTTTAAAATTGAGGAACATACATATGTTTGTGGTTTTATCGATTTGCAATTACCCATTTGATCGATTTCCTAGCCTCTTCGTGCTAGTGGTAGCACCCCAATTTTAACACGTTGTCTGTCGCGGGAATAAGCAATTGCACAAGACCAAAACACTTTTGTGTCTTCGTTATTAGAGCATAATTAATAAGTCATTTAAGCAACTTGAAATACACTTTAAGATGTCGAAAGTCGAAAGAGAGAACTTTGCAGTCGAACGTAACCGACAGCGAAATCCAACGATACCATAATTTGTGTGCAGCCAAGAAATACTTTCCAAGTTTGCCAAAAAGTTGATATGCCAATCCTTGGAGGAGGTTACCAACAAACTACCTTCCAAGTTTGATTACTCTATCTTTAAAATTGTGGGAGATATACGGAGTTATCGATATACACTATCCAAAATATTGACATTGCCGATTATGGGCGCAGGTGTGGGCGTGGCAACACAAATTTATTATCGGTTCTTAAACCAAATTTAACGTTCCCTACTCAAAAACTGCGGAAGGTCTAGCCATTTGAAAATTTTAGGGGCTGGGGTGATGGGGCATCGGAGGTGGGCGTGGCACATGCCGATATTTCAAGGAACTCGCCAACAACCTACCAACCAAAATTGGTGACTGTATTCATTAAATTGTAAAAGATATGGGGACTTATCGATTTGTTAAAATCGAATTTATCGATTTTCTAGCTCCCTAATGAACGCAGGTCCAAACCCAATACACTTTAACTTTTGAGGGTACTTTCCAGTATACATTCCAAGTTTCAAGTCTCTATCTCTAAGGGTGTCGGAGGAACGCGCGTTCATACAGACGGACAGACAGCATGACGGACATTGCACAAAACCAATATACTATTATACCTTTTTGGTATAATAGTATAAAAAGTAAAAAAATAAATAAATAATAAAAGTGGAATTCAGAACGCATACTTAGATAAAAATCGTCCTCACTTTATCATTCAGAAAATATATTTCCTAAACGGAAGGTTGTTTTCTGTGATGCCCAGGGATTTTCTTTTCTTGATTCCAGAGCACATTTCCCTAAAATAAAGGAACACCAAATAATATTTCGATAGTTTTCTTTTTTTTATGTTTACACAGATCTGTGACAATAGCTTTATTGTTGCTTATAATTTTAAAATTTAAAAAAAATTATTTTTATGTGTACAAACAATTTGGAAAAGTTTTAATATAAATATTATTTAATTGGAAAAAACTTAAGACTGCTTAAAATATTTTATATACAAATGTGGTTTTATCGAAACGAAGACGTTTTTAGACATTTTTTGACAATCTAAATTTTTGGAGTTTTTAGTTAGATTTACAAAAATGTATTCTTATATATTTTTTTTAAGTGTATCAGCAAGCACAAATTTCTTAAAGTGCTTTTGTTTTTCAATAGGGTATTAAACGCTAAATAAACCAGTTGGCCATGTTCATGTGCATGGTGCAGACAGTGGCAATCGTTGTCTTTTGCTGCTGCTGCCACATTTGTTGTTGTTGTTGTGGTTGCAATTGTTGTTGTTGTTGTTTATTTGCTGCTTTGGCCTCGCAAATTTGGTCAAAACTGCAACGGGCCGTACCTAAAATATATTTGGTGTGCCCGTGTCTGGGTTGGATTTTTTGGATCATGTTTTCGATTTTTTCTATTTCTGTATATAAAATTTTTGTTTTCGTCTTTGTATGTTTTTGGTTGACCGACTGCGCTGCGTATTCGTAATTAAATCAGAAATCACAGTTAGCGGACTTTTGTTGGGGCCACAGCAAAACAACAATCACCAGAGACAGCAACGAGTGGAGCAGCAGACAGGATGGATGGGGGAGGGTGGTGCTCCAACCACTCACGCCGTATACACATTAATAACTGGGATTGGAACGGTGGATAAGGATATGGGCTTCTTGAACACATAAGAAGGAAATCTACAATGAAATCGGCTTATAAATTATGCATTATAAGCCCCATATCACTTCTACAATATGTGTAATACATAATACATAATACAGTGACTAGCTAGCTATCTCCTTCTCTACCTAACTTTCTCTCTCTCTCTCTCTCCTTACTTGTCCTGACTTTAACTGCAGCAGGATTCGTCTTGTCTTCATTCTCCCTCTGCTTGGACATTACTGTAGATATTAAAAAAGAGAACGTTGCTGTGGGGCGTAACCAATTTAAAAATACTCTGTTACCAATAAGTCTTACCTTCAGAAAAGGGTGGGTGTAGCCGAGAAATACCCGTCTTTAAAGGAGTTTCCTAGTAATCTATCCACTAAGTTTGCCTTAAAATTGCGGTAGACATAGGCTTTGTGAATTTTGGGGACGGGAGTAGGCATGGCCAAAAAAATGTGGTGGGAGTTTCCTAGTAATCTTTCATCCATGATTGGTAATGCTAGCTTTTAAATTACGGGTGATGTCCTTAAAGGGTGTAACTACCAATATGCCTTTTAGATGTGGAGACTTATATTAGAAATTTGAAAAGATGCATGGTTTTATCCATGCACTCCTATACTTGCATAGACCAGTATTTATTCCAATTTGAAGTCTCTATATCTAAGGATCTCGGAAAAATATGCGATCATACAGACGTACAACAACTTTCTCTTACCATAAATTCGCTCAGAAAACTTACAAATATTTTGATAAGGCACTTAAAAACTTAGCAGGCACCGTTATTTATTGTTAGACTCGAATGAAAATTCTGTGAAGCAAACTGACTTTAAGTCACACAACGTTTGAATTTAAGCAAGAAAAAGAAAAAAGCATACAATAAATATTATGACTTAAGTAAAATTAAATAAAATGAGATAAGCTATTATAATTCAAACTTTAATATTTATTAACTATTATTCGATATGTCTCAGAGATTATGAAAACATGTCTCTTCGAATTTCGAATATAAGTACCCTTACGTTACTTAATTTAATCGATAACTGCCTCTATTTCGCAAATGCTTATATATATCGTTTTCGATGGCAATAATATCCACAATCTTAAAGGCAAAGGCTAATTGATATATAATATACATTGACATGATTTTGAATAACTGCCCAATTTTCGTCAAGTTCGATTAAGAAACACACAAGAAATAGTCGAAAAGGTATTCTCATTTGATATCAATTCTATCAGAATAGCTGGGCATTGCTATATCAAGAATTTATACATTTCTTGAAGTTGGATAATTGTATACGCTATTCAAACTCGAAATTCAATTTTCAATTTTGCACTCAACAAATGGTCATCCTCGAAAAATGGCATTTGAACGATGCAAAACTTTCCAAGGCCATAACTTAGTGAAAAGTAAATCGATTTTCAACAATATGGGCTTTTTTTGATCGTGGACTTGCCTCTGTATAAGTACTGCAGTCAAAGTGTTAAATTCTACCCTTAAATAGCGATATTGTTCCCTACAAAAATTGCCATTCGAAGCTTATGGTCTTCCGATTTTCCAATGTCTCTTCTGTTCAAAACAACAGCCAAGTAAATGATTACAGTCAATGTAGATTTTGGGGATCGATTAGTCTACGATGCGTCAGGCTAACTAATGCAAATAGATTTCGATGCATCCAACACTCAACGCACTTATTAAATTAGAATGCATGCATTTAGATATTTACACCAACATATCTTATTTTTATACCCTTAACCCATTAAAAATGGGTAAAAAGGGTATAATGGTTTTGTGTAAATGTATGTTACAAGCAGAAGGAAGCATCTCCGACCCCATAAAGTATATATATTCTTGATCAGGATCAACTGCCGAGTCGATATAGCACTGTCCGTCTGTCTGTCCGTCTGTCCGTCCGTCCGTCCGTCCGTCTGTCTGTCCGTCCGTGTGTCCGTCCGTCTGTATGAACACGCGGATTTTAGAGACTATAAGAGCAAGCGACTTCAAATTTGGAATATAAGTTCTTGAGTACCAGGCGCAGATCAAGTTTGTTTTATTTTTATCGATAACTGCATCAGATTCTGAACTATCGATACATTTCGATTTCCGATAGCAATAAATTCCACAATTTAAAATGCAGATTATTATTGATCAATTGCCGAAATTTCATTAAGATCGAACAAGAAACACTAAAGTTATAGTCGAAAATATATTCTCATATTGATCTCATTTTTATCAGCAGCCGCAAGCATTTTCTGTATGCATATAAGTAGGCGAGCGCATGTGTGAGAAAGCGATGGCATGATAATCGACGCTAGCGTCAATATATTTGTGTGTATTCTGCAGAGCCCTGATAACTACTCTTTCGTATACGTGTGTATGTGTGTATTTATGTATGTACATATATGCACGTGTTTGTAGCCTGTCAGTTCGGTCATTTGAGTGCAAATAATTTTAAAGGGAAATTTGCCAAGAAAACTAGAATATATTTAACAACTGGGTTAAGCGTATATCGTAGTCGAGCCAACTCGACTACAGCATCTTACTTGTTTCTGCAGTACCAGTGCCATAAGAAATGAGAGCATTGCACACCTTCTTACATTTGGGTATGTAACACTCTTAAAGGAAAATTTGGAAATAAAACTATAATATAATTGACTGAGTTAGATGGGTTCGGGGTGGATATAATTTAACTTGAAAGCACAAGTCGAAACGTCGTTTGCAAATTGCTTTTCTGAATTAAAAAATGATTTTTTTTTTGTTATACTAAATAATAGAAACAATAATAGGTTTCATTTTAACCTTTTGTTATTATTTATTATTATTATTGAAATATCTTTCGAAGAAATAAAACGGAGGCATTTCCGAATCTAAGAATTGTTTTGTGTATTTAGAAATCATTATATGGCGATTTCTAAATTTCAGGTCGATTTAATTTCTGAGCGTTTACATATGGTAACAATTAAGAATGAGCTTAGAGAGTTGCGTAAAGTTGATTACCATGTTTGCTAAGTCTAAAGATCTATAATATGGTCTAATCAATGGCAGCTTAGCATGGGCAAACCTAATCCTTGCCAGCTCAACCAAAACGACAACAACAACAATTGCATATCTCTGTCTATCAAGTTTACCTCGAAATTGGCAATTTGAGTGCACATTCCAATCGAATGCCACATATTGCTACCACATGCCTTGGACTTCTCGGCCAACTGGATTTTAGTTCAGTTCTGGCCGAAAAGCAAAAAAAAAAAAAAACAAGAAACTAATAAAGCAACTCAATTAAGCAGCAGCTGCCGACACCGCTGCCAAAAATATATTCCCAATCAGCGAACGTTTTTAGCCGTTTTATTCTTGTTATGCTTCTTTTTTTTTGTATGGCTGCCCCTAGGCAGGACACAAGGCCCGGTACACATGGCAGCCAAATTTTTTTCCTATAAGTGCGTATATAAATAAAAATGAAACTAATTTCATTAAAAGGCAGTCGTTAGGCAGCAACCAGCAACCAGCAACCAGCACCACCATCAGCCATAGAGAATGGCTTTTTGGCATCAACGCACAACGCCCCTGGCTCCTACCCACACACACGCACACACTCGCACACACACACGCACACACACACACACACACATCTTATGTACATTCTCTGCTCTGAGTGCCCCACAGCCAGTTCAAAAATCAGGTCGCCAAAAGACTCATGCAGCTCACAAAGTCTTTCACAGCATGTCAAAGTTGTTTTCTATACCCTGCATCTTGGTTTCTCTTTGGTGTGGATTACTTTGTTCTGTTCAATTTGTAACACTAATACTATTATATACTATTTAATTTTAAATTTAAATTTAATTAGGCTTAGGAAAAGTGTGATTTACTTGTACTCTCTGGTGTTATACCTGCTCGACTCCAGAAATTCTAGTGGAATGCAACAGATATCATACATACAATATTAAGAACGCAATTCCTTAGCTTCTAAGAAAATTGTACAATAAAAATAAATCTGAGAATTCAATATAAACTCTTAGTTGTGCTTAGTTGTTTAATAGGTTTTCTTTAGGCAGCGTTTAAACTTTAAATAAAAATATTTTATCTTTAAATAAAATTTGACAGATCTAATTAATAAATAATCAATTAAAATAAAAAAAAACAATTTCATGCAATAACGAATTATTCAAAGAGTTCTCAACAACCTGCCAAAGTGTATTGGACAGTCGGTGTGCGGTATTTGGTATATTCAATCTTGTGAAGTTATTTCGTAGCCTGCGTGGCTTGATGCAATGGGGGGCGTTGGGTCTTTGTGGCATGGAGTACTGCCAGACGGGTGGAGGCAGAGGGTTCACAAATATTTATGCGTCTTGTGATTTGTCGCCCGCTTCGCGACGCATTTTACATAAGCCGCCAACAGCTGCACCGCCATTCACAATTTGATTGCTTCAAATCTGAATTTCGGTTCGATTTTGTGGGTCCGATAAGTACAGCGAAAAGATTTGGCATTTCCTGGGCCACTGACAGCCGCTATTGCCACACGCCACATGCCACATGCCGCGCGAAACGTTGCCTGCGCCTTTAGCCAAATTGCGTATACGCAGCGTTGCCCAAGCTAAGAAAATTGATCAAATTTATAAAAACCAAAAAATATCAAGAAACAAAAACTAAAAAAAAGAGAACGTTGCAATCGAAGGTAACCGACATCGAAATGCTATGATACCATAATTTGCCTTTCAGATTGAGGTAGACATAGGAGAGTAACCCTCGCTCCAAGTTTGGCAACTGTAGCTCTTAAATTACGGAAGATGTGAACTTTTAGAGATTTTGGGGGCGTGGTTGAAAAAAATAAAAGAGAAGGTTCCTAATAATCTTGCTTCCAAGTTTGGTAACTGTAGCTTTTAAATTGCGGGAGATATCGTTTTTTTTTCCAAAATTTGTCCAGATATTTTAATTAAATTTGCTGACTAAATCTTTGAAATTGCGTGAGATATATAATCTTATCGATTTACACCAACAGGTGTATCGGTTAAGGCAGGCGGAGTGGGCGTAGCCATCCAATTTTTTATCGATCTCTTGGGGAAGTTGCCAGTAACATACTTTCAAAATTTGGTGATTTTAGCTTACAAATTATGGAAAATATGCGCATTTTACATTTGTAGGGCCGATGTCCCTGGGGGCGGTGATTGTAGGCGTGGTCCAAAAAATGATATGCCAATCCTTGGAGTAGGCTACCAGAAAGTTATTTTCCAAGTTTGGTCACTCTATCTTTGAAATTGTGGGAGATATACGGAGTTATCGACTTACACTTTCCGAAATATGGGCATTGTCGATTATTGGCGCAGGTGTGGGCGTGGCAACACAAATTTGTTATCGGTTCTTAAGGGCGACTACCAGTAATATACCTACCAAATACCAAATGACGTTCCCTACTCAAAAACTGCGGAAGATATAGCCATTTAAAAGTATCAGGCTGGGAGCGTCGGAGGTGGTCGATCTTTGAAAAACATCGCCAACAACCTACCAAGAAAATTGTGGGATATATGTGGGCTTATCGATTTGCGAAAATCGATTTTATCGATTTCAACTCTCTATCTCGAAAAGTGTCGAGAAAGTTGCGTTCATCCAGACGGACAGACGAACGGACGGACGGACGGACGGACAGACAGACATCATAACGGACATTGCATAAGCCCAATATACTATTATACCTTCGGTATCATAGTATAAAAATTGTTGAATTCGTTTCGAGTGCTGCAGCTAATTGCTGCACTTAAGCGGAATTATCTGCGAATTTCTAGTTTGCCGCTTGCAACATTTTAATGCCCCGCACCCATTATACATAAACACGATTGTCCCAGCCAACATAAAGACGTAATGGACATCAAATTTAATTATCTGGAAAAACCAAAGAAACTTGCGTACTCTTGTGTATTCTAAGCGGATGACTTGAGAACAAATCAAAATTTGTATATAATGCTCAGATCCTGAGTATTTACCAGATTAATCATAATTTTCTATTGCTTTCTTGAAAATGCGTACAACAAACTGAATTATTGAAAAATCTCTGAGCATTGATGATAATTAAAACAATTGTTAACAACAATTTTAAACAATTGTTGGCAACCAGAACAACAGTTTGAACTCCTCTTCCAATGGCTTAAATACTAAATAAGCAGCAGTTGTCAGATTGTAATTAATATTACATAATATTGTGTAAGGACTTTGAAAATTAATTGAATACAATGATCATCATACTTTAACTATGTTATTTCTAAATATATATTTGAAGGTATCTCTATGAGACCAGTTCTTACATAAATTATTATAGTTTTATTTAAAAATTTCCTCTTAGGAAAATAAGCCAGCGCAAGTGCTGAAGATACAAATCAAAATACATAATGAATATCAATTCGAGTTATATGTTAATAATTGCGAAGATATAGGTTCAACTATAGCTAAGGTATAATTGCTTTAATAGTCGCTGAGAGTCACGTGCTCACATATGGCTCGACTCGACTCGACTGTTGATCTTGAGCAGGAACATGTATACTTTATGTGATCGGAGATACTTCCGTCTCCATGTTACATACTTTTGCCCAAAACTATTATACCCAATTTCAATGGGCATACTTATGTATAAAAGGGTGTGTTATTACAATTTATATAGATCTAGCTCTACTCACATTTTCATGAGCAAGTCAAATAAAGTTCCACAGAAAATCAAATCTCTGTAATCTGTGAAAAAATTTTTGAAAATTGAAAAGCTCTTTATAAGTGGGGTACTACAGGTTCGATTTAACAGAGCCATGAATAACTGAATGGATGTTTGCCTAGGCATAACCCTGTTATGTAGAAAAGCTTTTGCTAACTTCATCCCCAGGATCTTTTTTTTTTTTTTTTTCTTTTTATGTGTCAATTATATTTAAACATTAATCAACCTACTTAAAGGCTATAAAACATTGATTTGAAACAGTATGAAAGAGACAGTGAATTAATAATCTATAACATACACATAGAAATGGTTTTAACTAGTAATACATAACATTTATTTAACGGCCGACAGTCCAGAGGTCGCTGGTGTGGAGGCGCTTCAACCTCCTGCGAGTGGTGTTATTCCCAAGTGTGCAGGCCAATGGGTTAACATGGTTATGCAACCGGTCGTTATACCGACTCGTATGTCGGTTTATCTGGGTTTTGACCGTCGGTAGTCCGAAATCTTTGTGCAGCGTCCTTTTGCTTACATATGGCGGGGCACCAGAGATGTCTCTGAGCACCTTGTTCTGTAGGACTTGAATTTGGTATATCCAAGATTTTGCAGCTGTGCCCCGAAAAATGGAATCCCATATGTCCATGTGGGCTCGATGATGCTCCTGTACACCAGCAGCTTGTTGCTCAAACTGAGTTTGCTTGATGGCTTTAGCAACCAGTTGAGTTTTGCTAAGTTTAAGTTTCCTGTCCAGATTCATATCCAGGTAGCAAACATGGTTCTCCTGAGGTATGACCATGTTGTTGAGTCAGACAGTTGGACAGTTACCATTCCTGAGTGCAAAAGTGCAGTGCTGAGATTTGCTTCCAAGATCAAATAGAAAATTAACCAAAAATCTTGTTTGGCACAGACTTGTGCCCACAATGCAGTAACAACACAAAATTAATGCACAAATTTCACAATAAAATAACGCACACAAGCCAAGTGTGGGCCGTTTGTTGATGTTAACTTGATTGAGATAAAAACAAAATAAGCAAAGAAATAAAATGGGCGTGTCTGACGGGTCGACGTTTCTATCGCAGCTGCGGCATCGACACGAACAATTCTACTTATGAAATAAGTAAGATACTAAAAAAAAGGAAAAATGTATATGTAAAAAAAAAAAAAATAAAAATGTAGGAAAATCGTAACGCAGACAAAATCTGGCCCCAAAACAAATTCTCAGCGTTGTTTTTTTTTGGCGGTGATTTAATTGTTGTGTTTATTGTTGTTTGTGTTGTTTGTGTTGTTGTGGCTTGGAGGTGCGGGCACTTTTGCTTATTGATTCCAAAATTGAAGGCTGAATTTTAATGTACTTGGCTTCGAATTTATAAGCACTTATCTATGTATATAAATAAACTCGAACGTAGGCATCTATGCAATTACTTATAAATATTTATGTATACTTATATGTATATATTTTACACACATATATACGTATATATAGGATATACTATTTTCTTTTCTGTGCTAACTAATTGAGTTTTTCCATCAAAAATATAATTGTTAAATTTGTTAAAATCTACAATGGGGCGACACCTGACTGTTGGGCGACAACTTAAAGTTTATACAGCTAAAAAGTGTCTCAAGGAAGAATCAAATCCAAAATGTGAGAAGTAAGGAGGTATATTAAGGCCTATACATTTGGGAAAAAAACGAAATTTATATTACAAGAATATTAAATGTAGAAATGCAAACTTTATAAACGATTGTTACTTTTTAAAATTCCCCAAATAATATTTAAATTTGCTTTTCCGAAATATACATTCTGAAAAATAACATAAAATCTGTTTTGTTTCAAATATTTAAATATTATTTTAGAGTTAACTTTTAATATAAAATTATTACTGAATAATAGTAATCCGATAGATGGCTTTAGGATATAGATTGAAACGTTTAGTTTTTTGAAAGCGGTGTTGTTTTTGACTACATCACTTATAATTCTCAAGCCATGATATTTTAATATTTTAAATGAATATGTATTTGCGTGAGTATATTATCATATCATATTCATAATAAATGATCTTTTTTAATAGGTAGGAGCACTCATTTAATCGAGAGCTAAACATAAACGTCAATTTTGGCATGCAAAGAAGGCGTAATGCACATTTTGTTCCATATACATTGTGGGTCGATGCCAATGCCACTCCGAATGCAAATTGACAAACGCCGGTCATTAATCTTGAAAGCCGTGGAAATGCCATGAAAAATGGCAAAATAAATCGGACGTAACCGACAGCGAAATACTATGATACTCTAAGTTGTGTGCAGACAAGAATTACTGTCCAAGTTGGCCTTTCAGATTGAGGTAGATATAAAATAGTAACCTTTCTTCGAAGTTTGGCAACTGTAGCTATTGAATTACGGAAGATATGAGCTCTTTGAGATTTTGGGGGCGGCAGTGGGCGTGGTTGAAAAAATTCAAGGAGAAGGTTCCCAATAAACTTAATTCCAAGTTTAGTAACTGTAGCTTTTAAATTGCGGGAGATATGGACATTTATCGGTTTTGGGGGCGGGAGTGGGCGTGGCCCAACATGTTTTATCCAGATTTTTAGGTATCGATCTCTTAGGGAAGTTACCAGTAACATACTATCAGAATTTGGTGGCTCTAGCTTTCAAATTATGAAAGATATGCGCATTTCAGATTTCTAGAGTTCTCCTGGGGGTGGCGGTTGTGGGCGTGATCCCTAATATTTTATGCATATCCTTGGAGGAGGCTTCCAGCAATTTGTTCCAATTCCAAGTTTGGTTACTTTATATTTAAATTTGTGGGAGATATGCGGATTTATCGACTTACACTTACTTGTCGTTGTCGGAGGTGGCATATGCCGATCTTTGAAGAACATAAAATTGTGGGAGATATGTGGCTTTATCGATTTGTGAATATCGATTTTATCGATTTTCTAGATCACTACTGGATGTAGCACGCCAATCTTAACACTTTATCTTTTGAGGGTACTTTCAAGTATTTGTTCCAAGTTTTAAGTGAGATAGAGATAGAGATAGAGTCTCTAAGGGTGGCGAAAAAAAGTTGCGTTCATACAGAGGGACAGACGGACAGACAGCATGACGGACATTGCACAAAACCAATAATATAATATACTATTCTACCTTCGGTATCATAGTATAAAAAAATAAAAAAAAAGTAATTTGGCATAGTGCCGTCATTTGGTGCTCGGTGCTCGGTGCTCGGTGCTTGGTTGTGTGTTAATGGCCTGAGAGCGGCGAGTGTTTAGGGAAATGTGGGTCCAGTCGACGACGACGACGACGACGACAACAATGGAAAACAGGACAGACAGACAGAGCAGAACAATGGGCGGCAACAACAACAAGCGACGAATAGAAGAACTTCGACTACAACAACAACAATGACATCAATAGGCGCAATTGAAACAAGTGTTTTGTCACGTCGTTGACTGCGACTGCGACGCTGACGTTTAAGCAGCGTTGACGCTAACGCAGACAGCAACTGCGACGCCATTGTCCTGTTCTAACGGTTAACAAGCAACGGTCAACGGAAGACACTGCCCTCTTCATGATACCCTTGCCAACGTTGCGGGCTTATGTGTTTCTGTGTCCATTGAATGGAAATATTGGAAATGAGCAGAAATTGGGAATTTATGTATGAAATGATGTACATGATGAACATATGTATATAGGGCACAAGCAAGTAATTAATTATGAACCTGCTAATATTATACATGTATGTAGTAATACTCACAGATATTCATAATATTCCAAATTGTCAATGGTCAATGGCGTCAAGGGTATTCAGTCATCGTGTTTGGTTTTTTTATTTTTCGGATTTTATTTATTCTAGTCTGTGGCCTTTTGACCCAAATAGACGTGTAAAGTTGCGCCTGACTGGAGCTAAATACACAAGAACATGCTTGCCTGCACTTTGCCTGCTGCTCCTGCTCTTGTTGTTGTTGTTGTTTAAACCGTTATTGGCATTGCAATTATACAAATTAATTTCTTGAGAAAAGCGTGCTGATTGCTTTCTAAATCCTAGGCAAACATTTAACAGGTGGGCGTGCCTGCAATGCAAAGAAATGTGCAAATTTCAGGCAGACCAAATAGACCACCAAAAAACCAAGCAGCAGGAGCAGCAGGAGCAGGAGCAGCAGGAGCAGCAGGAGCAGGAGCAGCAGGAGCAGGAGCAGCAGCAGCAGGAGCACGAGCAGCTGATCTATTGATTCAATTCAATCTTGCGTGGCAGCCGCCCTATTATACTGTGTTGTGTTGAAGGGCTTCTTCTTCTTCTTCTCAAGTTGATATTAATTTTTTGTTATTACTCTGAACATTGAACATTGAAAAGTGGTAAAAAGGGTATGATGGTTTTGTGCAAATGTATGTAACAGGCAGATGGAAGCATCTCCGATCACATAAAGTTTAAATATACCATCAACTATCAACAGCCTAGTCGATCTAGTCTTGTCCAGATGATCATGAGCACATTTCGTTAAGCTCCAATAAGAAACAAGTTTAAGTTTTAGTCGAAAACGTATTCTCATATTGAAATATTGTTTTTAATTTAATTAAAAATACTCGTGACAACTCATTTCCTTTGTCGACATTAAATAAATAAGTGAAAAAAAAGTTCTGGGAATTACTGCAAAAACTGCAGTCATACTTGTTCGGCCTAGTTTGCAAATTTGATTTATTTTTTGTTGTTTCTCAATTTATTTTTGAATTTTTTGTTTTATTGTTTTATTGTTCTCACGCAGCAGCCGCCAAAAAGGCGCGGAAATTGGGCAGCTAGCCAGGGGCAGCCAATGTATCCAGGCGTGGCCCAAAAAATTGGAGCATGTTCATTCGCTTTCAAATGCTCTGTCAACAATGGATCAGGTGGTGAGAGGGACTCCATAAGGGGAGGCCTTTTTGTATGTTTGCTGGTATTTTGGCATTTATCGTATAGTTTGTCGCACGCTGCTCAAATCTGAGTTGGCTTTCGATTTTGTGGGTCGCACAATTTATGCGTTGCCCAAGTCGTGACTTGGACTCCAAGATTGCTGCATGAAGCATAGAGATGCAGTTATGCAATGTGCATGCGTGTGTGCGTGTGTGTGTGTGTATTTTTGTCGAGGGGGCTGAGCAGACTTGAGGCAAGAGTTGCCCCGATTGCACTAGATTCAAGGAGCAGCAATAACGTGTTCACTATTTTTTGCGGCGGAACAATTAACGACGCAGCGCATTCAATACGAATTTTGTACGCATAATTTTTGAAATTTTTTTTTTTTTTTTTAAATTGACTGATTAAATATTGCAACTTTATGGACTTCATCAACGGCCAATTATGCAAGCAGAGAGTGAGCAGTGAAAAATGTTGATAAAGTGTGGCATGATTAATAGCAGGCAATGAGTAGAAAATAGAAAATAGCGACTGACGAGAGGTTACACCTAGAAAAAAAATGTACCTGAAATTTATAAATTCACCATACTTTTGGCAAGAAGGGTAACACTCCTAATTATTCAGACATTATATTTCTAGAAATCTGCGTTTTTCTTTCTCTTAATTTCTCAGTACAATTTTATAATATTAAAAAAAATAAGTCTCATTATTTAACGGCGAATCGAAGCACAACATTTGTAGTTGGTTATATTAGTTTCCTAAGATTACACATAAAGAAACATTTCAGGTAGCTCAATAATAAATTTATATAAACTCTAATATAATAACCGAGCCAGTAAACTTTAATATTATTTTCTGAATTTTAAAGTTTTTTTCTTAATTATATTTGAAAAATAGTTTAAAAATCCAGAAAAACTTTCTAGGCTCCAGTGCGATTTTCATCAAAGAGCAATTTGCAAAAGTTGAGGTCCATTTTTTCCGAGAGTATTGAATTTCTGAATGAGTAGCGAATGAAGCAAAGTCAGCTATGAGAAACGAGTATCGAGTTAAGATTAATGAGTAGCGAATCAAATAAAGTAAGCGATGACGTTTAATATACATTAGCGAGTAACTGGTAATTTGGAGAAGCGAATATTGAGCAACGATCTGGTAGTAATAAACTATATACATATGTTTGGGCTATATTTGGGTAATATTTTTCATTAGATGCGAGGACAGCGTTTCAATTGTCAAATAAGTTAAGTGGTTTAAAGACTAGTCGTTTCTTCTTAATATTGTTGACTTTGTTAAGTAAACTGGCTTTAGCAGCAAGTTGGGGCTTCCTGCTGCCGCATTCTTTGGCAAGCTATTGCATTGGAATTTCCTTGACCGAATCAACAACAATTTCCAATTTAACAATGGCATTGATGATGTGATTTCGATTAACTTGAATTTGTTGTTGCTCCAAATCGAATGGCAATCAACAAATGGGCAGAGCAACAACTTAGGGCGGGTATTGGCTGCAAGTGGCAAGCTGCAAGTGGCAAGCAGCGTCTACGACGCATTGTGCCGCTTTGCGTTGCGTTGGCCGCACCTCTGCAGTGCGAACATTCACAATGGACCCGCGGCTGCCTGCTTTGCCAAAAAAGTTAACGCGGAGCGAGTTGCAAACCAGTTTTCTATGGCTGTTGCTGGACCATATTTTCACACTCAATTTTCCAGTGTGTGGCATGGTATAAATAGGCGCAAAGAACGCGATACTGCGACAGTTTTCGATTCGAAGCCCAGCAGCCCGTGCAGCCCGTCTCTCAATAAACAACTGATCGTATTCTTTTTTTTGCACGTGAAACAGCACACAATCTAGAAAAACCCATTCAAAATGGCATTCAAGGTGCGTAAAAGTGTCAGTCCAAGACTGAGTTGTGTATGTGTTTGTATGCGTGTGTATCTGTGTGAATGTGTGTGTACAAGTGTGATACAACATGGCATGGCAGATTTACAAGTTGACTGCCCGACAGGATACACTAACTAACGAAGCTCTTGGCTAAGTTGTCGCTGCCAGAATTTGCGAGAAGTAGAGAGACCGCGAGTGAGAGAGAGATAGAGAGACAGAGATAAAGAGAGAGAGACAATTTTAAGATTTGTCCTGCTAATGCAATTATCGCTTGCATCCTAGTGTAATACATTCAATGCTGGCTGCCATTGTCCTTGCAACAATTATTTTGATTGCATCGCATTTGTGGTCTTTGCCACATCAACTAATGGCATTTGAAAAGTGCAAAATTCAGCTTTACTGCGATAAAACCATAATTCTGTCATGTGTGCAATAATAATATGAAAAGATCTGAAAAAAAAAATATAAAGTTCCGCATTCGTTGAAGCTCTTAAATAAATATGAAGTTAATCCGAGCATGTTTGATTCGCGAAAGCTAAAGAAATGAAGTTGTGTTGTGCAGTGGCTCAACTGAAATTGCCAATTTAAAGCTTGCTGCTCCTATTCTCTATTCTCGCTTTCATTTTTGTATTATGTTTACTTTTGGATGATATTGTCCCACCTCCCGCCTAAGGCCTGCTCCCCTTTCCTGCGCGTCTGTCTGTCAGTCAGTCAGTTACGCGTAATTAAAATCAGATAAATATCCAAAAGACAAATAAAAGCCGCGCCAAGTCAAGCGCGAGGCAGTCTGCCTGCCATGCAGAAAACAAAAGAAAGCACAGCAGAATAAAAAAGGACATGGACAAGGATTTCCTTGTGAAAATGTTAGAAATTTTAAATAAAAGAGGGCAAGCAAGGCTAGCTCCCTGCTGATCCATCTCATCAAGTTCTAAGATATTTGTTGTTCTTCTTATTTTATAAATATATATATATATATATATATATATATATAAATTTATTATTATTAGTATTATTATTTTTTTTGTTTCATTTTTGAGCGTAAATTGAAATTCGAATGAATTGTTTGCAAAATGTAAATTTGAAATCGCAAAAAGCAACAAAAGAAACAAGTAAGGTGCTGTAGTCGAGTTGGCTCGACTACGATATGTTCTTAACCCAGTTGTTAAATATATTTTAGTTTTATTGGCAAATTTCCCTTTATAATGATTTGCACTCAAATGTTCTGTTCTGCAAGTGAATTTCTTACAGAGTATTTTTGCTCACAAGCATATACATACATACATACAGACATACATACGTACACGAAACAGTATTTATCGGTCGATTATCATGCCATCTCTATCTCACACATGCGCTCGCGTATTTATGCATACAGAAAATGCTTGCGGCTGCTGATAGAAAAGATATCAATATGAGAATATATTTTCGACTATAACTGGTGTTATATAACTTGGTGTTTCTTGTCCGATCTTAATGAAATTTCGGCAATTGATCAGTAATATGCATTTGCATGATATTTATAAATTAGAAGCCTCTGCCTCTTACATTGTGGAATTTATTGCTATCGGAAATCGAAATGTATCGATAATTCAGAAACTGAGGCAGTTATCGATAAAATAAAGCAAACTTGATCTGCGCCTGGTACACGAGAGCTTATATTCCAAATTTAATGTCGTTAGCTCTTATAGTCTCTGAGATCCTCGTGTTCATAAAGACGGACGGACAGACGGACATACAGACGGACAGGGCTATATCGACTCGGCTGTTGATCCTGATCAAGAATATTTATACTTTATGGGGTCGGAGATGCTTCCTTCTGCCTGTCACATACATTTGCACAAAACCATTATACCCTTTTTACCCAGTTTTAGTGGGTTAAGGGTATAATAAACCATCCTACAAATACTCAATCATGGCCAGTCAAAATATAGATTTGCTGTTTCAAAAAGAAATAACAAGCAAATGACTGAAAGTAACGAGTTGGCATTTAAAAATTATCAATAGAAACATGCAATAATATGCCAAAATATGGGAAGTAAAGTGACATGACGATAAATATACAGAGGGAGCAAGTGGCAGCTAACGGGTTGCAGCAATTATTATATATTAAGCAGGTACATGGCACGATAAGCAGATGCCATATGTTAAAACAGTTAGCCAAGCTCAAATCACAACAAAATGTTGCTAATGCCGCTATTCCAAGCAAGTATCTTTTTTAATTAGACGCATGTGCCACATTGCCCTTGGCAGGACAGCTAATGTACACGGCTGCCGTGTGGCATTCTCTCTGTAAATAGAGAGAGAGAGAGAGAGTGAGAGAGAGAGAGAGAGAGAGACAGAGTTTTCAACTACTTTGGCAACTTAATTAAAAGTTGATGCGGCTGCAATTTCCTTGCGTTTGTTTGTCGAGACGCAAACGAAATACAAAAGAGTTGTCAAGCCTCTGCTAAGCTAACTGATTTACGCTCGGCGTAGTGTTGTGTGTGTGTGTGTGTGTGTGTGTGTGTGTGTATGTGTTGCCTGTTTACACTGTATTTTAATGATATACTCGTATACAGCTCATCTTCTGCGTGGCCGCAATGGCGATTGCTTGCGCACAGGCCAAGCCCGGCGGCCCCGCTGCCTACTCGATAAACGCACCGAGCGTGGATCACGCCTCCGTTGGCAATACACAGGAGCATACAGTCAAGGGACACTATGGCCAATCATCGCAATCCGACTATGCCAGCCAGGTGCAAACCGCCCATTCTCAGTCCCACGTGCAGCGCTCCAGCATCAGCAACGATGGTGGTTTGGCGCCCGCTCATTATGCTGGTTAGTACACTCACTAAGTATTCACTCACTCACTCACACTCACACTCGCACACTCGCACATGCACAACATACACAGCACAAGGTACTTATTGATTATGCAAGTAGTTAATATGCTAACACACAAAAAAACAAGATTGGGGTAGATATAAGATACTTAAGCATTCAAATTGCGTGAGATATACTGTGTTATCGATTTACACCAACAGGTGTATCGGTTTAGGTAAGCGTAGTGGGCGTGGCCATCCAATTCGTTATCGATCTCTAAGGGTGGTTACCAGTAACATACTTTCAAAATTTGGTGACTCTAGCTTACAAAGTATGGAAGATATGCGCATTGTAAATTTCTAGGGACGAAGTTCCGAGGGGCTGCTGTTGTGGGCGTGGTCAAAAAATGATATGCCAATTTTTGAAGGAGGTTACCAGCAAATTACCATTCATGTTTGGATACTCTATCTTTAAAATTGTAGGAGATATATGGAGTTATCGATTTACACTTTCCTTATGGGCGCAGGTGTGCGCGTGGCAACACAAATTTGCTATCGGTTCTTGAAGGCGACTACCAGTAATATACCTTCCAAATTTGTCGTTTCCTACTCAAAAACTGCGGAAGATATAGCCACTTAAAAATTATAGGGGCGGGGGGCGTCGGAGGTGGGCGTGGAACATGCCGATCTTTGAAGGACATCGCCAACCACCTACCAACCAAAATTGGTGACTGTATCCATAAAATTGTGGGAGATATTTGGCTTTATCGATTTGCGAAAATCACTTTTATCGATTTTCTAGCTCCCTAATGGACATAGGACCAAAACCTTGACACTTTAACTTTTGAGGGTACTTTCCAGTATGTGTTCCAAGTTTCAAGCCTTTATCTCTAAGACATCTCTACAGACGGGCAGACGGACGGACGGACGGACAGACAGCATGGCGGACATTTCACAAAACCAGTATACTATTATACCTTCGGTATCATAGTATAAAACACGCAAAAAAAAAACACAATTCGAATTTAGCGGCGCCTCACGCAAGCTACGCTGTTGGACACAGTGCACCCGCTCAGATCCAGTTGGCGTCCAGCGGACATGGATTGGCCTATGGCGGTGCTCACTTTGCGACCGCCGCTGCTCCAGCGCTGACCTATGGCGGCCATTATGCCACTGCTGCTGCCCCATCCTATAGCTATGGCGGCCACTATGCTGCCACCGCGCCCGCTCTCCATCTAGCAGGCAGCTCGCATCTGGGCTTGGGTTATGGCCTTGGGTATAGTGCTCATGCTGGTGCACCCACATTTTCGCATGGTTATCTGGCTGCCGCACATGCTCCAGTTGTGAAGTACACTGCCGCCGCCGCCGTTCCAGCTTATGGTAGGTGCCACAAAGTCCAGTTAGCAGGCACATCCTGCACATCCCAAACTCTAACCCCCGGCACCCTCTGCACACGTTAACGCTTTGTTGATTACTTAGTCTTGTAGATACGTAGCTCTTACTAATTTTCCACCAATCATTTTAACCATTTTTTTACAGCTCGTTTTTTAATGCCTTAGTGATCTGCGGTTGGCAAGCAGCTGCAGCTTTAGTCCTTGACGTTATCCTTTGGTTGTACTTTCGTTTTTACTGAACAAGTGAACTTGCCAAAAAACAACTTGATGCTTTGTGAACACAAAGCACAACTTTTATTCAAACAGATAGTCAGTGGGTTTGCAGGGGGATGAGGGGGCAAAAGAAAAAGGAAAAGCGGCCTGGTTGTAAAAATACGTAAACATTAACTCTTTGAGCCATGACGAGATTCGGGCAGTTGCAAAAGTTAAATAATTTTCAAGAGTTGCGCTTTGGCACAAAGTGAGATAAACTTTGAGAATTTTGCACCTGTTCCTTTTGCTGACGAACATAAACATAACCAACTTGCATTCGTTTCTGAAAACAGCTTAAAATATTGACAACTGTAAGTAGCATTTGACCAAGAATGAAATAGGGCTCAAATTATGCAAGTTTTCAGTGAAATTAAAATTTATCGATATTTAAAGAGCAACACTTCTCAACACTTCTCAATTGTTGCTAGTTCGAGTCCTTGCATATAATAAATTTATTACGCGGTCTACTTGGCGTATGCTTGACAAGAATTCAGTTAAAGTCTTGTAGGCCATCAGTTAGTTAATCGATAAATATCAGGAAATAGCCATTATGCAATTATCTCATCAATATTCCAAAAGCCTCAGCAACTGCCTTCAGCTTTCACGAATACGAATATTTTCATTAGTTGCCACAGACGCAAGGTGTACCGTTTCACTTTCAACGGGAATATGAGGATTGGATTGGGGGTTTGTTAACAATGTCGGCCAACGCCTGTCGTGTCGTGTAATCAATCATTCAATCATTCATTCATTCATTGTTGCCAGCTACTTTAAATCATTCGACACGTGGCGGGTCAATGATCGTGATAATGATTATGATGATGATGATGGTAAGTCCCTGCTGCTCAAAGTGGGGCAAGTCAGCTTGCCACTCATTTGGAGAAGTGACATTTGGCATTGGTTGGCCAAGCGAGCTGTCAGAGGAGCAGTCAGTGACTATCTGTTTGTCTAAATGCACATTTCACATTTCACATTTCACATTTAAGTGAATTTGAAGTGAAGTGAGAATTCGCGTAAAGCTTTTCATAACAGAAGTGGTTACGTAAGCTATTTCAATTATATGAAATCAATTTATTTAGCAATTGCCAAAATTGCATACTGCCAACTACTTATTGTGAGCAGTCCCAGTCTGCTCTTTTCTGATATCTTTTCTAGTTTGAGAGTAAAAGTATAATTTAAAGTTTCCTTCGAAGGACTTCGGTCCGTTGTCCTGTTCGCTGTTTTCGTTGAGCTTTTGTCGCAGTGTAACCTGTGCCCGCTTGACAATACCAAATGGCAGACCTTGGCATGTCACTTGATTGATGTCCACTTGTCAGACGTGTTCGTGCGCCCAACTTGCTCAGATTTACGCTTCTCTGTCTTCTTGTAATAATGACCAAAACAAAATTTGTGACTTGGTCATTCCCATTGTTAGTGATGAGAAGCAGCCAGGTTTTTGGGATTATGGATTCTTTTCCGATACCTGGCGCCCTGAAGCCGTATATCACACAATGCTCCACACTGATTATGCGCCTTCCCATTGGCCTACCTGCTTGCCTAAACTCCTGCCGCTTGATTTGATTGCAACTTGTATTCGTTCTTCGCAGCACCAGGCATTATTGGACACGGCATTGGACTGGCTGCACCGGCCGCCTACGCAGCACCCGCCTACGCTGCACCCGCCTATGCCACGCATTTGGCTGCCGCGCCTGTCCTCAAGTGAGTAATAAATGCCTCCTCTGCCTCATAATCGATATCATCATAATTATCCTATTTCTATGCAGAGCCGCTGTTGCTGCGCCCGCACTGGTGCACACATCCGTCTCTGGCCATGGCATTCACTATGGCTACTAGAGCAGTATCCTCGGGATGACCCACAACATTCAGCATTACATCATAACATCCGCCACAAACCATCAACGACCCTTGCATGGAGCTAGCGGCTAAAAATATATTTCTCACATTGTTAATAAGGCGTCGACCTTTCGACATTTTATTAGAAACTCAAAATTTTAAATGGCGACTGAGTAAATTCATCGTTGCCAATTTTTCTCACCGTGTATTTTGTTTGCCTTTCATTTTGTTTTTATTTTCTTAGCTTTGGCGAGGCTCCATGTTAAAAAAAAAAATTGATAAAACGAAACAGTCTCCTTAACAAAGTAAATTTCCCTCTGTATTTTGTGCGTGTGTTTTGTTTTTGCTTTTGTTTTTTATCGCGGTTGAATTCACGTTTTACTTAAAAGTTACTTTGTACTGAAAATGCATTTGAAATGTTGGAAAAAATAAAATCATTTAATACAAAAAACACTAGATGAAGACCATGTAGTTTTTTTCAGTTTGTTTTATATGATATATGTACATATGTATAGATGTATGTATGTATGTGCATATATACAAACATAGACTTTCTATTCACCCTCTCTCAGCGCACACACAGCAGTTATAAAATGATATATGATGGCCGAAAACTATGCCGCGATTTATTTGCTACGCTTCAGTTGAGTTGAGCATATGTACATAGTACTCCATAGTTTATGGCGCATTGCGTTGAATTTACTCATACTCACAACATACCACACACACACACACACACACACAGACACACACACACACATGTCTACATGATGTATGTAAGCGTTCATAGATCTATGGCTAACTCGCAAATGTGTCAAAGGCCAAACTGAGGTTTTAAAGTTCAAGCGAGCAAAGTCCTTTTTTTATGCACTATGATACCATGAGCTGATATGATACCATGAGTTGTGTGTAGCCAGATTAAGGAAGATACAAAATAGTCACCATTCTTTGAAGTGACCGTAATAAAACCTTCCACGGTAAGAGTTCTCCAAACTGATAGGATAATGAGTCTAGACGCATTTGCATCAGTAAATATGCACCTAGATAATGTCCTAAGAAGGATAAGGATAATTGTATCTAGCTGTAAGATAATTTAGAAGTTTTCAATAAACCTGCCGAAGCAATTCGGCAGCAGTCTATGTTCGAACCTTAAACAACGTCGTCGTTTTATGATTTTGCTCTTGGGATCAGCGTTCAGTGTTAGTTATTACACCGCTTGCCATTTAAATAGTAGCTCTTAAATTACGGAAGATAGGGATACGGCATTTATCGGTTTTTCGGGGGCGTGGTGCAACATTTACTTCTCCAGAATTTTAAGGGTGTAAATAGTAATACATCTTTCAAATTTGGTGACTTAAGTTTTTAAATTGTGTGAGGTTTAGGTAGGCGGAGTGGTCGTGGCCATCCAATTTTTTTTCGATCTCTTAAGGGAGTTGCCAGTGACATACTTTCAAAATTTGGTAACTCGACAAACTATGGAATATGCGCATTTCAGATTTCTAGGGCCGAAGTTCCTGTGAGCGGCGATTGTGGGCGTGGTCCAAAAAATTATATGCCGATGAAGGTTACCAGCAAGTTACCTTCCAAGTTTGGTCACTCTATCATTAAAATTGTGGCAGATTTACGGGCTTATCGATTTAAGCTCTCCGAAATATCGGCATTGTCGATTATGGACGCAGGTGTGGGCGTTATCGGTTCTTAAAGGCGACTACCAGTAATATAACTACCAAATTTGACGTTCCCTATTCAAAAACTGCGGAAGACAGCCATTTAAAAATATAAAAAATTGGATGGCCAAGCCTACTACGCTACGATACACCTCTTGGTGTAAATCGATAACACCGTATATCTCAGGCAATTTTAAAGCTTAAGTCACCAAAGTTGATAGGTATATTGCTGGTAATACCCTTTAACAATCTGGAAAAAAATTGTTGGACCACGCCCACTCCCGCCCCCAAAAAACGATAAACGGCCATATCTCCCACAATTTAATAGCTACAGTTACCAAACACTTCCGCCCCCAAAATCTCGAAGATCTTATATTTTCCGTAATTTAAGAGATACAGCCAAACTTTGGAGAACGGTTACTATCTTATATCTACCTCAATCTGCAAATCAAACTTGGACAGTATTTCTTGGCTGCACACAAATTATGGTATCATATAATTTTGCTGTCGGTTACGTCCGACTAATGGGTTCTCTCTTATTTTCTATGAGCATACAAAAATTTACGCGCGGAATTAAGTATGTATGTATTAAGTATAATATCCTATTAATTTATACTATAACATGAACGAGAGCGTTCACCAGGGTACTAAATGCAATTGGTTAACAAGATGCTGCTGCGACATACTGTTATTTCTATAGGGAAAATGGTAAGCACACCAAGCAAGATACAAAAAAAGTGTGTGAATTTTAGGAAAACAATTAATTATGCACAAGTAGCTGGATATCAATTAAAATGTAAGATTGTGCCACAGTAGCGAAATGTCCGACACCCTGCCCTCCCCAGCACGGCAACCTTGTATTCGTGTGCCTTGTGCCTGCGGCATGCTGTGTGCGTGACAAGTGCGCCGTGGCTTATTTCATTTAGCAGGGAGGGTCTTGGAGCCGAACTGACTGGTAGCAACAGTTGTCAGCCAAAAATCTGTTGGTATTTTCATTAAGCGACAGTTTAAATGCAAATAGAGTCATATGTCAGAGTACAGGACACTTGAGCACAAGGATACTACAGTACGGGAAGAAACAGTGAAAGCCATAAAAAAGAAAAGCGCAGTGAAAACTCAATGCCAAAACACGAGAATTGCATTAGAAATTGTCGCTAAAAAGGAGCTCTTGGCTTTACCAGTGAGAAAGGGAGTATGGGAGACAGAGGACGCAGGGTGCGAAAAAGCTGGAACACGGTCAAGTCGGTCAGAGGCACATGAAAACTAAACAATGTTAATCTCAGCAAGATGCCAAAGCAATGCAGAATGCCAACGCTACATGAGGTCACTATTTGACTACATGCAATGGGGGAATGATGCATATACATATGTGTAGGTTTTGTGGGTGAATTACAGTACATTATTTTTGCTGTATTGGTTAAGGTCAGAATGCTGGAGTCAAATGAGCTCGATTAAGAGGCACCTTCAACTTCAAGCTCAACCCACTGCAAGATCAACTCGGCTGTTATTCCTGATAAAAAACAAACATACTTTTTTGTTTTATTTGCATAACTCCAGTAACCTCCTTTTCCCCATTTTAATGGGATCCGACTGCTTTTTATACGCTTTACCCATTAAAAATGGGTACAAAGGGTATAATGGTTTAAAGCTTTAAAGTATATACAGTGTCTACCAGCTTATTTGGAACAGGGTCAAGCAAAAATTTCAATGGCCTGCCATAAACTCATTATTCATTATTTTTAAAAAATTCCAAAGAGCGATGGCAGGTACATTCATTAACCACAAAAATGAATATATGAGCCTAATAAATTGGGATTTCCCCACCCGCTAGGTCGGGTTATGTAAAAAGTAGATCATTTTATGATTCCAGCCTATTTGAAACAGTTACATTAAGGACACCTGGGTGCCATAAAACCCGGATTTTTTACCCAAAGTGGAATATTTTCGGTATAAATAGACCAATCCTCCGTAGTCAGTTTAGTTTTTTCCTGCATTTCGGGTGCAAGAAGCCGACAAGGACTATGGGCAAACTGACTACCATTGATCAACGGAAAATCATCCTGGAACACTTAAAAATCTGATATTCATATCAAAAATAGCTAAAATGGTCAATCTAAACACCTCAACTGTATTCTACATCATTTGGAGTTTTATCGACGAAAATCGAACAGAGGACATGGGCGGAATGGCACCGAACTCGATTTTTTACCGAGCAGGACGAGCCGAGGATCATCAAGAAAATAAGGGGAAATCTTAGGCTATCGGTTAAAAAACTGACTCAACAGGTGCAGGATGAAATGGGGAAAAAGTGCAGTGTTGATACTGTGCTCCATACAAATCCAACATTTTTGCCCGGACGGATGAAATTATGTGTGGCGACAGTCTAATACTAAGCTGAATCCCAAACACTTAAAGGCAACAGTCAAGCACTGCGGAGGAAGTGTCATGGTATGGGCATCTATCTCGGCAGCCGGTGTCAGAAAGTTGGTGATTGTTGAAATAACAATGGACAAATATGTGTACTTTGATATTCTAAAGGAAAATGTACTCCAGACTGCCGAGAAGCTAGAATTTAAATGTTCTTTAAAATTTGTGGGTTCTGGTGGAAAATAAAATCCGGAATTACAACATATCCAGCAAACAAGAGGGCTTCTCTGTTGGAGGAGTGGAGCAAGATCAGCCCAGAGACTACCCGGAAGCTGGTATCTTTCATGAAAAATAGGTAGTTGTTAAGGCTAAAGGATATTATAAAATGCTTATTTAAGCTTTTATATGCCAAATATATAACTTTTTATAAGAATGGTCGAACTAAGTTTTCATGTATTTTGGATATGTTTTCAGTTTTTGAATAATTTTAATTAATTAATTAATATTTTAATAAAAACTAAAGTTTTTTTTCAAATGTGATGTTACATTAAACAAATTGGCATTCAAACATTTTTCGTTTCTTTCCTTGTTTATAGTACTTTAAAATTTGTGCTAGACACTGGTCGAAATAAGCTTGTAATCACTGTGTGTATGTATGTATGTATGTAAATATATGCACCTGTTTGTAGCCAGCCAGTTCGGGCTTTTGAGTAAAAATACCATGTAGTCGCTGTGCCTGCCATTAGAAAATAGGGCACTTGCAGAACTGAACATATAAGGGAAATTTGCCAAAACAACTAGAATATATTTAACAACTGGGTTAAGTGTATATCGTATTCGAGCTCACTCGACTACAGCATTCTTACTTGTTTATTATTATTTTGCTTATGTAAACAAATTACCACGTGCCCAAATTCCTAGTATCAAAAATTTAGATTAAGAAGGAATGCCAATAGCGGATGCACCATTATGTTTCCAAATTAAAATTTAAAACAATGCTTTAGTGTAAAATTGAATAGAGGTGATTTATTTGTACGTTGATGTGAGATGAATGAGATATCGATATGATTTGGGTGCGGAAGCAGGGTGAGTGTAATGGTGAGGCTATGGGTGACTGGCGTCGTGTGTACGTAGTTGATCATTCCTATACATAAAATGGTTCGCATATAAAACTCCAATTTAGCGGATCCAGCCAACAACACGAACAAGTCAACAGAAATGTGCTGCATAAGGCAAACGAAAAAGTGGTTAGGTCAGACACAGATATACTAACACACAGACATACTTTGCCGCAATACAAGGTCGATGGATGAAGAGAGGGATAGAGGGGACAGACCTTTGCATCCAGACACAAATGCGTTGTGGCAACGTGCGGTGATTTCCCATTTCCTGTTCATTGCGCTAAATGACAGGACACAACAAAGACAAAATGTCCAGAAATGACAGCGACGAATGTAAAAATATAAGAAACATGGCACTGTTTCTACATCAACTCCTCCTTCCTATCCATCCCCCACTGTCTGCCAGCCATGTTTGTGAACCTGCATTGCATGCTTGCAATGTCTTTGGATTAGACTGGACCACATCGCATTTCAATTTTCTCAACTGTCGGAACAAATATATCAATGTTGTATTCATACCACAGCACATTTGCCTAATGTGCAATTAGTTGCGTATTTAATTTCTATGCTCTAGGTAAAAGATATGAGGCAGTTGCCCAAAAACATTAAGCAGCCAAAAACAAAAAAACATCTCTTTCATTATAAAATATATGTTTTTTTGAACAAACCGATTTCGTAGGCAATAAAAGCTAAATGCTTAACAATTTGGAATATCGATAAGCAAACATCCGCTACTTTGCGGGAGGCACTCATATGATTACAATTGAATTTGCAAGGTCATTAAATGGAATTAAAACCTGTGTTTAATATAATAAGTTTATTAAATAGCTGTCTTCCGGTTCCTGCCAATCTCTATCTCTCTCCCTCTCTCTTTCCCTCCGTGTCTCTTTCTCTCTCTTTGCTTTATTTTTAAGATATATGTGAATGGAATTAAGTCCGATCGCGTAAAGTATTCAAATTATGTATCCATGTGAACTAGTCCCCAGTCTTAAATTAATTAAGTGCAGTTGGACTTCGACTAGCAAGGTTATTTGTCTTGTATTCAAATAAGATGTAGCAAGTGTGACCCTATTATATGCAATGTAACAATCTGGCAACTCCCTATTCTAAGTTTTGCATTGCTCTTTCATTCGTATGTACTTAAGTTTGAATTTCAGAGACCATAAATAATATAAATTCCAGTATTAACCTTATTTCTTTTATTATTTTTAATTTATTTACTTTATATTTTGGGATTTTATTAACGGACAATTTTGAGCTCATTGCTGTGTTATTGCAAATTTTATCGAGCTTACAACAAATTTAGAATATTTATAACTATTAGGATTATAATAAATTAAGACTAGTTGAAAGAAAAAAAAAAAAAAAAATGCTACAAAAAAAAATGTGAGTTGATTACGAAATAGTTACTTTCATTTTGTCCGCTTTGGCGATATGGATTCGAGGTGCAACAAGAGTGCCTGGCATTTTGTCAGCTTGGGCGGCTTTCTAGAAGTTGTAGTTCAAATTACCGCTGCTGAATCTAACATGGGATACGGCTGACGCTGGTTGGTACGATGGAGTACTCATTACAGAGGATTCGGGAACTGCCATACCATAGTTGCTACTGGTGGTGGTGCCGGGAGCAATTTGTCCAGCGGCGTACTGTTGTGCAACATTCTGCTGCTGTTCGCGCAGCACATCTTGCTGCTGTTGCTGCAGGAATCCCATGTGCTGCTGGGTCGAGTATAAATCGCTGGTTGGCGCTGACTGCAAAGGGTACCGTTGCTGTTGGCGTTGCTGTTGGCGTTGCTGTTGTGGCTGCAACCCGTTGTTGCTCCCAAAGACCGCCGGTGATGGGCGTGTAATGAAGCGACTGCCGCTGGTATTAATGATCGGCTGCTGCTGCTGCTCTGGTTGCTCGAACTGCAGCAGATGTTGCTGCTGGCCGGAGACATCGGGATAGTTAGTGTACAGATTTTGAAGCAGCCGCTGCTGTTCCTGCTCAAAGGCCAATCGCTGACGCTGGTTCTCCAGGTAGGTGGACTGCGCCTGTTCCACTTGCTGTTGTTGGGCGAAATATTGCTGCTGCTGTTGAAGTTGTTGTTGTTGCTGCAACAGCTGCTGCTGCGTACTGGCAGGTGGCGCTAGCTTTGGCTTGCTGCTTGCTGCAACATATTGTTGCGGATATGCAGCTGAGTATTGTAATCGCGCGGGTTGAGTTGGATTCTGCTAAGCGAAAAAATAAAAGAGTAAAGGGAAAGGGAGAGTAAATTAGTTGATAGTTCATTGACAATCGCAAAAAGCTATTCCTTTACCAATTTAGCACCGTTATTGGGACTTTTGATGGACTTCATCTTTAATCAATTTCAGTTGGAGCACACACAATAACAATTTTGGTTTAAGCTGAGAAGCACGTAGAATATACACAAGCAAAAAAATAATTTATAAAATTCAAAATCAGATCTGATAATGCTGGCAAGCGAAACAGCTAAACTACATATGTACACACAGCCCGGAAGTTTCGTTCAAAGCATGCCCCGTTGTGAACACCAAACACAGTAAAAACACATCATGGCTAATAAACAAAAGTGCTAAAATCCAATTGATTGATCATACGCCACGTTGCACAGATCAGCTGCACGCAAGCCGATGACTTGCAGAAAATACGGCATAAAATGGGCTGCAGAAACACCAAACGGAGACAGTTAAAATATGCATTTGGAATTGGAATTAGTGTTGCTGATGGGGTTGTTCACGAGCGGTGCCTGGTCGCGTGTCAGCGCCCAGAATCCTTTCGAGCAACTGGCCGTTGGTGCGCTCAGCTTGGGCAGCCAGATCATGAATGGTCTGCAGGAGGGTGCGCTAGCCACGCAGCAGATGGACTTTGATACTGGCTTGGTGGCCGTGCGCTCCAAGACAGCAATGGGTTACGGCGATGCAATGCGACCGGTCAGTGATGATGACTCATCTGAATCAGATGAAAGACGACGCCGCCGTCGCCGGCGACGCAGCACCGACGGAAACAACAGGATCATTAGTGTTCACCAGGCGCTGCATCGAATCCGTCGATCGCCGTGCAATTGGAAGCAGATGATGGGAGCCACCACGGAGATGACGGATGAGGATATCGAAGCACGCAGGAGGCGTGCACGCAAACGTGCAGCTAATAATGCCTCAAGAACGCGTGTCACCAAGTCCAAGACAACGAACAAGAAGAAACTACTCGAAGCACGTCGTCGACGTCGTCAAGCGCTGGAGCCGCCGCAGCAGACATCACTTGGAGCTAATCTTGGGGAGCGGGTAAAGGGCTTTTTTCTTTCATTTATGGGAAATGTGGGCGATATGATGCAGCAGATGGGACAAAAAATCAAAGGAACCGCTGCTCAAATCCACAACAACAATAACAATTAAATAAAATTTCATTTCATTTGTTACCTACTACCTTAAGCAAAATGTAAAAAAATTAATTTGATAGCAAATAAACAATTTTTTTTTTATATTAAAAACGAAATTAAAAAATAATTTAAAAATATGTTCAAGTTACGATTTAAAACGAAAAAGTTAGTTTACTAATAGCAAAACATTACAGAACAAAACTAATCTTTAAAAGTGGAGGACAAATTTAAAATGCAAACCAAAAAAAAAAATACATTTTAAGAAATGAAAAAAATAATAATAATAATAATAATAATGAAATATCCACCGACAAATTGCGGACGTATATCAGAATTTAAAAAAATAATCATAGTTTAATCAGTTGTTAAATGCTGTAATGTGCAATGGTAACTCAAATAACATCAGCTAGTTAAGCAGTGGACACATCCGGCACGAATCATGTGCAACAATTCAGAACACGCCACTTTAATCGTGGCCGAATACAAAAGGAAACAAGTCAATTAGCGTTGTGTCAGTTGCAACAATGAGTTCTATTTGGCGTTTACTATTTGGAATGTTCTTTTGGCTAGTGGCACTAGTGCAGCTGTGCCGCTGCCAGGACGACTTGGAGCTGGACTTCTCGAATGAGTATGATGATGTGCGACCGCATTTGATCTACCCCGATGAGCCGAGGCTGGACAAGCGTATAACCGAAGCGGCAAAGGAGTTTGGTGAGAACATTCGCAATGCCTGGCAGTCCATGGTGGACTCACTCCACAATTATTTTGAGGAGGTGAGGAATGTCTTTGCCGATGGAGCCGATAGCAACGTTGACACCTTTCCGGTGGCGGTGGCCAATTGAACCGATTTGAGTTATAAGCTACATTCATGAATTTCTCAATTAAAGCATCGTCTTTGAAAACAACATATCGTGGTTTTAACTATTGTTGACAGATAATACTTGAATACATATATGGAATTGAAAAACATAATGAAAATGTTCGATATTTGAATGAATCGCTCGTTAGCGGCATGCAATTAATATAATCAAAATCAACCATTATATAATAAATCAAAATTAACGGATAATGATAAAACTGAGCATGCTATTGCCATATTAGCATCAGGGAAATATTTCGTAAAGTTATGAATAAATATGATGATGATGTAAATAAATAGAAAGCTTTCCCGTTGGAAACAATACACAGACGATGAATACATTGAGTTGAAGTCTTGAGGCTTCAAATAAATTCAACTAATCGCGTGTCGCGTTACTGAAGGCTCACTAATTCGGCTAAATCAAATGAAAATGAATTTGGGAAATGGAAAATGGAAAATAATATCGCTTGGCGAGCGCTTCCGGGGTACACAATAAGATCGCCGATACCGCGTGTTGGCAGTGGGGCATGCCAGCAACAATATGTGAGTCGAGTCGAGTCGAGTCGTGTCTTGATTAAGATATATTGCCACTAGCGGATGTGTGCAACGAGAACACGATAGCGATTTCTACTAATTAGCCTAATAGCTTATTTAACCCGATCCAATCCAGTTAAATAAGCTGCATCGAGCGCCAAATTAACCAGTTCCAGAACGAAACCCAAACAATTTTCAGACAAATGCATCAAATGATGGTTGTTGCTGCTGTGGCAGCTGTTGCACTGCTGTTCCCCAGCTGTTCACGGCTCACCGAAGGTAGGCCCCAGGTAAGCTCATATCGCTCATTTAATCAATATGTGTGTATGTATGTGTGCGTGTGTGCGTATGTGAATTTCAAGGACTTGGCCACTGGCATGCTGTTGGCTGTTGCACAGGTTAATCAGCTGGTGGAGAGCGGCGCTGCAGCGCACAATGAGAAAGATGTGGAGGTGCTCGGCCAGAAGATGGGCGGCTCCATGAATTTTGGCTTTGGCGATGCAATGCGGCAACCAATTGGACGCCGGCGCAGGAGTGAACGCCAGCAATTGAAGCAGTAGTCTACTCTGTACTTGACTCTTATCCAGCTAAATAAATGCACTCACTAAACTTACGGCTTGTTGTTGTTGCAGCTCCGGCTGTTGTGGCTGCGGCTGCAGTGGCTGCTGCTGCTTTGCAGCGCCGTAGTAGCGAGTGAAGCTCTGCTGTAATCCGGGTGCCTTTAGCGTGAATGAGTTCGTATTGGCATCGGTGTGGAAGGATAATTGTGCGTGTCCATTGTGCACCAGCAGGCAGAAGGTGAGAATGCCGACCGAATGTTGCCACAAGCCAAGCATGTTTCCAATTCAAATGATTTATGATTATGCCACTGGCTTAAAAGGCAACTTGTAATTGATTCAGATACCACGCAGCGATGCAGTTTTTTTCGTTATCCTTCTTTTCGTCTCTTCCTTTCTCTCTCTCTCTTTCTCTCGCTCTCTCTCTCTTTATTTTTATTCTTGCTGCCTCTGGCTGACTAATGGTTGCAGAGGCCAATGGCTAATGGGTGATGGCTGTCGGATGATGGCCGGTGGATGATGGCGTCTTTGTCGACCCAGTTGACTTAATTAATCGTTACTTTTACAGCAACAATGTCCCGTTATCAGCGAGTAGCGAAAGTTATGACAATAAAGCGGCTGCAGTTCGTCCAAATTACGACTGTGCTTTGCCCGCCCGCCGCTTAAGCGTTTTATACTTGCCTCGCTCTTTTTGGATTTGAGTGCGGCTTTTGGGCTCTGTGCTCTGCACTCATTTTCGACAACAATGGCAACGACGGCGGCGGCAACAGCTGCTGCCAAATGGAAAATTTTCTTTATTGGCCATGTCTGCGCTAAGTGCCGCAAATTTAACGGAATTGCTAGTCGATGTGCGTGAGTTGGCAGGACCTCGGAGAAAAGGTCTGCGCAGGAAATGTAATATCAAATATGGCAACTGGTAATAACTTGAGATCGAATTAGAAACCAGACTCTAAGCCTGGTTAAAGCGACAGTTAATAGTTATACGTATTTAAGTCTAAACCACAACCCAGTTTCACTTACGCATTGCAAAACAGGTAATTGCTCAGCATAATGAATATAAAGCGGTCAACAGTGTTTCAAGAGGTGTATAGCTGACAATTTAAATAGTATCCAGACTTGGCTTTGTATTTTGCAGAGCAAAGCCAGTTTCAATTTGTCAATGTGCTTTTAACAACTTTATAATTTTACCTCAAACATCAAATGTGAATATTAAATTCGATTTTTATACCCTTAACACAAAAAAATGGGTAAAAAGGGTATAATGGTTTTGTGCAAATGTATGTAACAGGCAGAAGGAAGCATCTCCGACCCCATAAAGTATATATATTCTTGATCAGTGTCAACAGCCGAGTCGATAAAGCCCTGTCCGTCTGTCCGCTTGTATGAACACGCGGATCTCAGCGACTATAAGAGCTAGAGTCTTCAAATTTTGAATTCTCGTGTACCAGGCGCAGATCAAGTTTGCTTTATTTTATCGATAACTGCCTCAGTTTCTGAATTATCGATACATTTCGATTTCCGATAGCAATAAATTCCACAAAATAGTAGACAGAGGCTTCTAATTTATACATAATATGCATATACATATTATTGATCAATTGCCAAAATTTCATTAAGATCGGATAGGAAACAAAAAAGTTATATATGTATATTCTGATATTGATCTTATTTCTGGCAGCTGCCGCAAGCATTTTCTGTATACATATAAATAGGGGAGCGCATGAGTGAGAAAGAGATGGCTAGCGTCAATATATTTGTGTGTATTTTGCAGAGCACCGATAACTACTATTTCGTGTACATGTGTATGTGTGTATTTATGTATGTATATACACGTATTTGTAGCTTGTCAGTTCGGGCATTTGAGTGCAAATCATCTTAAAGGGAAATATGCCAAGAAAACTAGAATATATTTAATAACTGGGTTAAGGGTATATCGTAGTCGAGCTAACTCGACAACAGCATCTACTTGTTTATTTTTTTTATATTAATATTTCACTTTCTATAAATTGGCGTCAAGGCACACACAACACTCAACACACAACTTTCCCCAATGGCTTTTGAAATTGAATGCTAAACAGCAACAACAACACCAATAAACTTCTATGCATATTGAGCACAGGTAGTATGAATACTTATGTAATACATTGTGGGGAGAAAAAGGGCAGCAAAACTTACGTAACCACAGGGCCGCCTAATATAAAGACCGGTATAAAATGCTATGTATAGAGACGTGCTTGGCATACGCAAACCTCGAGTGCCTTTAACGTGTTTTTTAATACAATAAATTTACTAAACTGAATTCAAAAAAAAAAAAAAAAAATCAGAGACTGATAAGGAAGCAGTGTAAGACTAACAGATAAGACGCTGACAACGATTGCATTTGAAATTGGCTCAAACCGTTTGCCAACTTTTCCACAAAGATTATGACAGTCGAGTATTATGAGTGCGCAAACACACACAAGTACATGTTTTTTTAGATGCTTGTATTGGTATGTATGTATGTATGTATGTATGTATGTATAAGAGTTAGCCGCAGTGGTCAAGCATTTGCCGTCCGTCCACACTGCGTATACGTGATCGACATACATATTGTTGTTAGTTCATTTTGGAGACGCAATCGCAATTGAAAGCGCATTTCAAATGATTGAAAGTTGCTTATGTGTGTCATTTGGTGGCAACAGCACGTAGATGCCGTGCCACGGGGCGAGAAATACCCATTGATATGTATATACATATACATATATATATACATATATATGCGTATGGAAATTATCTTGGGTTTACGCTAAGGTATGGGATTGGGCATTGTTTGGCAGCCAGCGTTAAGCATTCGCAAATTACGATTTAACATTCAATGTGATTGTGACAATAAACACAAAGCAGCCAATGAACAGCAAACAACAAACAGCAAACAGCAAACAGTAAACAGTCAGCAATTACCTGTTGCCAGTTGTCTGCTCAAATTGTTACCTGGTTTGGCGACTACAAAAAGTAGTTTGGCACAAAAGTGTAGCAACAAAAAATAATTGTTTAAATGTAACAACAATAGCTATTCGAATTCTCCATTGCTTAGTTCTGTTATATTTTCCACACACTTGTATTAAGTATAAATTCTTTAAGAAGAAATACAGATTTATTAGTTAAATTGCTTTAAAAATCTAATAATTCAACTTGAGCATACATACTCATCCATGGGAATTTAAATTTACAGTTTAAATTAAAAAATTCATAATTTATTTAAAATTTCCTTGAAAATCCATTTTAAAAAATTTATTTATTTTCATATGTGAGCGAGTATAAGTTTATCGAAGAGCAAAGTATCCATAAATTACAGGAAAACGAAAATGATAACCTGCTAATTAACTTGCTCACTTACATTTTTCATATTTACCCATCTCATCTGTGCTACGAGATTTTACCTGACAACAATAAAAAATAAAATTCTTTACGACTATGTCGGGTGGCACAAAAAATATATCAACAGAATAAATTAAGAGAATAAAAATCGTAATAATAAAATAAAATAAAACAAGAGAGAACGTTGCAGTTGGGCGCTACCGACTGCGAAATTCTTCGATACCCTAAGTTATTTCAGTGGATAACAATTAGCAACCAACCGGTGTCAAATGTTTGCCTTTCAAATTCTGGTAATTATAAGATAGTAACCTTCCTTCGAAGTTGTTTTTACTACCAATATTGTTTTCAAATCTGGTGACCTAAGCTCTCTTATTGTGTGAGATATATGGATTTATCGATTTACACTAATAGGTTTATCGGTTTAGGAAGGCGGAGCGGGTGTGGTTATCCAATGTTTTTTTTATCTACTATGCAAAATATGCGCATTTCAAATTTCTAGGTCCGAAGTTTCTGGGGGCGCCGGTTATGGGTGTTGTCAAAAAAGGACACTTTATCTTTAAAATCGTTGGAGATATGCGGACTTATCGATTTATACTTTCCCAAATAGAGGAATTGGCGATTATGGGCGCAGGTGTGGGCTAGCTATAAAATATATATTATTGATTCTTAAAGGCGACTGCCAGTAAAATACCTACCGAGTTTGACTTTTCCAACTCAAAAACTACGGAAGATATGGCTATTAAGTTGTATGGCCCCGCCCCAGCCTGGGTCGTTTGAAGTGGGCGTGGCTTATGCCGATCTTTGAAGTCATCGCCAACAACCTACAACCACAATTTGGTGACTGTAGCCATCAAATTGTGGGAATTATGTGGTTTATCGATTTGCGAATATCAATTTTATCAATTTCCTAGCCCCCTAGTGGACGTAGCACTTCAATTTTCACTTTTTGTCTGACGCGGGAACACACCAGTATATGCTCCAAGTTTCAAATCTCTATCCCTAAGGCTGTTGAGAGAAGTTGCGTTCGTAGAGCAAGTCGAATATTGCACAAACTCAATAAACTATGAGACCTTCGGTATCAAAGTATTCGAAGACATATTTTATTAAAATATCCAACAGTGTCACAAAAGAAGATCACAGAACATAACTGGTAAATAACGGTTCTTAATCATTTAACTGGGTCACCCGAAAGGCGCAGAGTGACCTCCACTGCGGGTCTGCCGGCTGACCTATAAAAATCAGAGCCGGAGACAAACGGATGGCAGAGGGAGGCGAGAGTGGTAATGTGGATACTATATTGGCCGTGTGACCGGATACAGATTTGGCGCTGTTAAACTCAATCGCAGAACGTTTTAACTCGCACAGTGACCCCATTGAACACAAACTCTCGCAAATTTGTACACAATCCATCATTTCGTTATCCAGTTCCCTGAGCTTAAGTTTATTGTGCTGTGAATCATTTTCGGCTATTTTATATACCCTTAAACGATTAAAAATTGGTAAAAAGGGTATAATGGTTTTTGTGCAAATGTATGTAACAGACAGAAGGAAGCATCTCCGACCCCATAAAGAATATATATTCTTGATCAGGATCAACAGCCGAGTCGATGTAGAGGAACTTAGAGACTTTAAAAGCTAGAGACTTCAAATTTTGAATATAAGTTCTCGTATATCAGGTACAGATCAAGTTTGGTTTATTTTATCGATGGCTGTTTATTGGGTTAAGGGTGTATCGTGGTCGAGCTCACTCGACTGCAGCATTCCTACTGTTTTTTTTATATTTATTTTGGATTGCATTTGCACAAATTAAACTGAGGCGACAGGCCACGTGCCTTCTGTGCCAGCTTCTGCTTAACTTCCAGTTTAAACTCCTGCTGCTGCTCCTGCTCCTGCTCTCACTCCCCAATCACATCCCAAATCGCATTCGCATGGTATACGCAGCTTACCTAGGCCAGTGCCAAAATACATACAGCTGGCGTCAGCGCTTTAGTGTCATTGCCTCTAGACAGTGTGTTCAGTTTAGTTGAAATCATCAAAAAATAAGTTTTGTGAAATAATACAAATAGGAATAAATATTTATGCTTAATGCAATGAAATAATTAATAATACTGTTACATGTAATTTTCTATATATTGCTTAATAAGCTTTCATAATACGAGTATGTGTGTATCAATGGAATCTCTTCCATGAATGATGATGATAAGCTGTCAATGCCTCATTTATGAAAATCAGGTTTTTCTTAAGTTTTTACACTGCTTGTCAAAAACCTTCGGAAAATGATGTTCCAATGCATACCTTGCCTCACTGTGCGTAGCTGAAACGTACATAAATAAACCACCAGAAAAAAGGTCACCAATGCAGCAGTTTCCTTTGTGGGTTTAACTCACATAAAATATTTTTATTAGTTTCTCTCTTTGTTTTATAGACCAAATATAACACAAAAAAAAATCTCAAAGAACAAAAATAAAAACCGTATTTAATACAAGCACAAATATGCGTCTATAAGTAAAAATACATACAAACATACATATATTATATTGGGGGTAATTAAATTTGATGTTGTTTTCTTAGACTTTATTTGGATTTCTTTCATATGCACATTCCTTTTGCTGCTTAGCATTAGTATTATTAATTTTTTTTATTTATATTATTTTTTTTTTTTTAAATTAGGTAGGATGGTAAACAGTAATAGTAGTTATTATATGGCACAAAAACAAAAATTGTAATTCTCGAATCAGGTTTTCTGTTTTGTTGTAACACAAATATGCTTAAGTGTACATTTGAGTATGAGTGTCGATATTTTAGGATATATTCTCTTCTGTTTGTATGATAACATTCAATAAACGGGTTTCTTTTGCTTTTGTATTGAAGATTAGCATTAAATGTTTCTTTTTATACCCTGAACCCATTCAAAATGGCTAAAAAGGGTTTAGTGGTTTTTTGCAAATGTATCTAATAGGCAGGAAGTGACTTCAAATTTGGAATATAAGTTCTCGTGTACCAGGCGCAGATCAAGTTTGCTTTATTTTATCGATAGCTGCCTCAGTTTCTGAATTATCGATACATTTTGATTGCCGTTAGCAATAAATTCCACAATTTAAAAGGCAGAGGCTTCTTATTTATACATAATATGCATAATATACATATTATTGATCAAATTTCATTAAGATCGGATAAGAAACACCAAAGTTACAGTCGAAAATATATTTTCATATTGATATTCTTGCTGTCAACAGCCGCAAGCATTTTCTTTATACATATAAATAGGCGAGCGCATGTGTGAGAAAGAGATGTCACGATAATCGATGCGAGCGTCTATGTATTTGTTGCCTGTACGTATGTGCATATGTGTACATATAGGCCAGCCAGTTCGGCTCAGTTCGGTTCAGTTGTGCCTATCATGAGAACAGAATGCATTTGAAGACCTGCTTATATTTTGAGAGCAAAACCTTTTAATTGCAAAAAATGGTTGGCAATAAAACTAAAATATATTAAATTGCTGGGTTCAGGGTATATTGTTGTCGAGCTCACTCAACTACAGAGTTCTTACTTGCTTAGTATGGTATTTAGAACAGGTTTACACAACATTTCACCATAAATATTTAGATTGCCTACTTATGTAGTTTACAATATAATTATTTTGTTTGACTAATTTTCTGACATTTTAACATCAATTTAAATATGTAACTTTGATAAGATAACAACAATAAATTTGCATCTCACACTTCCCCATCAAAAGCACACTCATTAGCTTTTGGTACATATGTTTGCACAATATTTGTATGTCTTTAGTGTATTAATATTTGTTTAGCTTAAACATTGATTTTTATATGGCTTCTTGGCACATTTTGCACGCGCTTAGCAATGCTTGAATATTTTATTTCTAATACAAAATTTGTTAAATATATAATGTGACTTTACCTATTTTTGTTGTTTTGTAGAAAAAAACTATAAGTATAGCTTTCTGTAGCAAAAATGAAATACTTTGATTTTCTTGTTTGATATCATATATTGTATGTTGTTTTATCGTTTGATATTTTGCTGTAATTATTTCAATATTTTCCTTTCAGTTTATTATACTATTATACCAAAAAGGTATAATAGTATATTGATTTTGTGCAATGTCCGTCATGTTGTCTGTCCGTCTGTCCGTCCGTATGAACGCTCGTTCCTCCGACACCCTTAGAGATAGAGACTTGAAACTTGGAACGTATACTGGAAAGTACCCTCAAAAGTTAAGGCGTGTTGGGTTTGGTCCTACGTCCACTAGGGAGCTAGAAAACCGCGAAAATCGATTTTAGCAAATCGATAAATCCACATATCTCCCACAATTTTATGGATACAGTCACCAATTTTGGTAGGTTGTTGGCGTGGTCCTTGAAAGATCGGCATGTGCCACGCCCACCTCCGACGCCCCCATCACCCCCGCCCCTAAAATTTTCAAATGGCTATATCTTCCACAGTTTTTGAGTAGCGATCGTCAAATTTGGTAGGTATATTACTGGTAGTCGCCTTTAAGAACCGATAATAAATTTGTGGTGCCACGCCCACACCTGCGCCTATAATTCCGATTGTAAATCGATAACTCCGTATATCTCCGAAAAATTTAAAGATAGAGTAGCCAAACTTAAAAGGTAATTTGCTGGTAATCTCCTCCAAAGATTGTCATATCATATTTGGACCACGCCCACATCCGCCGCCCCCAGGAACTTCGTCCCTATTTATTTAAAATGCGCATATCTGCCGTAATTTGCAAGCTAGAGCCGCATGTTACTGGTAACTCCAACAAAGATCGATCAAAAAATTGGATGGCCACGCCCACTCCACCTACCTAAGCCGATACACCTGTTGGTGTAAATCGATAACCCCATATATCTCACGCAATTTGAAAACTTAAGTCACCAAATTTTAAAGGTATATTGCTAATAACAACCTTCATAAATGTGGTTAAAACATTTTGGACCACGCCCACTCCCGCCCACAAAAAACGATAAATGTCTGTATCTCCCGCAATTTAAGAGCTACAGTCACCAAACTTAGAAGGTATATTCTTAAGATCGAACTACAAAATTTTTTGGGCCACGCCCACTCCCGCCCCCAAAACCGATAAACGCATATATCCCCCGCAATTCAAGTTAGTTAGTTACCAAACTGGGTAGGAAGATTATTAGGAAACTTCTCCATAATTTTTTTGGGCAACGCCTACTCCCGCCCCTAAAGTCTCGAAAAGCCCATATCTCCAGAATTTAAGTGTGAAAGTAGCTTATACAATTTTTTGTGTCTGCTCTCCCTGTGTTATTCTGCTCACCGTCTTTAAAAGCCACGCCCACTTATATGCAAATCATATACATATTTATTAGTAGAGAATTAACAGATTGTGTTCCGATTCAAAAAGGCAAACTTGGACAGTATTTCTTAACTGTACACAAATTAAGGTATAATAGTATTTTGCTGTCGGTTACGTCCGACTGCAACGTTCTATCCTGTTTTTACTTTGTGATTTATTTTTGTAACACGTTTTCTAAGCAACTGTTTGCAGTCGTCTCAACTTCCCAGGGAACGTTAAAAATTCATGATTTTTTACCTTTCAACTGGCCGAATGTACGCTTTAAAAATGTTTCAATATTCTCATAATAATTACGTGTATATAAGATTTGTAAGCACATACTGCAATTAACGCACATATTGGCGAATATGGATCATAATTATTTATTTTAAATTGGTTTTAATTTTCACTTTACGATAAAAATTATGCCAAAGCAGTTAAAAATGTCTGCTACAAAACTTGCAGCTCTCATTTGACCGCTGAAGACAAAACTTAATACAAAAACTAGTGAGAACGTTGCAGTCGGGTATCACCGACAGCGAAATACTCTGATACAAATTTAATATCAGCTATAGCGTATATATATAACAGCGTATATAACAGCGTAGGCGCAGCCAGCCTTCAAATTTCATTGCTATATGGTGGTCGTGACCGATACCAATCTTTGAAGGACATCACCACCACCTACCAACCATATTTGGGGACAGGAGCTGTTCGAAGATGTGGGGTGTTCTCGATTTGCGATTATCGATTTGCTAGCCTCCTAGTGGACGCAGCACCCGGATCTTAACACTTTGTCTGACGAGCGTAAATAAATGTTTACAGCATCTGTTTCAAGCTTAAAAGCTCTAGCTTTAAGGATATCGAAAAAACAGAGAGTATTACGGACATTGCATAGGACTGCCATTATACCTTACGTATCAGAGTATAAACACACTTACGTCCCATTCACAGCACTCTCTCTAATTTCACCTGTCCTACAGACTACTCCTAAGCTAACAAGTACAAAAAAGTTACAGAATCAAAAATACTTATTATTTAAAGAAAAAAAAAAACACACACACCCACACGCACATACACACACACACACAAAATGCAACTACATTCCGGGCTTATTTGGGGAGACTTAAATTCCTTGTTTGGTTTGCCATGGAGCGCTTACAGCTCGGCAAAGATATTCTCCCTGAAGTCGAGTTCAGGGTGTGCCGAGTGTGCGGATCCATGTCCATAATCCCTCGACTTCATTGAGCTGCGTGCCGAGCTGGAGCTGAAGCTGGCGTTCCTTGGGCTGCTGCGGCGCATCCGCACATCGAGGCCGGTCATCTTGTTCAGCGGCTGTGTGGGATCCAGCTCACAGAATGCGCCCGCTATCAGATCGGTGCCGTTGAGCGAATTGAAGCTTTCGCGCTTAGAACCGCGCGTGGAGGCGCCGCCGACGCCACTACCACCAGCTGCATGATGTGATCCGGCGCCGGAGCTCTTGCGACTTAGCCGTCGGCTATACTGATACTGATAGGCGGGCGGGGGGACGGGCTGAGCGGAGGCCGTGGCTTGCACCGTAGCGGCATTTATCGCTGGCGGCAAGTTATTGCTGCTACCGGGCGTATATCTGTCGTAAAAATCCTGCGGCACTTCATCCTCCTCGAGATGCTGCTGCTGATGTGCCTGCAACTGCAGCTGCTGCTGTTGCTGATGATCCTGGAGCGTGGAGCACAGACTGTACTCTGTGGGCTGACTACTGCTGGAGAGCGACATGCTGAGCGGATCACTGCCGGGCATCACCAGTGCCAGAGATGTCTTATCATAGCCACAGCCGGAGTCTCGTTTGGCTTTTGAAGGGCGCTGCGCGTAGAGCTTGCCAATATCGGGTAGCTGGCGGCCTACACTGCCGCCGACAGACAGACGCACCTTTTCACCTTGCTGCTCGCGCTGGATCATCTCCTGTATGTCCATGCTGCGCTCACGCTCCAGCAGATCGATGATCTCCAAGTCGCGGTCCAGTGTGCTCGAGGAGAAGGTGGTGCTGCTGCACTCGCTGAACGAGACATCTTTGCGATGCATACCGGTCGAGTTGGGCCAACGCTGTGGTGGATGCATCCTGCTGCTAACCACGGAACTCTCTTCGCCATCGCCATAGTTGCTGGTGCTGCTATCGTCCAGCAGCGAGCTGTTGTTTGCATTGCAGAATGTCGATCCGGTCAAATTGGATACCGAATTGTTAGAAACGGACATTGACTCTATTACCGTCTGGTGGCGATTATGAGCTTGGCTTCCGTGCGGTTGCCGACCGAGACCCTGAGCTGGATGCGGGTGAGCTGTGCCGGGCGTCTTGGTGCGGCTGCTGCTGCTGTTGCTGCTGCTGTTTGGTGGCTGCTTGCGTCCCGATCCATTTGTCGCATGTCCGCCATCCGAGATGATGTTGATCTTCACATCATGCTTCTTGCAGCGCATATTTTTGCCAAGATTATTAACAACGCCAGCATCGCCAGGTCCGCGTCCACTATTCGCATTGCCACCGCGATGTCTATCCCTTTCCCCCCTATCCCTTTCCCCCCTATCCCTTTCCCCCCTATCCCTTTCCCTATATCTATCCCTATCCCTATCCCTATCACGCTCTTGCTCCTTGGTGCTGGACACGCCCGGCCTGTAGGTTGCACCGCTATACCGATCCGTCGAGGTTAACCCACGCTCATGACGCAATGATGGTACGTTCCCCTTGGACAGTGTCTTAGGAGGCTCGATTGGTACTGCTTGTCCTGTGCCCACAATGCTGGTGGTATTTGTGGGCTCATCCTTTTCAATAGAATCGTCACCCCAGTCCTCACTGCGGCGCATTGACTTTATCTTCCGCTTGGCCGACAATCGAAAATATCCTCGCAGACGTTCCTGTTCATTCCTGAGGAAACCAAAACAAAAAAAAGAAGTAAAAAACCAGAGGTGTTTATAAAATGAATGTTGTGAAACAATAAATTGGATACGTGTCTGGCACGAATATTCGCTTAGACAGCTCTAGTAAAATATTCCAATATTTTCATATGCCTAGGCAAATGATGATACTATGTTAACTAACAAAATTGTTGAACTTTGCAATGTTGTGTTAAAACAACGTAGTAAAAAAAAAAAATATATATATTTTTTAATGTTCCTGTTAATGATACCAATTTGAATAGTTTATGCTAAGAATACTTAGATTAATGTATTGGAATATAAACACAACGAAAGAATACTTACCGTGGCAATATCTGTGAGGCATAAATACAAGGAAAAATTACTGTGGGCAGAAACGCGACCCACACAAACATCAAGTAGGTAAAATCGAAATGCTTCTGATTCTCATAGGTCTCCTCGAGTGAAAGCCGGGCGAATCTCAATATCATCAGGGGGCACAGACAGACCACCTGCGTAGCGGCCATGCTGCCAAAGTTGCGCTGCTTGCGCTTCTCACGGTTCACGTCCAGCTCGGCGCTGTACAGATCGTAGGAACGGGTGCTGGTCCCGTGCCCATTGCTCAGGCCAGCTACGCCGCCGCCGCTGTGCGTGCGCGGCTCGGCAGATGTTGTCGAGGAGTTCCTATGGAGTTGCAAAAACAAACAAAAGAAAGGAGAAGAAAAAAAGGTCCGAAAGACAATTAGCGAAAGGTGAGTCAGAGAAATGTGCGAAGAAAAAGTTGTCAAGGAAATCGAAGTCATTAAACAGCCATTGGGTTGAAATTAAGCTCATTAGCAACGGGGCAAGGAAGAGTGCTCAGGTGTCCCGGTGCCCAGTTGCTCTCTAGTTACCATATCCTCTCCCCCCTGAAACAAACTTGAACTTAACCAGCTCTGTCTTAATCCGTTCACAAAATTAATCAGCGCAATTAGCAGTGTTACGACTTGCGGGATTGAAACCTAAATCAATGCAAAACCAACCGGATGTATAATGAACTCAATTTGTACCAATGCCCCAGAATCCGTTAATATTTCAATTTAATGGTATATCGACCGCTATTATTGGCCTTTTTCCTTACATTTTAAAAAATTATAAAAATAATATACTTTTGTTAGCTTTGCACATAAAGAGATAAGCATGAAAACAATGAGTCATTTGAAACCAAGCTGCTTGTTCTTGTTCAAGCTAGTCCTAATTATGTACAAACATGCATATACATATATAATATAATTATTATGCTCTGCTCATTGTCATTTAATCTGAAAAGTGGCTTCATAACCTTCATTTCTTGTTCAACATAAGAAAAATTAATAATTTTAACGTAGTTATTGATTATATTTGAAAACTATTTAATATAGTAACTCTTTGATGAGTCACTATGAAGGATTTTATGCAGATTCTGCTTTATTTAATCCTCTGTGCCACACTCTCACCTCTGTCTCATGCGAAGATCAGCGCGATGCTCGTACATCATAACCGCAAAGGGTCCATCCGGGGGTCGCAGCTCCTGCGAGGTGCGGATATACAGATAGGACAATAAAATGGCGGGACCGCAATACCTGAAAGCGAACAGATAGAAGAAATATCAAGTTTCGTGCTGTTGAGCAGGTGCATTGTTCGACTGTCGTTGGCATGCGGAACCTACATGATTAGAAACAATCCTCTTGAATATTCTTGCATGTCATCCATCAAATTGACAACGCACAGCCCAATGCCATCCAGCTGCGGCATGTAGACCTGCAAATGAATGATAGTCATCAAACACACAATCAACACATTTACGCATATTATAAGTAACAAATTTCGTTCTAGGCCAAAAGGTCAACGCCAGGCATTTAATCAAGCCGTATAACGGTTATAAATTTGACTTTATAATTGCGTCAAACAGTAGAGGAATACAAGTTAGTATGTTAGTATATATTCAACTGATTATCTAAAATATGAAGTTAACTTATCATCAACATGCAAAATGACAATGATTCTCAGTTAATCAGCTCAAAATAGTTGATATTTCAGCCATTGCAATTAACGTAACATTTAGTCATATCTGATTACAGGGTATCCTGTGCAATTTCAGTCACGTTATCGATTTCCTCTGCAAAAGCAGATTATTGAATAAAGTTTCCACTAAAGTTGGACACACACGAAAAGTTCCACTTGCTCGATGTTTCTGACAATATCCTGACTGTGGCTTGGACTGTGGCATGGACTGTGGACCTGGCCCCGGCTGTGGCAGATGTCATGGCTTGTTGTTACCAATGCGTGTGCTCCAACTCAAAATTCTGCATCTGCTTAAGTTTCTGGTGCCATTGCTATTCCTATTTCATTTCGCCCACCCAAAGTTGTATTGCTTATACCCATTAGAGTCTCCCAAATTTAGAGTCGATATCCATGCCACTGGCTTGGCTTGAAGTGGCATTTTGCGTCATTGTAATTACACATATACAGACAAGTATGTATTTGTGCGAGGTGCAACAAAATTCAGTAGAAGCTTGAAATAAATATATGGATACAAATTTATTGCCGTAATGGCCCAAATGATAACACACATGCGTCACAAGAAAAAAATAAATATATTTATATATAACATTGCGAGGAGACATCAGATTTGATGGCTTCAATGTTTCTTATCAGTACCTTAATGGAAAAGTTCCGAAAAACTCGAGTGCAAGTGTGTTGATATTCGTCCGGACATTACGTGTGTATATTTCGAATTTACATTCGGAGCGTTTGTGGTATGGATGTGGTGCAAGCAAAAGTTACGAATGTTATGTAAATACGGAACACTTTATTTTACTCCTGCTTTTTATACCCTTAACCCATTAAAAATGGGTAAGAAAGGGTATAATGGTTTTGTGCAAATGTATGTAACAGGCAGAAGGAAGCATCTCCGACCACATAAAGTATATATATTCTTGATCAGGATCAACTGCCGAGTCGATATAGCCCTGTCCATCTGTCTGTCCTGCTGTCTGTCCGTCCGTCTGTATGAACACGCGGATCTCAGAGACTATAAGAGCTAGCGACTTCAAATTTGAAATATAAGTTCTCGTGTACCAGGCACAGATCAAGTTTGCGATAACTCCCTCAGTTTCTGAATTATCGATACATTTCGATTTCCGATAGCAATAAATTCCACAATTTAAGAGGCAGAGGCTTCTTATTTATACATAGCATATATGTACATATACATATTATTGATCAATTGCCAAAATTTCATTAAGATCGGACAAGAAACACCACAGTTATAGTCGAAAATGTATTATTATATTGATCTCATTTCTATCAGCAGGCGCAAGCATTTTCTGTATACATATAAATAGGCGAGCGCATGTGTGAGAAAGAGATGACATGATATTCGACGCTAGCGTCAATATATGTATTTGTGTGTATTCTGCAGAGCCCCGATATGTACTGTTTCGTGTACGTATGTAGGACTGTATGCATGTATGTATATGCTTGTGAGCAAAAATACTCCGTAAGAAATACACTTGCAGAACTGAACATTTGAGTGCAAATCATCTTAAAGGGAAATTTGCCAATAAAACTAAAATATATTTAACAACTGGGTTAAGGGTATATCGTAGTCGAGCCAACTCGACTACAGCATCTTCCTTGTTTTGTTAATGCTTGTATAATTGTAATAAAAGTAATAAATAATTCACATATTAATTGGGATAGATGGGATAAGCCGTAAGTAAGTTTAACTGAATAGTTTGTCTAAATTGAATAAATGTTCATTTGAAATGCATTGCCTCCAGCTAACTCTTGACAATAATCCATTTAATGCATTTTAAAACATCAAGTAAAATTGTCCGAGCTTTGGAAATATTATGAAGATCTCGTATCAGCAATTTATTGAAATTTAATATAAATAGTTTTTACATTTGAAGCGTATAATGTGCTTTTGCAGCCGGGAATGATAATAAACGTAAGCTAGATTGCAACACATATGTATGTACATGTATGTATATGAATACAGTTAATGTGGCCTATAGAATTATAGTAGACGGATTGGTTCAGTTCAGTTACAATGAGTGGACTCCACTCAGGTGGCCATTTTTGGGTTGATGGAGCTTGAGTTGAATTGATATGTTTACGAACTCAATCGATTGTGCTTGTCGCAACGTTACCGATTTACGTGATTATTTCGGCAGAGTAGCCGCCTGAGGTATGTATACCGGCATAGGGCATTATTTGTAACAGGGATTCGGATTGGACTGTGTTGGACGGCAAGCAGTCCTCGACAGTTTCTCGTTAACAAATATATTTTGCTTAGCAACTTGCCACTTTCTTCAACTTTTGATATGCTCTGCATATGTTTAGTGCACACAGGCACGTACACACACACACACGCACACACACATCCAAATACACAGACAGATACACACACCCTCAAACATACATACATACGCACACACATCATTAAATGGAAGGGCACTTGAAAATGATTTTGTGTTGGCAACTATTTTAAAAGTTTCTCCAGTTCCCTGAACAACAGAAGGCGCCTTCCAACCAGAATAAATAAGTATGCTTGCGGGGTCGGAGGTGGTGTGTTGAACTGGCGGAAAAGTTGTGCCAAAGTTTTAAAGAACGAAAATTACATTAAGTAAACTACGGGCAATATGCATAAGAAAAATAAGCAAAAGTTTTTGGCCTGGCAACAAAATGTAGACCAAAACCTTTTTTAGCGGAATCAGTGCTTCCCCTTAGAATCCAGAATACGATGCCCAGCCCTAGAAGCTGACTCCCTATTCTGCCTGCCGGCATTTGGTTAATGAACTGTTAGCGCTACACAATCTGGGCAAGAAATCTGTTTTGAATTCGCTCGCCAACAACACACAGCAAAATGCAAATAAAGGACAACAACAACGACAACAACAACAACAACAACAACAACAACAACAACATCAACAACAATGACGACATTGACAGTGATAGCGACCATAACGATGACGATGAAAATTATGACAAGAATTAGGATGAAGATGAGGATGATGCCTTAAACGAGACATTCTGTGATTTTATCAGAGTTGCGATTGCGGCCAACCGAGACGCCCACAGACCACGCCCAATCGTAACGAGTACGGTTACGGTTACGGTTACGGTTACTGTAACGTTTAGGGCAACCATAACGGCCACAGCAATGGTAACTTAAACGGGATTGGGACGGAATTGGGATTGGGAACGAAACGGAAGCTGTATACAATTTAACAAGTCTAGCGGGCATCTGTTTGATATCAGGCACAATCTATGACAGACCGTGGGACAATGTCAACACAACCGTGTCGTGGCTCTTGGCATCCGATATTGAAGATGTTGCTGTGATAAGCCCCATCTAGACATGATGAATGATGGCCAGGTCATCTGTATGACCAAAAATAACTTTCAGGTTTCCCTTATTTACCTACAGGTCAATTAATCTATGAAAGCATTTTTGGCAATGGGTTCCTTTAGTATTTGAATACATTTGGTATACTGAATCGGTTTGAACTCTATTCCATTTTGTAACGATATGAAAATCGATCAAATTTAAGGCTTTAGACACAAAATTTAAAAGGTATATTGCTAGTAACACTCTTCAAAAATCTAGGAAAAAAAATGTTCCACCACGCCGACTACCGCCTTCAAAAACCGATATCTCCCACAATTTAATAGCTACAGTTACCAAACTTGGAAGGAAGATTATAAGGAACCTTCTCTTTAGATTTTTTCAATTATATCTATCATAATTTCAGAGCTACAGTTGCCAAACTTCAAAGAAAGGTTACTATTTTATGTTTACCTCAATGTGAAAGGCAAACTTGGATAGCACACTACTTATGGTATCATAGTATTTCGCTGTCGGTTACATCCGACTGCGGCGTTCTCTCTTGTTCATTATGCTTTAATGCGAATATTTCTTTTTGTTTTTTCTCATTTTTATTTTTTTTGTCGTATTTTTGTTTTATTGAGTTTACTGTATCCGTTCGGCTTTTAAGAGTTTCACGCCCATCGCTAAGCAGCGGAGTGGTGTCTATCGTGAAGGTGGGGTGGTGTGGAAGGAAGTAGGCGTTGTGCGGCCATAAGGAATCTGTGGCGCACCCCATTTCGCATTTCGTCGTCAATTGAGTCGAGTTACGATTATTTTGGGCTCAAGCAGTGCAATTGATTTGCTGTGTGTGCTTGCCACAATTCAATTTGACGGCAGCCGTAAACAGTTTATGGACGCGTCGTCCTCTTCAACAAGTGGCAGCCACATTAAATTGGCGCACATCATTTGAGCTTTGCGCCACACCCCAATTCGCACACACACAGATACACACAAAGCCATTTAGAATTAAGCGCGTGTTTCAAATAATTCATTGAGTATAGCGAACACTGAACTGAAAGAGAGACTAAGGCCAGAAGCGTTGTATGAAGCAAGCGCATTAATAACAATTTATTTCCATCATGCCAAAAGCAAGCAACAAGCTGGCAAGCAACCAAGGGGCAAGCAACCGAGGTAACATTCCACAGATTCCAGCCGCAAAGCTAGAGCCAGATACCGATCCAGAGAACAAAATAATGGAGATGAGTAAGAAAATGGGCTACTTACGGAGTTGCTGATGGGAACGTGTTCGGTGTGAATAGGGAAATAGGGATGTGTATGGGGATGGCTATGGGGATGGGGATGGGGATGGGTATGTAGGTGGGTACAGACAAAAAATTGCCACAGCAGGCGCAAAAGTACTCGTAAGCATAATCGTACCCACTGTCGTAATTTTGACATTGACGAATTGTTGCTACAGGATATCACAGAAACTAAGAGCAGCCTGTGTCTGTGTGATTGTCTGTGTCTGTTGGAAACTAAAAATGAAAAGCACTTAATAATAATTTAATATAAGCTAAAACGAGAGCGTCCGGCGATGTCTTGATTTGGATGAGGACCACCAGGATAGCACGTTTTAAATAAATGTGTTGATATATGATAAACCTTTTAGAAGGTGTCACCCTTTTCCTATCAGAAATAAATCCACTGATATTTTATTTTAAAACATTTATAATTCATTTGAACTTTATTCTTATTATAACTTATAACTTATTCAAATCAGTTTTTTAAGTTCGTGTATATAGCACAAAATTTGTCATTCTCCTTTTAGCTAAGTTAAGCCACCATTTGGAAAGACACTGCCTTTCCGCACTCACACCCAAAACCATACATACACACATACATGTGTATAAACTAAAGACGAAAAACACACTCACCAAAGGCAATAAAATTTTGCCAAAGGAATACAAAATTTAAGCAATATTAACATTTTAAATATTTAAAAGTCTTAGTTCAATTAAATGTCGTTTGAAGCCAAAAATTCTATTGCCCAAATTGGACAGAATTAGGGACTTTCATATGTGTTATTCATTTTCTTTTTAAGTAAAAGCAAATAAATTATTGCCCATAACAACAAGGGAAGCTCATGAAAAACGTTGGGCTTTCATTTTTAGAATTTCCAATTTCTTTTTAAGTTTAATAATAATAACAATAAAAAAAAGAAGGAAGAGCAGAAAATGTTTCGATGCATAATTAAAATCATTGCGCATTTTATAATTCAAATAATAATAAGAAAAACAATGCCAGCAGAATGAGCACAGATTACAATGTAAGTAAGGGCGAACCCAGAGGTTGAAGAATGTGGCATTAAAACGCCAACGACCCCGAGAGCAATAACAACAGTGGTCACCCAAAAAAGGCACTGCAGGAGCTTCATGGCAGTAAAATGCTTGCCATGCAGACCATCCAGACAAGGTCAGGCTCGGAAGCGCACAGAATACAGGACCTCCACACACACACACATGCCGGGGTACTGAAGCATAAGAAACACACGGGACCTGCCCAGGATTGCGTCGGTACGCTTATGATAATAACACAATTATGTACTTACATAATTAAAGTCGTAAAATGCACAGAAAACACAAACGCAGAAGGAAAGCACACAGAAACGCACACCAACATACACCCACGCACACACACACACACTATTGACTTAGTCTCTAAATGTGCGAGTGAGTTGACTTTGATTCCACAAAGAACCAGCTGAATAGTCATAATAATTTCATTAGACCCATTTAAAAAAAAAAAAATATAAGTAAGATGCTGTAGTCGAGTTGGCTCGACTACGATATACCCTTAACCAAGTAGTTAAATATATTCTATTGGCCAATTTTTCTTTAAGATGATTTGCACTCAAATGTTCAATGCAAGTGCATTTCTTTCAGAGTATTTTTACCCACAAGCCCCAACTGACCCAAACTGACTGGCTACAAACACGTGCATATACATGTAGGAATGGGAAAAGACACGGAACGTCAGGAACAAAAGGGAACTCGAAGTGGTCACCGTTATTGAGAGACGGGACACTGAGAGAGAACAGAGAAAGAACAGAGAAAGAACAGTGAGAGAACACAGAGAGAATGCGAGTGAGTTTTGCGAGCATTCGGTGCCGAGATCTCGTTGGAAACGCACGCGCATAAAGCACGCAAACAATTCGTCAAAATTGTATAATCGTATAAGTTAAAGTGAATATGTACTATTTAGTAAAACCCAACAATAATATTAATAAACTATCATAATAATAAACGTGGATAAACAACCATATCTTACAAATGGGAGTTCGTCCGGGATTATAAACAAACATTCTACAAATGGGGGCTCGTCCGGGATTATAAATAAATAATATCCTACAATGGGGGCTCGTCCGGGATCTAAATAGAAACATTACATAACAATTCACTTGAACATTGTGCGATTTTAAAAATTGCGTAATTTGTGCTGTGCGGTAGTCCACTAAGACTTGAAGGCGAGTGAAAGAGAAGGCTGTATGCAGTGAAACGGAATTTCAAAAAGTTGTGAAATTCGTTTTTGCATTACAAGCGTCGAGACATCGAATCAAGGAAACGGCGAAGGAAGGCGACGCTAAAGAGTGCAGAAGAAAAGGCGTGCGTGTACAGACGAGTAAAGGCAAGCAGCTGAGGCTTGTAGCAAAGTCTGGTACAGCGACGACAAAGGCTGTCTGTATTAGAGTCGACGAGAGAAGCCGTTAGAGCAGAGGCGCAATTCGTTGGAAGCAGAGGCGCCAGCAGCGAGATGATCAGAGGACAAGACAACATAAGCAGTGGCGAGTGTGTTTTTGCAGTGTGAGCGGATCGAGACGAGAGGCGTGTGGAAAGAACAAAGCGCAGACGACAAGAGAGCAGCGGCAGGGGACGTGCGTATACAGAGAATAGAGGCAAACAGTTGTGGTTTGTGAGTATAATCTGGTATAGCGGCGACAAATGCAGTGTTGAAGTCGTGGTGTGAGTTGCCGAAAATTCTTGGACGCCAGGGGTGAGACGAACGCTACGAGGGAAGCAGAAAAATTAACAGAAGAACTAACATAGTGTTAAGTGTAATCGTTAACAGTCGCAAATGTGTATGCACTGTTAAGGTTAAAGATGAGTTAACATAAGTTAAGTTTAACATTGATCTTGCGTGTTGCCGTCGGCATTTGGCCGAGTCGGCAGAGTTTGGAAAATAATTAATTGTGTAATTAATTGTAACGTAACGTAACAAAATGAACAGAAGCGAAATCTTGGCATTGCGTGTAGCGGACTTGCGGGTGAAGTTATCAGAGTGCAGACTTAGTGCAAATGGGAAAAAAGTAGAGTTGCAAAATAGACTAATGAATCATTTTGGGTTGCAGAGTGTTGAAGACAATGAGCAAGATAGTGATATTTCTGATAATGAAGTACTAGATACAACAGTAATGGATAGTGTAACAAGTCAGAGCCGACAGAGAGAAGTCATACCTATGGCAAGGTCATGGTTTACTCTAGAGGATGTTGAAGGCAGTGTTTCGCAGTTTTCTGGTTCAAATTCCTCAGACATTAATCAGTGGATAGGAGAACTCGAAGAGTGTGCGATTACTGTAGAGTGGAGTCAGCTTCAGTTGTTCGTTTATGCCAAACAATTGCTTAGTGGTGCAGCAAAGTTGTTTGTACGTAGCCAGCGGGATATTCGTGATTGGAACGCATTAAAGAGAGTGTTGATCGACGAATTTGCAGTAAGAGTGTCGTCAGCTGAAATTCACCGTAGACTTGGCAAAAGGCAGCTGATGAGAAATGAAACGTTACATGAATACCTGTATAGTCTGATGGAAATAGCAAAGCCCATTAATTTGGAAGATGACAGTTTGATAGAGTATTTCATTGACGGTATTCCCGACTCTAGAACTAATAAGGCATTGTTGTACCAAGCCAGGAGTATGAGACAGTTGAAGATACAGATTGAGGCATATCAGAAGATGCGAGGACCGGAAGTCGAATGTAGCTCACAGGCCAGCAAAGGTGAGAATGAAAGGGAAAGAACGTCAAACATGGTGAGAAAATGTTTTAAGTGTGGCGACGAATCACATTTGCAAAGGGATTGCAAGAGAGACTTCGCGTGTTTCAAATGTGGTCAACCAGGACATATAGCATCTCAGTGTAGAGTCGAAGTGCAGTTGGAGCAAGAAAGATCAACCAATATTGTGAAGGATGAATGTGTAACAACGCCATCAAGCATGTTTACATCATCCGGATGGGAATTGAAAATGGTTGTGCACTCGGAAGTTAGTTTTAAAGCACGGGTGGATTCAGGAGCAGATCTTTGCTTGATGCGTAGAAAGGTGTTCTTCAAATTTGGAAACAGTGTCTTGACAGGTAGTTCAAAATGCGTGACAGGAATAGGAAAGGCTCAAATATTGACATATGGCAGTTTTATAACCTTTGTGCACATTGATGGCATTGGTATGGAAGTCGAGTTTCATGTTGTTGCCGATGAAGATATGAGGTTTGACGCGATTTTGGGTAGGACAATTCTAAAGGATGTCGACCTGAGAGTGTCCATGAGTGGAATAGAGCTTGTACGCAAAGTTGTGGAAGTGCCTGCGGTCAACAGCAATATACACAATAGTCAGAAAGAGCATGGTTCTTGCTCGGAACTGCAGAATGAGGGTGAAGATATGTGTATGCTTACTTCAGAGCAGAGTGAAGACATGTGTGATGTTACTCTGAATGATTTGAATCACAGTCAGGCAGGCAATGCAAAGAAGTGTTTAGCAAATTGCGAGCAGAATACTGTAGATGGACAAGTTAAGGACCGGCTGACAGAAAATACCGTGAAGAAGAAAGAGTACCCGCGAGTAACTAGATGGGCTAGGTACGTGCAAAATTGTGAATCCGTGTTGTCAGAAAGTGTTTTGCTAAAGAAAGAAGGGCAAGTGACAGAAGAGATAGAAAATGTTGTCGAGAATAAAGGAAATGGGGACTATGTGAATCAGTTCCTAATTAAAGTTGCGAAAAGAGCCTCTGATCGGAAAAGAAAGAAAGGAAAAGTTGTAAAGTGCATTCCATACGGATCGTTATCCCATGGTAGGTTGGAAGTTGAAGGAGTTAAAAATAGAGAAGGGCCGAGCCGAATATCAACTGTGGCAGAGTATATGAAGGAGTTCGGGGCGAATCCTATGTCAGGAGGGCCGAATGTAGGAATGGGAAAAGACACGGAACGTCAGGAACAAAAGGGAACTCGAAGTGGTCACCGTTATTGAGAGACGGGACACTGAGAGAGAACAGAGAAAGAACAGAGAAAGAACAGTGAGAGAACACAGAGAGAATGCGAGTGAGTTTTGCGAGCATTCGGTGCCGAGATCTCGTTGGAAACGCACGCGCATAAAGCACGCAAACAATTCGTCAAAATTGTATAATCGTATAAGTTAAAGTGAATATGTACTATTTAGTAAAACCCAACAATAATATTAATAAACTATCATAATAATAAACGTGGATAAACAACCATATCTTACAAATGGGAGTTCGTCCGGGATTATAAACAAACATATTCTACATACATACATACATACATATAGACATTGTAGTTATCGGGGCTCTTCAGAATACACACAAATATATTGACGCTAGCGTCGATTATCATGCCATCTCTTTCTCACAAATGCGCTCGCCTATTAATATGTATACAGAAATTACTTGCGGCTGCTGACAGCAAGAAGATCAATATGAGAATATAAATATATAACTCTGTTGTTTCTTATCCGATCTTAAATTTTGTCAATTGATCAATAATATGTATATGCATATTATGTATAAATTAGAAGCCTCTGTCTCCTAATTTGTGGAATTTTTTGCTATCGGAAATCGAAATGTATTGATAATTCAGAAACTGAGGCAGTTATCGATAAAATAAAGCAAACTTGATCTGCGCCTGGTACACGAGAACTTATATTCCTAATTTTAAGTCGGTTGCTCTTATAGTCTCTGAGATCCGCCCGTTCATACAGACGGACGGACGGACAGACAGACGAACAGACTATATCGACTCGGCCGTTGATCCTGATCAAAAATATATATACTTTATGGGGCCAAAGATGCTTCCTTCTGCCTATTACATACATTTGCACAAACCATTATATCCTTTTTACCTATTTTTAATGGGTTAAGGGTATAACAAGAGAGAACGTTGCAGTCGGATGTAACCGACAGCGAAATACTATGATACCATAATTTAGGTGCAGCCAAAAATTTACTGTCCAAGTTTGTCTTTCAGATTGAGGTAGATATAAGATAGTAACACTTCTTCGTAGTTTGGCAACTGTAGTTTTTAAATTACGGAAGATATGAGCAAGCTTAATAACTGTAGCTAATAAATTGCGGGAGATATGGGCATTTATCGGTTTTGGGGGCGGGAGAGTGGTTCACATTTTTTTTTCGGATTTTTTAAGGGTGATACTAACATTATTCCTTTCAAAATTTGCGTGAGATATATGGTCTTATCAATTTATACCAACAGGTGTATCGGCTTAGGTAGGCGGAGTGGACGTTGCAATCTAATTTTTGTCGATCTCTTAGGGTTGTTACCAATAACATACTATCAAGATTTGGTGACTCTAGCTTACAAATTATGAAAGATATGCGCATTTCAGATTTCTAGGGCCGAAGCTACTAGGCTTGGTCTGTGGGAGACATACGGATTTATCGGAGGTGGGCGTGGCATATTCCCATATTTTAAGGACATCGCCAACAACCTACAACTACCTTTTAAAATTATTGACTTTAGACATAAAATTGTGGGAGATATGCTGCTTTATCGATTGGCGAAAATCAATTTTATCGATTCTAGCATCCTAGTGGACGTAGGAATCCAATCACTTTATCTATTTGGAGCACATTCAAGTATGTGTTCCAAGTCAAGTCTCTATATCTAAGGGTTTCGAAAAAAGTTTCGTTCATCCAGACGGCCAGAAGGACAGACAGCATAACGCACATTGCACAAACCCAATATACTATTATACCTTCGGTTTCATAGTATAAACAATTCCTTAGATATGCACGAAATCCAACTCAAGGAAAATAATATAATTATTGACTCACGTTTGAAGACCATGGATATAACAATGCCTAAGAAGATGGAAATTGAAGAAAATAACATATTAACAGAGGAATAAAATATCTAGCTTTGAAAGAAGATATTCTGTACCCATATATGTATGTACTACTGAAAACGAATGTTTATTAATCAGAGACATTTTAATTATATATGGTGTTTCTCTGTGTGCGTGTGTGTGTGCAAGTCAGCCACAGAAAATATATTACCTTGTAAAGTGTATTAAAGCAATTATTTTATTTGGTCATTGAAGTACTAACGAGCAGCACATTCGAGTTGCCCAACGATACCAAGCACGGGCTTGTCAACGCACTGACCCAGGCAAAAGAGTCATCAGTGTAAACAACCTCCGTTTGCATTTTGTTCTGAAAACCTTTGATAACAAAAGAGGTGAATTCTAATAGGTTGACACGGTGAAATCAGAGATCTACGAAGATGTTGAAGTTGAGAAGTTATCAATTTCTCAATAACTTTAGGAATGGCAGACAATTTAGAAATACCTCTATAATTTTGAACGATCAATTTGTTTCCCTTTTTAATGACAGGAATAATAAATGTTAAATTATGTTTTAATTATGTTTATTTCCAAATATTAGGAAAAGAGCTTAACTCCACGGACAATTCAAAAAGTTTTAGCAAGGGGTTTAAAAGACCAATAAGCACAGTAACAGCATATACAATATGTTGCAAAAAGTTTTTGTTTCACAACAAATTATAGAGTCATAGATATAACAGCGTAACTAGATTCTAATAATGTTTTAAAATTCTATTGGAGAAATCATCACTATTACTGATAATTCTCAGCAACATTGAAATTTTCATTATTAGATCAACGCAAGTTAAGGATCTTTCGCTATAAGTTAAAATTCATTAACTGAAATATTGTACACATTTGTCCTCTCTGTCTGGTACTGAAGCGTATATTTATTGATTTCAAAAATTTCATATTAATGTCTACCCATTTGCTAGACTCGTTTGATTTAATTTTAAAATAAATATTATTGTTTTATATTGATTTTTCTTATATATTTTTTATATTGTTCGCTGAAAAAGTTAAATTTATTAATATTGTATACGCCAACATATAGCCAACAATAACACATAAGAATGTTGTAGTCGAGTGAACTCGACTCGGCTGTTGATTATGAACAAGAATATATGTATGTATATATTTGATGGAGTCGTATATTTTTCCTTCTGCACAAAACCATTTTACCCTTTTTAACCATTTTCAATGGGTTCAGGGTATAATAAGAACAACAACAACTGCAGCAGTAAAAGTAGCAATAGCAGTAGCAACAATCACAAGTGAGCTGCTAACAATGGCGGCAAAAGATGCCACGAAAACCTTTTGGCCAATGTGGGCGCATTTGTATGTGTGTGTATCTGATTTTGTGTAACTGTGGGCCATACAATTTCTAAATACGAGTACATTTGTTAAAAGTGTTTGGCACTTGAAGCTGTTTTGTATATTTGTATTTTGTCTCTGTATCTTGTCACTTGTCCACTTGCAATTCGGTCTGGAGCCCTTTGCATTCGATAGGCAGGCAGGCAAACGATGAGCAAAATGCAGATGAGCATCGCCTCGGGAATATTGTGCTGACGGCAGACTACAAGGCACACATATGTATGTATATATATATGTATGTATATGCTGACTGAATAAATGATACGTGGGCAGCATGTATAGAATTTCGATATATACATATGATGGTATCTAATTTTCTATCTTTCGGATTGGTCGCGGTCTAAAGACTGCCTAAGTAAGTATATAACCTGGTAATATTATTCTAATACTCAGTGCAGATGCAAACTCATATGTACATATAAAGTTTTGACTGAAATTAAGTGTTTGAATTATCTATATATGTATGTATAAATAAAGTCCTATGCCCTGACTGACTTATTAAGTTAATATTTCAATTAATCATTCTACACCCAAAATTGTGAGAACTTTTCATTTCTGCCATATACATATATATATATATATATAGATATATATGTGTATATATGTACGTATCTCACGCAACACCAGTAAGATTTTAAAAGGGAACCATTTTATGCTGGCTTGAATGAACACGATATAGCCAAGGACTTGAACAATTTGTCGGCAGATGGCATTTGATTACAAATGCATTGCACAGTTCGTAATTCGTTTACATAGGATATGAGATATCGTATTCGAAACCCGTTCAGAAAAATAAATACAAGCGGAAAGCCACAACAAAAAAAAAGAAGTGATTTACAACAATAAGCTGCTAACAGAGTTTTCCTATAAGGTGAGTAGCAACAAAGGCATCAATTGGGCCAACCACTTGAACAAGCAGCATCAGGATATTAAATTTCCAGGACAGTGAAAAATCGTAAATACTGGTGAAGTGCTCAGAAGCGCTATTAAGGTATGCATATACGATGCTGCCACAAACACACACACATACACACACACACACATACGCACACACACACACACACACACACACACACATATTGCGAGCGCATTCGCTGCCAACCAACAGATTTGCCAAACTTTAGGAACAATTTGCAAGGTTCAGTACAAAATATTTCTCTGAAACGGGACATTTCGATTGGATTTTGAGGGCTAGAAAAGCTAAGTGTACAATATTAATCAATATGGTTAATAATATGGCTTTTATTTTGAAAACTTAAAGTACCTTAGTCGACAGCTTATTGATAAACAAAATCTATCAAAACTACACAATCGATGCTATTGATAAATCCCAATCTTTATACGGTTTTATATAGATGATAATTATAAATATGAAAATAACATAAATAAGTTTAAAATTGCAAAAAGAGGACAGGAGGTTAGAATTTGAAGTCTATATTTAAACAAGAGAAACGTGTCAGTCGGGCGGAACCGACTGCGATAAACTTAGAACAATTAGTTGTGCATAGCCAAGAAATACTGTCCAAGTTTACCTTTCAGGTTGAGGTAGATATAAGATAGTAACCCTTTTTCAAAGTTTGGCAACTGTAGCTCTTAAGTTACGGAAAATATGAGCTTTTCGAGTGAAGTGGTTGAAAAAATTATAGAGAAGGTTCCTAATAATCTTCCTTCCAAGTGTGGTAACTGTAGTTATTAAATTGCAGGATATATGCGCTGATCAAGAATATATATATTCTTTATGGGGTCGGAGGTGCTGCCTTCTGCCTTTTACAAACCATTATACCCTTTTTACCCATTTTGAGTGGGCTCTGGGTATAATTACTGAACTTCAGCTGATATCTGACCCATATAAGTAAGCTTAACAGATGTGCCCTTGCAAATGAAGTTGTCACAGGTATATAATGTACATATTTTTTCGAATTTAAAGAAGAGGAGATTTGTATTCATATTATTTTCTTAGACTTAAGAGGCTGTTTAATAAACATCAAAAGGAGCACATTTTAGTTGTTAAATACAAAATGGCATGAATTCGTAGAAAGAAAGAAAAAACGGCCTATTCAATGGCTTCCTGGAATTGGCAATACACTGGGTAAACTGTTGTTGACAAAACTCAAGCACGGTGCTTATTTGCATAGTATCTCTGTGCCGTACTATTTGGCAAACAATTTCTTAGTAACATTCTTTCCAAGTTTGCTAACTGTAGCTCTTAAATTGCGGATGATGTGGGCTTTTGAGTATTTTGATGGTGGGAGTCGGCGTCGTCGCAATTTTGTATCCGGTTTTTTGGAGCCTGTTTCTAGCCTTCCAAAGTTGGTGACTTTACCTTTCAATTGTGTGTGGTCTTATCGATTTAAACTAACAGGTGTATCGGTTTGAGGAGGCGGAGTGAGTGATATCTTAGGAAAGTTAGTAAAATGCTTTCAGAATTTGGTGACTCCAGCTTACAAATTATGGAAGATATGCGCAATTCAGATTTCTAGGGTAGTTCCTGGCGGCGGAGAGTCTAGGCGTGGTCTGAAAATGTATATGCCGATCTTTGAACGAGGTTACTTTCCATGCTTGGTGACTATGTTTAAAATTGTGTGTGATATGCTGCTTTATCGACTTAAACTTTCCGAAATATCGACTTTGGTGCCTATGAGCGCAGGTGTAAGCGAGGAAGATATAGCCTTTTCAGATTTGCAGGGGCGATGTGGGGTTGGGGACGACAGATGTGTGGCTTTCGAAACTCAAATCTTCGTTGAAATAAATTTAATCTGTTTTCAAATTGTATCTACTCTAAAGACAGGAGGTTAGGTTACTCTAAAGATTTGAGCACTTGTAGTGAAAATATAAAAGGTACCCAAGTCTTGCCTACAGTGAGTAGAGGTTATTGTTATAGGTTATTCTAGTTGCTCACTTGAAGTATAGCACATGTGTTCCATGTTTCGCCATGTGGTCGAAATTCCCACGACTCGGAGATTGTAATAAATAATGAGTGTGTGTGGGTACAGAAAAATAGGACGATTTTTACTCCCATCAATACAATCAGCACATGGCCCGCGGTCAAGAAGGGAGCTGAACTAATTTTCTTTGAGTGAGCACAATTTGCATGGGTCGTCTGGCCGACCAACTAAATAGAAATTTAATATATCTTGGACATGCCCACGCACCCAGGGGGCGGCTAATATGAGGGCGGCTAACAAAGTTACAATCATCATAATAACAATAATGATGGGCTAGATAAAAAAGAAAATGTTCCTTTCCTACCACGACTACGGGGCACTTCGATTTCCTGCACGGGCGGAAGTCGCATTTAACAGATTTGTTATATATTTACGTGTAAGCGAATAGCAACTAAACAGTTGATTGCATTTGCCCATCTGGTTGAGACAGACGCACTTGAATTGCTTTTTAGTGTTCATACGAAAAAAAAAAACTCAAAGTCTGAATCCAATATAACTTATCAAACCAAAATATTTTTGTTTTTAATACTCTAAAATTGGCTACTCTGCTTGGAAATTATTTCCAGACAGTCTATTTACTTTACAATATCTGAAGCAGAAAAATAACTACACAAGTAGAACTAAACTGATGTTGCTACAAAATAAAATGTAAAATTTGTTTAAATAAGACAGAAAAAACGAATAAAGTTCAAGCTAACTTTTAACTTTTGATTTAATAAAAAGATGAAGAATATTCCATACCTTTTGCAAAATTACAAAAACTCTTCTAAAACCAAAGAATATTGCTATTAAATTCAAATATTGATTGATTCTTAAATATATACGACTGATTAAGCATTAAAATACTCACTTTAGTTTTATTCATGGTGTTTAAATTAGGGATGATCACAATTATTAGCTTTGCCACAATAATCCCAATTTCATGACTATTTATTACAATTTACCTTTTAGATCACACACAAATTAATTTTTTGTCAGCATAACTAAACAACTAAAGCTATAATGATTACTTCATATATAAAAATTATCTTGTGATTACTTTTTTCGCTTAAAACATAAAATAATCCAAAATCCGTTTATTACATTCTCAAATGGAGCTGTTACAAGATTCATACATAACCTTTAAAACATATAAAAACCATTTTTGAGTAAACAAACTTTGCAATAAAACATAGACACAGCTTCTGAAATGTGTCTATTCTCAATGAATCTCTCCGGAGCGATGAATAGGAGTTAAGCAGCTCTAAAATATATAACATACATATGGGTATAATATATATACACATTTGCATTCCTCTGATCCGCTTAACAATTTACTACACATTGTTAAATGTTACCCGCTGAACCCGATGAACCCTCGAACAATCATTTAGGGGAACAAGAATGTGACCCCTGCCCTCCTCACGCTTCAGCTTACGGCAAACCCCTTGTCTGTTTACGATTACTTTAGGCATTTCATTTCTGGTAGTGGTCACTTGTATTTTATAGTCATAGCCAGTGGCATAATTTCGTTTTCCAAGCGCATATCCGGCAAAAGCTCAATGGCTGATCACGAGGTCGAGTGCAAAACTGGGCCGGGCAAGCAGTCAGCATTGGTGATGCCCTCAGGATTAGGAAGGGCTTCCTGCCAAAGTCAACGCGAGTAAGCGGATATACGCAACAAGACGTTGCTCTACTACAAGCACAAATAACAGCAACAGCAACAGCAACAGCAACAATAACAGCAACGGCAACAACAGCAGCAACGTGGTAAACATAAATAAACTGTGGCCACATTGTTGTGAGCCCTGGCTGGGCATGGGTGTGGCCAGGAGTGGCAGGACTTTCAAGATTGGCAAATTTCAGCATTCAGCTCCAGTGTTTGCTCGCTTTGAATGTCATTTGCCGAAAATTAAGACAAGAATTTGGCGCATAGAGAAACTTTTAGCTAAGCCAGTTATAAATTCCTTAATCTCACTCTTCATCTGTATGTAACTTGCAATTAGTTAACTGAGTTACTTGGCCGACTGCGGTATGCACCGCCTGACAGCTTAGTGGCAAGATGTAAATTAAAAAAAAAAAAAATCAGAAAAAGTTGGTAAAAAGAACGTCATTTAAGCGAATGACAGATTCGACTTGATGTAGGTAAAAGGATTTATTTTTTATGTCCTGTATCCATTAAAAATTGATCAAATAAAAAGGGCATAGCAAGGGCTGAGAAGCATATCCATTTGCATAATGTATGCATACATATTTGGCTGTACATGCTTTACGCACATTTTATCAACTTGAATAAATAAGACGTATAATATTTGATGGGTACAGACTTGAGTACGGGGTATCTCAAGGTCCAGTTGTCTGGACTGGAGCAGTCCTTTTGGGTTGCTCCCAAGCTAATTTATATCAGTGTTGACATTTTCATTGGACAACATGCGACGCCAATAAAAATATAAAACATTTTCAATTTAAGATATTTTTATACTATGATAAAGAAGGTATAATAGTATATTGGTTTTGTGCAATGTCCCCCATACTGTCTGTCCGTCTGGATGAACGCAACTTTTTTCGCCACCCTTTTTAGAGATAGAGACTTGAAACTTGGAATATATACATGAAATTGCTCCGAATAGAAAACGTGTCAAGATTGGAGTCCAACGTCCACTAGGAAGCTCGAAAATTGATAAAATCGATATTCGCAAATCGATAAATTCACATATCTCCCACAATTTTATAGCAACAATCACCAATTTTGGTTGGTAGGTTGTTGGCGATGTTTTTCAAAGATCGGCATATGCTTCGCCCATCTTAATTTTTAAATGGCTATATCTTCTGCAGTTCTTGAGTTGGTGTTTGATCTGGTAGGTATATTACTGTTAGTCGCCTTTGAGAACCGATAACAAATTTGTGTTGCCACGCCCACACATGCGACCCACATCTCGAAAAGCTCATATCTTCCGCAATTCAATAGCTACAGCTGCCAAACTTCGGAGAAGGGTTACTAGCTTACATCTACCTACATATATCTGAAAGGCAAACTTGGACAGTATTTCTTGGCACAATTTATGGTATCATAGTATTTCGCTGTAGGTTACGTCCGACTGCAAAGTTCTCTTATGTTTTTTTATTGTTTTGACAAATTTGTTGTGCACGTTTTGACAACGATAAACAAAAGTTGTTCATGCGTTAAGATCGTCGTGCCACAATGCTCGAACCCGAAACCTACATCTTTAGCTTACGACGCAGTTCTTGTATGTTATTTTGTGGCGAGCACGTAGAACAGTTTTCCGAACCAACTAAAATATCCAACAATTCAACAGAACACTTTCGAAAGAAAGTCACGAAATCAATAATATAAGAGCTAATTAAACAGAAACTACTAAGAACGTATTTTTAGGAATACAATACTTAATTTTCCGAGACTTTTTGTGTGTTTTTCAAACAAGGTGTCAATTTTTTGCCAGCTAGCTGTCACATGTTCTGGTCAAACCCATCAAAATGTATGGTAAAGTGATATGCGAACGTCCATTATTAATCACAGGGGCGCACAAAGAAATGCTAGAGATTTCAGGAACTTCTTTGAATCACTTGCCACATGACGAATCAAAGTTCACACACACGTACATGTGTGGGTGTGTGTGTATGTGTGCTTGTGCCTGGGTGCGTATGTCACAGCAATTTGTTGAACCCAAATAGAAAGCATCTAGCAAAATAGCACATCACTTCTTCCCTCCTCAACGGCCATTTTGCCATAACGTATAAGTAAAATATTCATAAATTGCACATAAGCCGAACCCAAACAAGATAATAAGCCATTTCCCAGAGCCTGTGGGAGGGTGAAAGTGGGGAACTACGTGGATGGTTTCTGTCTGTGTGTCAGACTTTGTTTATTTTAGTGGTACCATCGCACTGAGCTTACATATAAATATATTAAATTAATGAAATTATTGACGACTGATTGAGTTTGACTGCCTTATAAGTATGCGTATACACACACACACACACACACACACACACACACAGCCACAGGTACAGGCACACACACGCATTAGTATAATGATAATCGACTTTTGGGCATAAATATTATAAATCGTCGCAATTATCATCAACCTTATTATTATTATTGCCAGTAGCAGTATCATCATCATATTGTTCATCATCTTGGTGTGTGTCACTTGTTGCTATCAGTTTGTCAGTTTTACGAGCCCTAAAAATTCACTGAATTGCCATATAAATTATACAAATTAATGTTTGGCGTCGCACCACATAGATTCATAATACCGTATATAAATGCTCATAGCACCCATAGACCCACAGTGACAAATGATGTATTGACTGTCGGAAGCGCTTCGAAACAACAAACAACGCACCCTTGGAAAAGTAGTAGTACATAAGGGCTTGGCAATAGCTGCCAAATTGAGACCAGCAAAATCAAGTGTTGATATTCTCATTCTCGTCACATTATTAGCCGACATTAAAGGACTTGGCCCTTTTATTTGAGCTCAATAAGATATTTAACAAAATATTATAAAATAATGATTCATAAGAATTTTGTAAGATTAGTAATATTTGCGGGCATTCCTAAATATATTTAAAGTCGACTACGTCTATGTATGAATAGGCAATAAAGGCCGCCAAAAGTCAATTTTACTGAGAACCTGCCGTCTCCAGTTCCTAAGTATTCCAAAACAGATTCCGACTGGCAATATGACAGTGGTGCATTATAGATATGAAATGCAGGCTCTGTCACTGGAGTATATTGGTTTTGTCTTTATATGTGTGTTTGTGCCACATTGTAGCATCCTGTTGACTTCAACGTTCATTTTACAATTGCAGGGTATTTCAAATGCTGTGGTGCAGCTGCTTTTGGCAGGCAGACACACTTCAACACACCCACACACACACAAAACAACCACTCCAGAAAAAGCGAGAAGGAAAGCTGGTACAGCAAGAGAGTTGAACACTTTGAGTGTATCAAAAAGTTGTAACACTTTATGGCCCATAAATATTTATGTATGTACGTTGTCGTTGTCATCGTTGTTGTTGTTGTTGTTGTTGTTGTTGTTGTTTTTGTTGTTGTTGTTGTTGTTGATTTTGTTGTTGTCGTTGCCGTGGGCTAACTTTAAGAGCCCATGCTGCAAATATTTTGGCAGCAAAATGCAAGCGCAGTTGACAAGCCGTGTTAACGAGTTTCAAATTGGCCCACACACACCAGCAGATGATCACAGCGGCCCCCTTAACCAGGCAATTGTTCACCCTTTATGACCCGGCTTAACATTGCCAGACGCTTTGCAATTAGCTGCAGCAGCTTGCCATTTTCACAGTTTTCCGTCGCTAATCAGGCCGTTGGGATTTTTCCACGCAACGCTGTGAATTTGTGAGTTTTTCTATGAAAGCAAACGAGATAAAAATGCGTTGGATTACGAATTAACTATTTACTTGAGATGCACTGAACCACAGAACTATTCCGGCAATATTTTTTTTTTGAAGATCCGATCAGCGATGATAATCATTTTCAATGCGCATCATGTTTCCCTGACTTCGGAAACTTCACCCGAGAAGCCGGGCTATATCATTTAGTAGATGTGCATGTTTTAAACACATTTAAAGCTATCCAAATAAGACAAGATCCAATCGTTATTGGGAAACCTTTTTTTTAATTAACATCCAAAAAAAAAACAAGGACGCCGAAGTAGTTCCAATTGGTAGTATGCTTTTTTTTATATGTTTTCTAGCACTTAATATTTTATATATCGTAACTAAAAGCTGTCAGCAAAAAAAAATATAATAGTTATCCAAGAAATATAAAAATATATTCAAATAAAAATAAAAGCTTACAAATACAATATTAGTTTTGCCTTTAAGCTAACAGCACACTTTGAGGCGAATTTGTCTCTAGTCCCTTTAAAATGTTGATAAATTTCATGAAGTACATTAGAAGCGTAAAGAGTTTTTGGCCCGTCAAATAGCACAGCTCAATGCTTTAACGGTCTGCTGAATTCACTTTGATCTAGGCAGGTACAGGTACAAAGCACACACATTCAAATATACACATACTTTGCATAGCGTATTTTTGAAGAAAGCAAAAACCCATTTAGCTTGCTCCTCCACCTGCCCCCTAGTTAGTTAATGACTCACCCCGAGCTCCACGTAAATCGTATATATGGGATATGGGAGTGCAATCACCATGCCAGTTAGCCAGGTGGCACAGCAGCAGACGAAGCCGGGTATGCGGCCCTTGAGCGGATCGTTTAGCCACCGCATGCGATCCCAGGCAATCAGAATGTGCGATATCATGGCAACATGTAACGGTATGTCCTGCAAGTACAAAATAAGGAAATACAGAGAGAGACCCACATTTATATATTGAGTACAATAAATGGATAAAAAACATAAAAGATTTGTCAATGTTCGACTTAGGTTAATCGCCAAAACATATAGGTTAGCCCCAAAATGTATTAAAGGTATATTCATTAGATTTGATATACATATATTTTGTAAAACAAATTTCTGTTTCCAAATCTTAATTTTAGAAATAACGTTGTATATATTTTGGAGTGGTATTTTTTGATTTTTTCTTCTTTTAAGAAATTTGTTTTATAAAGTTGAAAATTGTTTCTAACAAATTTGCTTAGGAGTTTCTTGTCGATTTTCTAAGCTCGAGGGCGTATATGTTTTGCTGAGGGTATGGGACATGGGATATGGGGTAGGGACTGGGTTGTGAAGTAAGCTATTGGAGTGATTCCTCAGCTTTGTTTACTTAGTACAATGGCTAAGGCAACCATTTTTCGGCCGTGTGCGGTGATTGAAACAAATTTGTTTTCCTCTGATTGCTGTTGGGGCATCGGAGCTGGTTTGGCTCGGCTCGCTCACCATTCACATATGTATGTACATACATTCATATATGTATATATATTCCTACAAATATTTGTCTGCATATATGTATAGAAATTTCGGGAAGCATGCAGACATTTGCCCTTTTTGTTATGCTTGAATGCGAAATCCCAATATTTGCCATGGTTATCCTTTTTGGCTGGGTCTTTGCTCTGTTTATTTGTTTGTTTGAGTTCAGATTGGATATTGTGACAACACCTCACATGGACATGTGAGTGTTTGCATGTAAGTCAACCATCTCTAACATATTGTCTGGCATTAATCAATGGTCAATCTATTTGTCTCAGTATAACCATGTACTTAAGCTAAGATAATACAAAACAGCATAAAAACAGCTCAAATTTTCGGGGTGTCGAAGATTTGGTATCTATCCAAGTAATCCAATCACACATTAAATCTTGTTAAGTAGTTACGAACAGTGTTAAGCGAAAATTAATCTCATGCTTTTATTTAAAAGCCCGAACTGAAGACACCGACTTGCGATAAACGCGAGTTATCGATTAACATAAAATAAACTAGTCTACATTCCAAATTTGTGTCTAGCTCTTATAGTCTAGATGGCTGTCTGTGGATGCAGATCAAGAATATACATAAAGGAATTTTTTTAAATGTTGAAATAAATTAGTAGTAAACATTTTCTTTTGATCTAATTTTTTGTACAATTATATTAGTTTTATCGTCAGCAGTTTGCAATTGAAAACAGATGTTCTGCAAGACTTACAAAACTTGATTCAGTTCTGATAAAATATGAATTAAATTTTAATACTTAATACTTAAATTAAAGCAATCTATACAGTATCTTCGCTTCAGCTAATTTATATTTATCAATTTGATAATGTTATTTGTTTTGATAGCTCTAGTAATCAATCGTACAAGGCTTGTGCCTTAAAATAATTGTTTTCAAAATTATACCTTGAAAAATTATACCTTGAAACTAAACAAAAAAAATAACACCTGGTTCTAATAATTTTAAAAGCTGACAAATTTCGATGTTATTTATTTTCTGAGTGAAACATCATATTCTATTTACCAGCGATTATTAATTTTTATTATTATTTAGATTATTATTATTATTATTTCGAAAAATAGACTGCGAAATACATTGATACCATAAGTATAACCAGCTGTCGACAGGTACCAAAAAACAGGGTGGGTGTAGCCAAGATATTTCGATTTTTCAGTAGATGTTTAGTAATCTACTGTTCAAGTTTGTCTTGAAACTCTCGGTAGATATAGGATTTTTTCAAAATTACAGAGAAGGTTACCAAATTTTACGGCTCTAGCATCAATATATAGCCATTTCAAATTTTCTTGGGTTTGGGGGTGTCGGCGGTGGGCATGGCATACGCCAATCTATGAAGGACATTACCAACAACCGACAAACTAAATCTGGGGACTGTAGATATATGGCTTTATCGATTTGCGATGATCGATTTTATTGATTTTATAGCCTTCTAGTGGGCGTTGCACTCAAATTGTTACACTTAACAGTAATTATAATTTAAGAATTTTATGCACATACGAAAAAAGTGTTAAGAAAATCGAATTTGGAAGTAAGAAATAATAATACTGGATTTTATTAAGACACAACCATCAGTTATAAAAGTATCTGAATTTCAGAACAATTTATTTTCTGTCTGTATCAGCACATTCTATTCACCTTCGATTTGAGAAACTAGTTAAGTAATAGCTTTAAGCAATGTTATAAAAATTTATTGTGCTATTGTCTGTCATCTCAATATTGTATCTTCTAGAAGAATTGTTGTTCAGTCTGCAATCCACACACTCAATTCAAAAATGGCTTAGAAAATCAGACATAGTATTGAAACTAATTTTCTTCCGAATTTCTTCCGAATTATTGTCATTTAAAAAAAAAAATTACAATATAGAAAACAAATGTCTTTCCAAATCGAAGTATATTTATATATTTAAATAAGTTAAAAATAATACCTGAAATTACTAATTTTTATCCAACGCGTATTGAAAATCTTAAAGATATGGAGCTCATATTTTGCTGAGTATATAATAAACGTTCATATATGCGTACATGTGTTTGCATATACATATGTACATACATAGATAGATACTTAGAACAATATTCTTAGACAGTGCATAGAAATAAGCAATCCAATAATAAAATAAACGCCAACTTACTTCCTAGGATCTTATCTTTACCAGTAGTAAGTAGTAAGTAGCAATGCGACTTGACTCGTGCATTTGATTATTCGATTTCCCGATTTCATTGCGTAATATTTATTTTCGTCACAAACGCAGAAGCGGGAAACAAATGTTAACTGAATAAGTTAAATAAGACTAACCAAAAAAATAAGAGTAAATAATATTATATCCCAATGTTTGGTTGATGTGACTGCCTATTGTCCTTATGTGTATATACATATGTACATATATACAGTGTATACCAGCTTATTTAGAACATTCTTAGGCAAAAATGTCAACCACCAAAATGAATATATGAGCCTAATAAATTGGGATTTCCCCACCCGCTAGGTCGGGTTATGTAAAAAAAGTACCTCATTTTATGATTTCAGCCTTTTTGGAACAATTACATTATGGACACCTGGGTGCCATAAAACCCGGATTTTTTACCTAAAGTGGAATATTTTCGGTATAAATAGACCAATCCTCCGTAGTCAGTTTAGTTTTTTCCTGCATTTCGAGTACAAGCCTATAGGCAAACGGACTACCATTGATCAACGGAAAATCATCCTGGAACACTTAAAAATCTGATATCATATCGAAAAATAGCTAAAATGGTCAATCTATACACCTCAACTGTATTCTACATCATTTGGAGTTTTATCGACGAAAATCCAACAGAGGACAAGGGCGGAATTACACCAAACCCGATTTTTACCGAGCAGGATGAGCCGAGGATCATCAAGAAAATAAGGGGAAATCTTAGGCTATCGGTTAAAAAACTGACTCAACATGTGTGGCATGAAATAAGGAAAAAGTTCAGTGTGGGAATTGTACTTCAAGCTCTGCGCAACTAAGATTTGAAGGCCCGAGACCCACGTAAAACGCAATTTATAAAGGCAATAAAAAAGGGTCTAGGATGACGTTCGCCAAAATCCACTTGGACAAGAATTTGGGGTTCTAGCAATTTTTTTTTTGGCCGATCCCGTTAGAAATTAACGATTTTTTATTGGTCGTGTATTGTGTGTATGATCTTAGTAATCATATTCTGTTTAAATTTGATAAATGTCTGGACACCTTGGGAATTATCCCCAGCTATAAGGGAGTCACTTCACAAGACGCAACAAATAAGCAGTCAAAGTCAACTGTTTAGTGTATAGCGGCACTATAAAAATATTATTTGATATTTGTTTTGTTGAACAAATCTGAGAAGCATTACTCATTATTTCCTGCAAAACTCAAGAATTCATTCATGAACCAATTGTACATACAATTTTGAGATTTCATTTTATTTTGTTTAATGAATCAAATTCGGGGGCGGTAATAATGTGATTGAAACAACATTTTAAATCCAAATGATTCATTCTTTGCGTGTTTAGAGCACATGCTGATTAAATTGGCGAATTTAAAAAGTTTGGCTGGAAAGTCTATGATCCTCATAACCGTTAGAGATCATTGATTATTTTTGTCATAGTTTAGTGTCCGCTTTTTGGTTCTAATCAACTGTCCGAGCTGCTCTGCAAGCTGCAATTGCCATTGTCCTGAGGCAATGAAAACCGATAAGCCAGTGTGCGTTCAGTTTATGAACTTGTTATAGTGCCATGGGGACTATCGTCTCATATGCCCCACCGCTTTCAGTTTAACAGCTTGCCAAGACAAAAAAGAGTGAGCGAGAGAAAAGGACGCAGGACACAAATAGAGAGCAATGCACATGAGTAAACTAAATTAATATGTCCTCCACCAATGGGGCAATGGCAATAATTAATAGGCATAAGGCAACTGTAAAGTTGGCACTCACCTGCAGCATGGGTAGAAAGAAGCACAGGAACTGTCCAAATATCCAGTTCTGGAGTAGCATCACCATCAGCGAAATGGGTAGCACCAAAGCGCACTGCACAAAATGGCACAGAGCCAGATTAATGATAAAAGCATGCGTGATGTCCTTGTAGAGGCGATGATACATGATGTACACAATGATGGCGATGTTGAGCAGTACGCCCAGCAGCGCCAGTGCCGCATATTGTATAAGAAATAGCCAATAGACCGACTTGATGCTGGCCTTTAGTATCGGACCATTGAAGCTCTCCATGTCCTCTGTATCGTTGGATTGGCCGGCCAGAAAGTGTGCAATTACCAGTAAATACTTGTCGGGCACATCCTTCCATTTCTCCTCACTTGTGCTGGCCGCCATCTGAAACTCACCATCGTCAGCCGCAGTGGAAGTGCCCACTTGGTGGTCAACAGGCGACATTGTTACCACCTGCAATGGGAAACAACAGCAGCAAGTACATCAATGAATATCTAACACACATATCCGACAATCCCCGTAACAAAGGCACACAACTGATGCTTGGCCAATGCTTTCAATTGAGAGAAGGAGTTTGACCAACAATAGTTAGTTGGATAATCCATTCGTTTAACGTTATGCATGCAAAAATAGAAATTGTTGAATAGAAACAAAGGAAAGACGGAATCGGATATGGAAGGTGCACAGTTGGTTTTGTCAAGTTATGCAAGGTACACACACACAAGAGGACACATAAATACCTATGTCCGGTAAAACAATTGCAAGAATGAGGCTAAAAATATTTTCTTTTGAAAGTTAAATAACGTCTTGTTTGTAACTAATGGTCCCAATGTTAATACACAACATAACAATTCCTCACTTTACATATTAAACCACTAAGCAGTCAATACACACAGGCGTAAAATCGACAACAAAGTACGTCAGGATTTTTCCCAAAGTCCGGGTCCCAGCAGATCCTAGGCTGCGACGCGTCGAACATTTTTCAGGGTTCGCGTGTCGAACAGCGAACACAGGTTAGTATTTCATTTGACTTCGCTGTTTTATTCACAAGCCCGAACTGGCCATACATACGCACGTACAAGCAATCGTAGGTCGGTAATTATAAGGTCTAATACATTCTTCAATATATTATATATATATATAATACACTTATAACTTTTACATTAATAATAAACTGTTCGAATGCTACTTCTGGCAGTCTATTTGACTGTGGTCGCTCAACTGCTGAACGAATTAAAGTGCTAGACTCCGTTTAGAGGTATATTTGATTACTCATGAGAAATAAATAAGAGCATCTATCTAAGATTTGAAAAATTGAGAAAAAAAAACAAGAGAGAACGTTGCAGGACGTAACCGAAAGCGAAGTACTATGACACCATAATTTTTGTGCAGCCAAGAATTACCGTCAAAGTTTGCTCTTCAGATTGAGCTAGATATAAGATAGTAACCTGGAAGAAATGAGCTTTTCGAGGTTTTGGGGGCGGAAGTGGGCGTCGTTAAAAAAATTAAAGAGAAGGTTCTTAATAATCTTCCTTCCAAGTTTGGTAACTATAGATCTTACATTGCTGAAGATATGGGCATTTATAAGTTTTTAGGGGCGGAGGTGGACATGGCATATGGCAATCTTTTGAAGGACATCACCAAAAACCTACCAACCAAAATTGGTATCTGTATCCATAAAATTGTGGGAGATATGTGGCTTTATCGACTTGCGAATATCGATCTTATCGATTTTCTGATATCGACGTAGGACTCCAATCTTGACACTTTATCTATTCGGATCACTTACAAGTATATTTTCCAAGTTTCAAGTCTCAAAGGGTGTCGGAAAAAGTTGCGTTCATCCAGACGGACAGACAGCACGACGGACATTGCGCAAGCCCAATATACTATTATACCTTTGGTATCATAGTATAAAAAGTTATGATTGGGTTATCACTGTCGAAATCACAATGGACATCACATTGAAATATATTAGTAATGATGATTGCACTAATATAGTGTACGAATGGAACATTCCCAAGGCAGTGAGAACTTTAATTATATCAGAAAATAATCGAGCAAAGCTTAAATCGAAAAGTGTGTGATTTAAGACGCGTCAGTTTCAGCTCAGTTTCGCGTTGATTTTCAGCAGAAACAGGTACTTATATAAATTGGAATCACTGAGTCGAATACATAATGACTTTTATTGGCCTGCATTGGTCGTGCTTCTGCCGATTTTGGCAGTCAATGTCAACTAAACCTGGGGAGTAAGCCGCCAAAGAGGTTAGTTCATCTTCATTTTCCAATTGTTCAGCGTCCTTCAGTAAGCACAAACTATTTCAGGTGATAAATGCCGAATTAGTAACTTCCCGAAGGCTGGCCAGTAACTGCCCAACCTTGACTGCGTACGCCAGCGAAGGATTGATACCTCAGCCAAGTGCAGGCCACTGGTCGAAAGCTCGGATATACCCGGGACGCATCTGTGCGTAAAGCCCAATTCCAGGCAGGTGGACAGCTGCTCCAAATGCTTGACGGCCAGCAGCAGTGTGCTTTATGTTAAGCGGCTCGATGGAAGCTTCTGTGTGGAGGGCATTACCACGCCCACCACGAACGAGTGCATAGTGAATAATAACTTCGTCTATTATAAGTGTATCGGACGAGGACCTGTCCAAAAACTGTTTTCCTCACGGAAATTATTATTAAGAAAAAATTATAAGTGCTTAACACAAAAATAAACAACAATTGTTATATACAAAATTTGATACCGACGTCTTAATCTACGGCAGTAAGCAAATAACATATATATATATATATTCATATTTATATACATATATATTAAAAGTAAGCTGATTAAGAGGGGAAGAGGTAGCGGCAGAGATAACAACAAACATATCAGAGGATTTTTTTATACCCTGAACCCATTAAAAATGGGTAAAAAGGGTATAATGGTTTTGTGCAAATGTATGTAACAGGCAGAAGGAAGCATCTCCGACCCCATAAAGTATATATATTCTTGATCAGGATCAATAGCCGAGTCGATCTAGCCCTGTCCGTCTGTCTGTCCGTCTGTCCGTCTGTATGAAAACGCGGATCTCAGAAACTATAAGATCTAGCGACTTCAAATTTGGAATATAAGATCTCGTATACCAGGCGCAGATCAAGTTTGCGTTATTTTATCGATAACTGCCTCAGTTTCTGAATTATCGATACATTTAGATTTTCGATAGCAGTAAATTCCACATATCTCTCACAATTTAATGGATACAGTCACCAATTTTGGTTGGTAGGTTGTTGGCGAGGTCCTTGAAAGATCGGCATGTGCCACGCCCACCTCCGACGCCCCATCACCCCCGCCCCTAAAATTTTCAAATGACTATATCTTCCGCAGTTTTTGAGTAGGGAACGTCAAATTTGGTAGGTATATTACTGGTAGTCGCCCTTAAGAAGCAATAACAAATTTGTGGTGCCACGCCCACACCTGCGCCTATAATCGACAATTCCGATTGTAAATCGATAACTCCCAATATCTCCGAACATTTTAAAGATAGAGTAACCAAACTTGGAAGGCAATTTGCTGGTAACCTCCTCCAAAGATTGGCATAAAAATTTTTGGACCACGCCCACATCCGCCGCCCCCAAAAACTTCGTCCCTAGAAATTTAAAATGCGCATATCTGCCGTAATTTGCCAGCTAGAGTCGCAAAATTTTGCAGGTATGTTACTGGTAACTCCCCCAAAGATAGATAAAAAAATTGGATGGCCACGCCCACTCCACCTACCTTAACCGATACACCTGTTGGTGTAAATCGATAAACCCATATATCTCGCGCAATTTGAAAACTTAAGTCACCAAATTTTAAAGGTATATTGCTAGTAACACCCTTCATAAATGTGGAAAAAAAATTTTGGACCACGCCCACTCCCGCCCACAAAAAACGAAAAATGCCTGTATCTCCCTCAATTTAAGAGCTACAGATACCAAACTCAGAAGGTATATTACTAAGATCGAACTCCAAAATATTTTGGGCCACGCCCACTCCCGCCCACAAAAAACGATAAATGCCTGTATCTCCCGCAATTCAAGAGCTACAGTTACCAAACTTAGAAGGTATATTACTAAGATCGGGCCACGCCCACTCCAGCCCCCAAAAACGATAAACCTATAATGCATTTAAGGCTTGGTTCAGGGTATATGGTAGTCGAGCTCACTCGACTACAGCGTTCTTACTTGTTTTTTTCTATGTGAGGGATGTGAGCTTTGAATTTATGTTATACAATATGAAATAGACTAGAAGATACCCTGTATTCAAGCCTGTTCATATCATAGGTAAACGTCTTCGATATTCAAACAAACCAAACGTTTCCGCTTGAGGACGCAGTCAAGATGAATTTTCGATTTTTTCTTAACAACTTCTGTATATTTAAGCCGATCATGAAGAATTTTCAAGTGAGTTGAGACTATGCCCTTAAAGTGTTTTTTATTCGATAGTCGATGTATATTGATATAAAATTGTTATCGAAAACGACAATATCATTTGCTAGAATGTGAAAATAAGGCTATGGCAGACCAGCGTCGGCTAATGAATTCAATCCAGATGGCTAGACAATAAGAAAAGGAAACGGACTCAACAACAGTACACAGCACGCTCACATGTACGCAGTGGCTGCCATGTATGTATGTTTATTTATGTGTATGTACATATGTACATACATATATGTATATTTTGACCAACAACACAAAAGTTCTGCCGTTACTCGATTGTTCTACGATCCGGGTTTTGTCCATGTCGACATTTGCCAGTTGCCAGTTGCCGTTCTTGTATTTTCCAAGTTTCCTTCATGTCAGCTATTTATACCCTTAACCCATTAAAAATGGGTAAAAAGGGTATAATAGTTTTTTGCAACTGTATGTAACAGACAGAAAGAAGCATCTCCGACCCCATAAATTTTATATATTCTTGATCAGGATCAAAAGCTGAGTCGATATAGCCATGTCCGTCTGTCCGTACGTCTGTCCGTCCGTCTGTATGAACGCGCGGATCTCAGAGACTATAAGAGCTAGCGACTTTAAATTTGGAATATAAGTTCTCGTGTACCAGGCGCAGATCAAGATTGCTTTATTTTATCGATAACTGCCTCAGTTTCTGAATTAACGATACATTTCGATTTTCGATAGCAATAAATCCCACAATTTAAGAGGCAGAGGCTTTTAATTATATACATAATATGCCTATACATTTTCTGTATACATATAAATAGGCGAGCGCATGTGTGAGAAAGAGGTGGCATGATAATCGACGCTAGCGTCAATATATGTGTGTGTATTCTGCAGAGCCCCGATAGCTACAATGTCTATATGTCTGTATGTATATATATGCACGTGTTTGTAGCCAGCCAGTTCGGGTCAGCTCGGGCTTGTGAGTAAAAATAATCTGTAAGAAATTCACTTGTAGAACTGTACATTTGAGTGCAAATCATCTTAAAGAAAAATTTGGCAATAGAATATTTTTAACTACTTGGGTAAGGGTATATCGAAGTCAAGACAACTCGACTACAGCATCTTACTTGTTTTATACTATGATAACGAAGGTATAATAGCATATTGGGTTTGTTCAATATCCATCATGCTGTTGTCCGTCTGTATGAACGCAACTTTTTCGGCAACCTTAGAACATATAAGATTGGAGTCCTACGTCCACTAGGGAGCTACAAAATCGATAAAATCTATATTCGCAAATCGATTAGTCGGTATATCTCACACATTTTAAAGATCGAGTAACCAAACTTCCTGGTAGCTTACCTCCAAGGATCGCCATATCATTTTTTGGACCACTCTCACAACCGCCGCCCCCAGGAGGTTCGGCGCTAGAAATGACGCATTTCTTCCATAATTTGTAAGCTAGAGTCACAAAACTATCAACAGTTTATTACTGGTAACTCCCCTAATATACTTGGGAACTCTAGCTTACTCCGCCTACCTAAGCCGATACACCTGTTGGTGTAAATCGATAAGACTATATAAATCACGCAATTTCAAAGCTTAAGACACCAAATTTGAAAGAATAATTGCTATTAACACCCATCAAAAATCTGGGGAAACAAATTTTGGACCACGCCCACTCCCGCCCCCAAAGAAACAATAAATGCTCATATCTCCCGCAATGTAAGAGCTACAGGTAACAAACTTGGGAGGCAGATTATAAGGAACCTTTCAACAACGCCCTCTCCCGCCCCCAACATCTAGAAAAACTCATATTTTCCGATATTTAAGAGCTAAAGTTGCCAAACTTCGAGGAAGGGTTACTATCTTGTATCTACCTCAATTTTAAAGGCAAACTTGTACAGTAATTCTTGGCTGCACACAACTTATGGTCTCATAGTATTTTGATCTCGGTTACGTCCAACTGCAATGTTCTCTCTTGTTTTTGTTTTGTTTCTGTTTTCATTTTCCATTTTAAGCAGCGACTTCCGTTCAATTTATTGTGCCTAATTTTTCTTCACTTTCGGAAAATATTTGTTTGCGAACGAAGCTGTCTGGCAAATAAAGGGTGCCTTGGATACGGAAATGAGGACTTGAAAGGCAATTTCAATTTGAATTACAATACAATTTAAAATTTTCAATTTCCATAATATAATATATCGTATTAAGCAAAATCCTTTAGCTATATGCAGAGATAATTTTAAGAATGCGTTAATTATTATTGAATTTGAGCTCAAAAGGAAATTCGATGCAGTATTAAAATATGGTTTTAAGTTGACCAGCAATATCCACATCAATGATATGTAAATCAATAAAAACAATATTCTAATTATAATATTAAAATATATCAATATTTATCCCATACTACGGAGGCCAAAATTTGAAATATAGTCCTGAAACTGCACCAAGAATAATATTTGCTTCCTATAATATAATTTACAAACGATTGCCTTGACTGCTACAATTGTAGTTGCAACCATTGCTTCTCTTTTGCCACTGTCAGCCAGTGTAATTGAGGCATAGGGCAATGCACTACTTTTGGAACACCCTGTAGGCTGCACTGGACTGGCCCTAGCTGCAGCGACCGTTCAGTTTGATGACCCATGCACTGGCAACTGTTGGGGCGCTTAATTTTATTTGAGCATGCGCCCAACCCAACTCATCCCGAACCACCGAACCACCGAACCAAGCAAATATTAGAAGTTTTTTGCCCTCCGACTGGTCGGCGGCTTAGCTTATCTGTGCTATGTTTGGGCACACACAGATACACACGTACATGTGTACATGGGTACATGTGTAGATGTGTGCGAGGCCCCAAATGAGATGGCCCATCTCCGCGCTCTATGACCTGTCCAAGTCCCTGCTTATACATATATATATATATATATGTATATTCAAATTTATATATGTATGCTCATATCTTTTGGCATGCACGTCTGGCGCAGCGTGTGCGAACGTTGTGTGCTGACTGCCTGTCGAGTTTATTATGCCTTTCAATGATTTATGCGGCACTGACAGGCCGCATTACGGCCATAGAGTGTCCCGAGGATGTTGAGTGCAGGCAGGTTGCAACTATCGCCCCAGTTTCGCTTCAAATCGTTCAGTTGGCTCAACTGCATTTGCGCAGGAATGCAACGGGCAGGGTAACGTGCGATTTTCTACACTTGTTGAGCATTGCACACACAAACACACACACACACACACACACACACACACACACACAATTACCCAATTGCTGACAATTCCCCAGACAAATGCTTGCAGCCCCAAGCTGGCTTATTTCTAATTATTATTACGAGTGAACAGTCAGTAACTTAAACTAATTTAACGCAGCCTAGCAGCCTAGACTTTTTATACTTTTATATTGAAGGTATCATAGTATATTGGGATTGTGCAATGTCCGTCATGCTGTCTGTTCATCGTCGACACCCTTTGAGAAACTTGGAACCTATACTTGTCTGTGCTCCGAATATATAAAGTATTAAAATTGGAGTGCTACGTCCATTGGGGAGCTAGGAAATCGATAAAATCGATATTCGCAAATCGGTAAAGCCACATTTCTGTCACAATTTCATGGCTACAGTCATTTTGTTTGGTAGGTTATTGGATCGGCATATGCCATAACCGACGCCCCCAGGAACTTCATAATTTGTTAAGTCACCAAATTTTGAAAGACTGTTACTGGTAACTTTCCTAAGAGATCAATAAAAAATTGGATGGCCACGCCCACTCCATCTTCCGAAACCGATACACCAGTTAGTGTAAACCGATAAGACCAAATATCTCACACTATTTTAAAGTCACCAAAATTGAACGACAAATTGCTAATAATACCCATCAAAAATCAGAAAATACAAAATTTTGGACTGAAAGCCAAACTTGGACAGTATTTCTTGGCTACAAACAACTTATGATATCAAAGTAATTATCTCTTGTTTATATTCTGGTTAAAGTAATTCATATTTCTGTTTAGCCTAGTACATCCAATTTGGAATTTAGGTGTTGCAATATTGCAATGCATATCAACTAATAGTGAACAACGACCAGAATTCACTTCATAATGCTGACAGTCATGGTTTCAATACTGACCCCAAAAACTCTCCACATCTGTAGCGCTATGGAAAATCGTCAGTGCATCAATCACAGCCATTCAGCACTTAGACTCAAAAAAAAAGAGTGATGTGATATGGCATTTAGTTGCAATTAGAATGCTGGCGACTCAGCGATACTTCGTTGCCGCCAAAACAATTTGCCAACTGCAATGTCACTGTGTGTGTAGGTGTGTGTGTTTGTGTGTTTGTTTGTGTGTGTGCGTGTTTGGTATTCGCCATTTGCTGATGTCTTTCGCTTGCTTTGTTGCCAAGTAGAAGTCAAGTTAGTAATTAATAGTGATTTCTCGATGCTTATCGATGCGGAACATCGCACACTAGACGAAGGTGCCACTAACGCCAGCGACAGCGACAGCGGCAATGACAATGAAACCAAGTAAGATGCTGTAGTCGAGTTAACTCGACTACGGTATACCCTTAACCCAGTTGTGAAATTTATTCTAGTTTTCTTGGCAGATTTCCCTTTAAGATGATTTGCACTCAAATTTCCGAACTGAACACTGGCCACAAACACGTGCATATACATACGTAAATCGATTATTATGTCATCTCTTTCTCACACATGCGGTCGGCTATTTATATGTATACAGAAAATTCTTGCGGTTGCTGACAGCAAGAAGATCAATACGAAAATATATTTTCGACTAAAACTTTGGTGTTTCTTATCCGATTTTAATGAAAGTTGATCAATAATATGTATATTATGCATATTATGTATAAATAAGAAGCCTCTGCCTCTTAAATTGTGGAATTTATTGCTATCGGCAATCGAAATGTATCGATAATTCAAACACTGAGGCAGTTATCAATAAAATAAAGCAAACTTGATCTGCGCCTGGTACACGAGAACTTATATTCCAAATTTGAAGTCGCTAGCTCTTATAGTTTCTGAGATCCACGTGTTCATACAGACGGACAGACGGACGTACGGACAAACGGGCGGACAGACGGACATGGCTATATCGACTCAGCTGTTGATCCTGATCAAGAATATATATACTTTATGGGGTCTGAGATGCTTCCTTCTGCCTGCTACATACATTTGCACAAAACCATTATACCCATTAAAACATTGCAGTCGAATGCAACCGACAGTGAAATACTATGATGCCATTAGTTGTGTGCAGCCAAGAAATACTGTCCAAGTTTGCCTTTAAGATTGAAAAAGATATGAGCTTTTCGAAATATTGGGGGCGGAAGTGAGCGTGGTTGAAAAAAATTAAAGAGAATGTTCCTAATAATCTTACTTAGGAGTTTGGTAACTGTGGCTATTAAATTGTAGCTATTGGATATGGACATTTATCGATTTTTGGGGGCTGGAGTGGTCGTGGTTCAAAATTTGTTCCCAGATCTTTGAAGAATGTTACTAGCAATATATGTACCTTTCAAATTTGGTGACTTATGCTTTCAATGCTTTGATATGGTCTTATCGACTTTCACCAATAGGTGTATGGGTTTAGGTAGGCGGAGTGGGCATGGCCATCCAATTTTTTATCGATCTCTTGGGGGAGTTACCAGTAACATATTTTCAAAATTTGGTGACTATAGCTTACAAGTTCATGGGGCGGCTGTTGTGGGCATGGTCCAAAAAATTATATGCCAATCCTTGGAGTTGTCTACCAGCAAATTACATTCCAAGCTTGATCACTCTATCTTTAAAATGTTGGGACATATACGGATTTATCGATTTACACTTTCCGAAATATCGGCATTGTCGATTATGGGCGCAGGTGAGGGCGTGGCAACACAAATTGGTTCTTAAGGACGACTTCCAGTAATATACCTACCAAATTTGACGATCCCAACTTAAAAACTGCGGAAGATATAGCCATTTGAAAATGTTAGGGGCGGGGGTGATGGGGGCGTCGGAAGTGGGCGTGGCACATGCCAATATTTCAAAAACCAACAACCTACCAACCAAAATTGGTGACTGTATCCATTAAATTATAAGAGATATGTGGATTTATCGATTTGCTAAAATCGATTTTCGCGGTTTTCTAGCTCCCTAGTCAACGTAGGACCAAACCCAAGACACTTTATTTTTTGAGGGTACTTTCCAGTATACGTTCCAAGTTTTAAGTCTCTATCTCTATGGGTGTCGGAGAAACGAGCGTTCATACGGAAGGACAGACGGACGGACGGACAGACGGACAGAAATCATGACGGATATTGAACAAAACCAATATACTATTATACCTTTTTGGTATAATAGTATAAAGATTCGACTAATAACCTCATGTGTCTCAAGGATTTATTCACATATATTTATTTATTTATTATCAGCTAATTTAAAATAAAATTAAAATTATAAATAAATTCATAAATAATAAAATATTTATAAGATTTCTGCGGGCAAAATACAAAATGGTGCAACCTTTGTTGCATGAATACGGGAAAACCCAGAAAAACCCAATCAGACCCAAAATAATTAGTAAGAAAATAATTAGTAAGACTTAGTTAAGATCCACCACATGTACACGCGAAAAAGTTAATCACTAGATAAGACATTTAGAATTGAGTTTTTAATTGTAGAAATGGAGGACTCTGAATTGATTACATGATATAATTTATTATAATCAATACAGAGTACTCGAAGCGGTTCATTCAGGGAATAGTTAGTTAAGTTAGTTAAGAGACTAACGAGACTGTCGAGAGGGTACAGAAAAATGTATTTGGCTCATCAACGCATCTGAGTTAATTTCACCGTTAAGTTATTTTACTACAAACATAAATACTAACAAAACACGACGATTAGTTAAGGAGGGAAGGTTAATGAGAAGAAGCCTATTTGTGTATGGAGGCAGTATCCTGAATAGAAAAAAATAACAGAGCACCAATCGCGCACACCTGTCATCCAAGTTGTTTGCCCATTTGGTTTACTCATGGCGTCTGTAATTGCTTAACACCAATTTCTTTCGCATCCGATACTTTGGTAATTAAGTAGCTGGAGCTGACAGGTTGACATGAAAGGCATGAAATCACGTTCAGTGAATTGCCACGAATTATTTGTTTGTAATGTGTATAAATTATTACAGCATTGTCTAATAAGAATCTAATGCGACGATCATTAATTTTTTTGTGGATCGTCTCTCTAAATTCTTTATACTTTAATGCAATAACAAATTTGAGATACATTTGTATAATTATGTGTTCCAAAATAGATTTTTGTACACTAAGCCCATTAAAAATGCCTTAAGAGTGTATAATCTTTTTGTGAAAACTGTCAAAGGAAATTTATGCAGTTTTTTATAAATTTATGATTTCGGCAGATAAAAAAATAAATTCCGGCATTTTGAAAAATGGCTAATCACACTTAAGTTTCTACTTCATAATTTTTGTTGTTATTTATTTATAACTTAGCAGTAAGTTAAGAATCTAATTCACTATAATTCACAAATAAATACTATTTTGTGGTGAAAACATAAATAAAATATATAATATTATGCATACAGATAAAATTATTTTGGTTGGTATTTTTTCTACGGAACACTCTTGTTTGATTAGTTTTTGACTAATTAATTATTGTGCATACTTATATTTTGTAAAAAGTATTTTTTTTTATTATTTTTTCTACGGAACACTCTTGTTTGATTAGTTTTTGACTAATTAATTATTGTGCATACTTATATTTTGTAAAAAGTATTTTTTTTTATTATTTTATTATTTAAATAACAAAAGTCATAATATATAATAAGTTTATTTAAAGTAAAGTCTTACACATTTTTCTAAATATGCAAATATTTGAAAGCCATATCAAAATAATATTTTCTACTGACTAGCCCAAAAGCTAAATCAGATGCAAATTGAGAGCATAATTACAGCCCATCTGCGGATTCGAATTATTTTGCTGTATGGGTGTGTGTACCAGTTATCCAATTACTAAATTATGTCAAGCAATGCTCATCCATTGCATGCATAGTCAATTAAATGTGCACACCACAACACACAACACACCCCACTCAACACCACACCACTCAACACCACACCACACCACACCACATCACCCCACATCACCCCACCCCATAAAGCATGCCAGGAATAACTTGAATACGCGACACTTACAAAAGCAACAAGGACAAGAACAATGCGAATTAATTGTTTGGCAGCACGCAAGGCAGCATTGAGTAGAAAACATATTTAATTAGCAAATAAATGATTTTGAAGAGTAAACCCCAACGCCGGGCCGTACAACAGCTGAACCATTATATGAACAGAGCTTCTAAATTAGTTGACTATAAAATTATCATGAAATATGTATAAATGTATATATGTACATATGTATCTATGTATGCGCGTCAAGGCCGGTTAGGCTCGTGTTTTTTAGTCAAGGTAATTTAATGCTCTTTCTCTCTCTCTCTCTCTCTCTCTCTCGACAATTGTGAAATGAAAATAGCATATTGAAGCATCTGCCAGCCATAAATTAACGCACAGTAAAAGGCATTGAGACGTAAAGTATTTCAAAAACTTTTATCAGCCTCTTTTATGGCCGCCCAAAAGCCATCAAATCACAAACCCCTCCGCCAATCCGGGCCACACGCTCCCACGCATCCCTACAGTTCGCATTGACTATAAATGACAGTCAAATGAGCGCGACAAGTGGCAAACCAAAGCAAAGGCAAATAAAGCAACGAAACGGGCGACAACTACTTGAAGGTCGGAGGGTAGAAGACATTGACATTGATAAGCCACACACACAGATATAGACACGTTCTGATACGCAAAGATACACACACACACACACACACACACACACACACACATACACACATACCCACAACAACACTTACTCAATCAAAAGCAAATGAAACACACACTCACATCATACGATCTGTGCGTGTGTTTGTGCATTTTATGTTTATTGTTTTCGCAACACACACTCACACATTCACACACACACACTCACACACACACACACACACACACACGTGCAGCATACTTTGAAAGGCCTTCGGCTTGGATGGCCTTGCGAATCTGCAACACCCAACAGCTAGCCCAAAAGCTAGTCAATTTAGCCGAAATTTGCTACAAAAAAGGGCATTTTCAAATTGATTGTTATATAGAGCCCCGAGTAAAATAGAATATACATTGAGTGCAATCGGAAAATCGGAAAATCGGAAAATCGGTGCTCACATTTGACAATCCCCAGAATATTGTATTTACATTACCTTCTCTACATTTTTCTATTTGTAAGCAATATATCTCTGAACCATACTCTATTTTGGAAATAAGATGTTAATAAGCTGTTTTGGCTTTTAATCACATTTTTATAAGCAATAATGCAGTATTGATAGTCGTAAATAAACTGGTTTTGTTAACAATTTAGTGACTTGATTGAAAGAATGAGGTGAACTTAAATTGAATTAAAAACAGGGAAAAACCACGCGTTGTACGAGTATAATACCAAAAGAATTGGGACACGTTGGGAGCGACAACATTTTAGATACAACTGAAAAGGTTTCCCGGAATGAAAAGCAAAGCTTTGAATCACATACAAAACTGCTTAAATGCATCATCCATTAGTGCACTAAAAAATTATTTTTGATCATATAGTAATCCAAGTTGAATCATTTCTGATCGAGGAAGTTGTTTTATAGCAGCTTTCAGGAGTTTATGAATGTTGCAAAAGTAAAACACATCAAAATTGCAATTGTTACTATGCACTGTGTGGATTGGTGTGGCTCAAAAAGGGTAAATCAGCGATGTATGAGGAAACAGATACAACTGAGAACAACTGGATGCTATAATGAGAGAAGGAAAGCTCCACACAAGATCAGCACAAGAGAATATGTGATGATTTATATACGTATGTATTTGCTGAAAGATATTAATGGCCTTCAGCTATCTCGAAATCCTTATCAAGGAATTTGAAGTACACAGAATGTTTGACATTTAATAAGAAGATAAAATATATAATAAGATTATACAGTAATTAAGTACTATATAAGTTCAAGTTCCATTGTTAAAATTTAAAATTAAAATTAATAATGTATAGTATAAGTTATGAAAAAAAAAAATATTGTAAGCTCTAAATTTATATACAAGACTGGGGACCATGGTCATGTCCGAGTTGTAGCGGCCCACTTGTAATGTAGGTAACAGGCTACAAGTGATATATGTATATATAATTATATTAGATATATAAGATATACATATGTACAAAACATTGAAATCGATGTCGATCGAAATGAATTGCGTGATCAGTAAACCGGAAAAACATTTCATTTGCACAGTGGCAGTTAAGCGATGCTCTGTCGTCTAAGAAAATTTGTCAAGCATACATATACAGTATATACAGTGTCTTGCAGCTCAAATCGAACAGTGTCTAGCAAAAAATATAAAGTGCTATAAAGTTGAAACAATGCCGAATGCCAAACATTTAAAAATGGAACTTTAGTTTTTATTAAAATATTAATTAATTAATTTAAATTAGTCAAAAACTAAAAACATATCCCAAATACATTAAGCAGCTTAATTTGACCAGTCTAATAAAAAGTTACATATTTGGCGTATAAAAAGTTTAAATAAGGATATTAATACTTAGTTTGATATCCTTTAGCCTTAACAACTTTCCTTAGCCTATTATTCATGGAAGATACAAGCTTCCGGGTAGTTTCTGGGCTGATCTTGCTCCACTACCGCAGCAGAGCATTTTTAAGATCCTGTTTGCTGGATATGTTGTGATTCCGGATTTTATTTCCCAGCAGAGCCCACAAATTTTCAAAAACATTTAAATCTAGAGACTGGGCCGGTGGAATTATGATGTGGGGACAGTTCCAGATAAGCCAGGACTGTACTGTTCTGGACCTATGCTTGGGTTCTTTGTCCTGGTAGATCCGGAAAGTACGTCGGATTCTAACTTCTCGGCAGTTTGGAGTAAATTTTCCTTTAGTATGTCAAAGTACACATACTTGTCCATTGTTGTTTCAATAATCACTAAATTTCCTACACAGGCTGCCGAAATAGATGCCCATACCATGGGGCATCTTCCCCGACATGCTTGACTGTTGCCTATATGTGTTTGGGATTCAGCTCAGTATTGGGTTGTCGCCACACATAATTCCGTCTTTCCGTCTTTTTGAATTTGTACTCAAACTCAAATATGACTGTGCTCCAGAACTCCAAATCCTTGCCCAAGTGGATTTTGGCGAACGTCATCTTTTTTGCTTTTTTAAATTTTTGCTCTTTCCGTGGTACTCGGGCCTTAAAGGTTCCTGATGATCCTCCTCTCTTCCTGCTCGGTGAGAATCGGGTTTGGCGCCATTCCGCCCTTGTCCTCTGTCCGATTTTCGTCGACGAAACCCCGAATGATGTATAATACAGTTGATATGCTTAGATTGACCACTTTAGCTGTTTGGCGATATGAATATCCGATTTTTAAGTGTTCCAGGATGATTTTTCCTTTGCTCAATGGTAGTCAGTTTACCAATAGTTCTCGTTGGCTTGTTGCACCCGAAATGAAGGAAAAAACTAAACTGACTACTGAGAATTGGTTTATTTATACCGGAAATATTCAACTTTACGCAAAAAACCTGGGTTTTATGGCACCCAGGTGTCCATAATGTAACTGGTCGATATAACCTGCTGCCAAAAAGAGGTACTTTCCTACATAACCCTACCTAGCAGGTGGAAAAATCAGAGTTTAATAGGGTCATATTTTCGTTTTGGTGGTTAACACATGTACCTGCCATCGGTCTTTGGAATTTTTGAAAAATAATGAATAATGAGTTTATGGCAGGAAATTAAAATTTTTGCTAGACACTGGTCGATCTGAGCTGCCAGACACTGTATCTGGTATAGTATATAGTATACGAGTAGTAAGTCGCTGACGAAGTACACTTTCGCTATCTAATCTGGGTCGCAGGAAATGCAATTAACGTTTTTGGGAACAATGGTATTCGAAGATAATTGCGGATGTGTGTTTTTTGAATGTTTGCCAACCATTTATAAATAGTTCTACGAATAAGGTGTGCATCGCCACCTGGGGATGTAGCCAATGTTGCTGCAAGTGGAGGGGGTTGGGAAGCCAGGGCTTACTTACCCGAGCTAATTATTTTAATAGTGCCAATCGAGTTAATTTACAAGCTATGGAACGCAGTTAGTCATGACAATTGTCATCGCTGTCAGCGCAACAGTTGACCTTCTTTAACCCCCTAACCCCAGTCGTAATCTATGCCCTTGCCCTACCCACTGTTGAAGAGCGTGCGTATAATAGCATACTTTTCTGCATAAATAAAGAGACAGTTGTGCAGAGTTCAGTTCGTCTCTGTTATGGCACTTAAAATAATTACTTGTTAGTGCTATCACTCTCACTCTCACTCTCAGTCTCACTTCCACTCTCACTCTCACACTCAATCTCACTCAATCCCACTCCCACTCAATTTCGCATTCGCTTTTGCTCCTTGCATTGCCAACGGCATCCTCTTCTTCTGGTTCTTCTTTTTATTCGGCTGGTGCTTACCGGCAAACCCTAAGCGGAAATTGATTTTGCAAGCCGATGGCTCTTCGACTGCCATTCACAGCAATTTAATCTCTGATTCTCGTATACACTAACTTAAGGGAACTGGGAAATTGTCAGATATACAATGTTAATATTTTCTTTTAGTTATTTGTAAGCCATGCATTGAACGCTTCACATTCATTTTAAGTTAAAAGTTCTAAGAATATGCATACATATATGTGTTGTCCAAATTACTTGAAATTTAAATATCTAGATTTTAAATGTTTTATTTTAATTCTCTTTAGCCTCAGATAAAACTGTAGTGTTGAGAAATCGGGTTCAAAGAATCCAAATGCCACGGCATCTAAAATTCTATTTAATTAAAGGTTGTAAGGAAACATTATGCGTAGAAAATTTTATCAGATAGTGATCGGTCGGTTTGCAAGAAATGTTGGTCAAAGGCAGTATTCACGAAGGTATGCCACATAGCCACATTAAATGTACTAAAAGCACACAAATCCAGGACCCAGGAGAAAGAGGTTATTTAAACGTTTTCGACGCAGTTTTATTGAACTTTATGGAGCATCAACCAGACCCAAATGCCTCAGTCCAGCAGGATAGTCCTCCTATACATGTGCCGCGGGCCTGTCGTTTATGGTTTCGAGATAAGGAGCTTATGCTTTTAGAGTTGCCAGCAAGATCACCCGACCTGAATGCTACAGAGAATATGCGGGGAAACCTGTCCCATCGATTTTAAGTGGGTAATCGAAAGTTTCAGACAGCTGTCGGTAAAATATGGTCCCAATTGTCACTAATTGAGTCCTAAAAAATTGTTAAATTAATGTCAATTCTAATTATTAATTTGTTATATTCATGTAACTTATGCTAATTATATTAGTTTTATTAGCACTATCTTCAATTGAATTTCGCACAATAACCTCACTTTAAAAACCATTAATAAAAAATTTTAAGTTAATGTTATAAATTTAATTCATTTTTTAACGTGTATTAAAAAATAACTGACTTTTGTAAAACAAAAAAAATCTTAAGCTATTATTATTTATTTTATTATTTTATTTTTTTATTTTCAATTTTATAACCAAAAATAAAATGCCCTTAATCGAATTTCGCAAACTTGGACGGTAACTTATAACTTGAACACACCCACCCTGTTCTGTTGCAGCTGTTATCAGATGGTATTATTTATGACATTAATGTATTTCGTAGTCGGTTACACCCTAATTGGTAGAAAGATAGAGCGACTAAACGTCGCCTGTGTTTTTATACTATGACACCAAGGGTATAATAGTATATTGGTTTTGTGAAATGTCCGTCATGCAGTCTGTCCGTCTGGATGAACGCAACTTTTTTCGACACCCTTAGAGCTACAGCATTTACACTTGACACATAGTATTTCGCTGTCGGATTCGTCCGACTGCAACGCTATCTCGTGTTTAAGATTCTGTTTTGTTTCTTTCTTTATTTTCTCTTATTTTTTTATACTACTTTCCCTTGCCTGAAGTCACAAGAAAACTATAAAAGCGGAAAAGGCGCAACGTGAACTACTTGGGTCAGTGTGCTGCGAGCGGGGGGCGGTGGGATATGCGTTTGCAAGCTGAGGAGCTAAAGGACTGTTGTCCAGTGTGTTGGAGCCTCTACAAATTGACAAGTTTCAGCTCCAGTGTGCAGTCAAAGAGCATTGGCGTTTTTGTCTGAAGCTAGTATTTGTTCCTATATCTATGTCTGTGTCGAAAGCTATTTCTGTTTGTATGGCTGTGTCTGTGTTTGTGTCTATGGCTACGTCTATGTCTATGGCTTTGTCTATGTCGATGCAGGCAACGGCATTGCTGCAACGCCCAGTGGCACGCCCACTTGGTGCAGTGTCGCTCGATTGCTTTATTTCACCTCTTGCTCAGCTGCTCCGTTGCTCAGTTGCCTGTCCTCGGTCATTGACTCGCTGGCGCGATTGCAATTTTTAAGAAATCAGCAAATAAACCAAGCAGCTACCCACCCACCACAGAGCAAACTCCCCCGTCTACCAACCAACCAATTGTCAATAGCAACAAAATTCAAAGCGACATGTATTCCATACAAAATCGTATAGGATGGCTGTAGGTGTGGAGTATAGGGTGTGGCGGGGTTGTGCAAATGTGATACTGAAAACATCGTTGATTTTGATCAATGGCCTATGAACTGGTCGGCTGGGTAAGAAATTGGTTGCTTGTGGTTATGGGCTGGGCACATAATCAAATTGCCATTTTCAGCAGCAAAAGAGCTGAAAAGTTGAGACTGTTGTTTTGAACAACCATTTGATTTCTCAACGGTGCGTATGATTAATCTCAGTTTTGTGGACAGCCTGCTTTAACTAAGTGCCGCAGAACGGGCCTTGCTGACCTAATTGCAATTTAGTACAACAAGTGAAATTAAAATGCCTGGCAATCTCAAGGGGTTCACTGCCTATTAATTGCCGACCCGTCTCCAGAGAGAGACTTATTGATTATTGCCATGCACCTATTCAAATCCAAGCCCAATCATGGCCAGATGGTGGCCCCTAGAGCTCCTAGCATGCTCCCGCGAATTAATTTGCATGTTTTTTCTCTGACTCTCTTATTTGATTTCGTTTCTGAATTTTGTCTGGAACAATTAAATCTGTTCGATTGGGAAGCGGCTACGATGATGTGCTGACAAAATATGCATAAAGTAACGCATAAAAGACTTATCCGAGATATCTCACTATGTAAATTAATTAGTCAGTGCTTCAAAAGTCATGAAGCAACTGTAAACAAATCATTTTAAAGCAAGACAGAACGTTGCAGTCAGACGTAACCGACTGCGAAATACTTTAATACCAATAGTTGTGTGTAGCCACCATTAAGCGTTTAAGGGGCGGGGGTCCCTGGCATGTTTTGGCATTCCTAGCCAGTTCAGTAGTTGCCCTGACTTGGTTTTCTCCGATATCCTCGAACCTTGTGGGGCCACACAGATGCAATGAACTGAAGAGCTGAACAGCACAGACGCTTGTTTATACATAGTATACATAGTATAATGTATTCGCACCGCTGTGTAAGCAATATATATATATATATATATATATATATATATATATATGTGCTGTGAATTGCTGTTTTGTTGTGTTATTTTTTTTTCGCTTTTGTTATTTTGGGGCGAACAGCGGTGAATGTCAAGCCCATTTGCATTTTTTTTGGGTCAGGTAACAATAACAAAAACCGCACTCCAAGCGCACTTTTCATGATTTGCACGGAAAACGAGATGAGATGAGAGCTCCGCAATCTTATTTGAATTTTATCTGCTGCTGCTGTTCCTTTCGAGGATTAAGCCCGGCTATATGAGTCACCAATTTGTCAGATTAAAAGCGACGCAACATAATTAATGCTCCGCATTAATTGCCAAGCAAGGGCAAAAATAAAGACTGTACCTAATAAATTTATATTACTAATAAAGTCCCCTCATTTAAATTATGTTTCAAGCAAGGCAAATGCCGAATACGATTTAAAAATAACCATATAAAGGACGGTAACAAAGAATGTCGTAATCAGCATAAAATCAAAACAAAAACAAGATAGAACGTTGCAGTCGGACGTAACCGACAGCGAAATACTATTATACCTTAATTTGTGTACAGTTACTTACTTACTTTAGGGGCGGGAGTAGGCGTTGCCCGAAAAAATTATATAGAAGTTTCCTAATAATCTTCCTACCCAGTTTGGTAACTAACTAGCTTGAGTTGCGGGGGATATGGGCGTTTATCGGTTTTAGGGGCGGGAGTGGGCGTGGCCCAAACAATTTTGGAGCTCGATCTGAAGAATATACCTTCTAAGTTTGGTAACTGTAGCTCTTAAATTGCGGGAGATACAGGCATTTATCGTTTTTTGTGGGCGGGAGTGGGCGTGAGTGGGCGTGGTCCAAAATTTGTTTCCACATTTATGAAGGGTGTTACTAGCAGTAAACCAATATTGCTTTAAAAATTGGCGACTTAAGCTTTCAAATTGCGTGAGATATGCGGTGTTATCGATTTTCACCAACAGGTGTATCGGCTTAGGTAGGCGGAGTGGGCGTGGCCTTCCAATTTTGTATCGGCATCTTGGGGGAGTTACCAGTACTTTCAAAATTTGGTGACTCTAGCTTACAAATTATGGAAGATGTGCGCATTTTAAATTTCTAGGGACGAAGATCCTGGGGACGGCGGTTGTGGGCGTGGTCCAAAAATTGATATGCCAATCCTTGGAGCAGGCTACCAGCAAGTTACCTTCCAAGTTTGGTTACTCTATCTTTCGCAGATATAAGTTTGGTTACTCTATCTTTCGCAGATATACGAAGTTATCGACTTACACTTTCCGAAATATCGGCATTGTCGATTATGGGCGCAGGTGTGGGCGTGGCAAAACAAATTTGCTATCGATTCTTAAAGGTGACTACCAGTAATATACCTACCAAATTTGACGTACCCTACTGCATCCATTAAATTGTGAGAGATCGATTATCGATTATTATCGATTTGCGAAAATCGAATTTATCGATCTAGTAGACGTAGGACCAAAACCTTGACACTTTAACTTTTGATGGTACTTTCCAGTATATGTTCCAAGTTTCAAGTCTCTATCTCTAAGGGTGTCGGAGAAACGCGCGTTTATACAGACGGACAGACGGACGGACAGCATGACGGACATTGCACAAACTCAATTTACTTTATACCTTCGGTATCATAGTGTAATAAAATAAATTAAAAAAAAAAAAAACACGAGGTGGCAACGCTTTAATGTAGTCATATATTCATTTAAAATCCAGAGCAACGTATAAGCGACGAAAGCATTGACAATGACTATGACAAGCAGACAAACGAAAGGCGATCAACTTAAGTACCCGTCTAAGCTTGCGTTTCAATTTGCTTTAGATATAAGTCAGTGACCATCCTCCGTAATTTTGAAACTAAATTACGGGAGATATGTGCTTTTGGAAATTTTGGGAGTGGGAGTTGCTGAAAAAAAATTTTGAGAATGTTCTCCATAATTTTCATTACAAATTTTGGATAATTTCTTGATTCCAACTCAATATCAGCGGAATTTATTTCCAGTTAAAAGTTTTAGGGGCGGGGCACCTGTGGGCGTCAGAGGTGGGCGTGTCATATGCCGATCTTTGAAGGTCATCATCAACAACCTACAAACCAAATTTGGCGACTGCAGCCTTAAAATTGTGGGAGATATTTGGCTTTACCAATTTGCGAATATCGATCTTACTGTTTTCTAGCTTCCTAGTGGATGTAGGACTCTAATCTTAACAATGTATCTTTTCAGAGCACTTTCAAGTATATATTCCAAGTTTCAAGTCTCTATCTCTAAGGGTGTCGAAAAAACTTGCGTTCATATAGGCAGGCACACGGATAGACTAGAATAAGCCCAATTTACTATGATACCTTCGGAATCAAAGTACAATTACAATACTGATAAAGGAGAATCACTATAATGAAATTACCAGCGTTATGCTTATGAGTGATGTGTGTATGTATATCTAAGTCCATTCATAGTATCATCTTAATCCTATTTATCGATAGAAAAATAATGCAGTTTCAGTTTAATGCCGTACTTGAGGACAGCAGCCCACCGAAATGTGTTGTTTTCAAATTTCGTTTTAGAATTGTTTTGATGTTTTATTGAGGCAGGCGGCAGGAAAGAAAGTACTGGGCAACAACAGATGCAAGCAGAGCTGTCAGCTCAGGTAAATTGGACAACCCTTCCGTTGGATCGCATATATAATTCGTGCCCAGACGATTGATGCAGTTAAAGTTTCTGTTGTGGCACAATTGAAAACAGGTGGCGCCTGCGAGCAACTCAACGGCTTCCAGAATGAGTTACTTGCTGTCGAAATGTTCACCAGTACAATATGGGGTGTTTTTGGCTGGAACCTGGACAAGGGAGTGAGGCGTGAGGCGACACACTTTGCAGATGACAAAAACAGCACAGCCAAGGGGAGCCCTTTAGACAATGAAGTGCTTTTTTTCTGCAAATTTAACAGCTATTTTTGAGCAGGTGCTTCCAAATGCGCATTTCACTCAATCTCGTTCTGTTTTTTATTTTTTCACTCGTTTTCCTTTGAACCTTCAAAATATATTCAATTGTACATTAAAAAACAAGTAAGAACGCTGTAGTCGAGTGAGCTCGACTACCATATACCCTGAACCAAGCTTTAAATGCATTATAGGTTTATCGTTTTTGGGGGCTGGAGTGGGCGTGGCCCGATCTTAGTAATATACCTTCTAAATTTGGTAACTGTAGCTCTTGAATTGCGGGAGATACAGGCATTTATCGTTTTTTGTGGGCGGGAGTGGGCGTGGCCCAAAATATTTTGGAGTTCGATCTTAGTAATATACCTTCTAAGTTTGGTAACTGTAGCTCTTAAATTGCGGGAGATACAGGCATTTTTCGTTTTTTGTGGGCGGGAGTGGGCGTGGTCCAAAATTTTTTTTCCACATTTATGAAGGGTGTTACTAGTAATATACCTTTAAAATTTGGTGACTTAAGTTTTCAAATTGCGCGAGATATATGGGTTTATCGATTTACACCAACAGGTGTATCGGTTTAGGTAGGTGGAGTGGGCGTGGCCATCCAATTTTTTTTATCGATCTTTGGGGGAGTTACCAGTAACATACCTGCAAAATTTTGCGACTCTAGCTTGCAAATTACGGCAGATATGCGCATTTTAAATTTCTAGAGACGAAGTTCCTGGGGGCGGCGGATGTGGGCGTGGTCCAAAAATTGGTATGCCAATCTTTGGAGGAGGTTACCAGCAAATTGCCTTCCAAGTTTGGTTACTCTATCTTTAAAATGTTCGGAGATATAGGGAGTTATCGATTTACAATCGGAATTGTCGATTATAGGCGCAGGTGTGGGCGTGGCACCACAAATTTGTTATCGGTTCTTAAGGGCGACTACCAGTAATATACCTACCAAATTTGACGTTCCCTACTCAAAAACTGCGGAAGATATAGCCATTTGAAAATTTTAGGGGCGGGGGTGATGGGGGCGTCGGAGGTGGGCGTGGCACATGCCGATCTTTCAAGGACCTCGCCAACAACCTACCAACCAAAATTGGTGACTGTATCCATTAAATTGTGAGAGATATGTGGAATTTACTGCTATCGAAAATCTAAATGTATCGATAATTCAGAAACTGAGGCAGTTATCGATAAAATAACGCAAACTTGATCTGCGCCTGGTATACGAGATCTTATATTCCAAATTTGAAGTCTCTAGCTCTTATAGTCTCTGAGATCCGCGTTTTCATGACGGACGGACGGACAGACGGACAGACAGACGGACAGGGCTAGATCGACTCGGCTATTGATCCTGATCAAGAATATATATACTTTATGGGGTCGGAGATGCTTCCTTCTGCCTGTTACATACATTTGCACAAAACCATTATACCCTTTTTACCCATTTTTAATGGGTTCAGGGTATAAAAAAAAATAATGAAACAAATTTTAATGTTCCCTCTACAAATTCGCAAAAAATCGTAATATATTTATATTTAATATTTTAGACATTATATTTTAATTTAATTACTCATATTCTTATATGATATGGGAATTTTGATTTTAATTTGTTTTTTAAAATTTATTTCTAAACTTCGTTTGCGCTTATGGGAATAAATGCTGATTTTGGTTATAAATGAGTTGACTTTGTAGCTTTGGCATTGGCTTCACTCTTAAGTCCATCAAATGCTGCCTGACATAATTTTTTAATGCCGCAACGCTTTTATTCATTAAGTTTAATGAGTTCACTTAAATTTTACTGAGTGTTGGTAGAAGAGAGACACATGGAGGAAGCCCTAAGCCAAAATGCAGCTCAGTTCAAAAGCGAACGATTTGCGGACGACAATCTTAAAAGGCTTGAAATGGAAGCAAGGCCAAATTGACAGCCAACACTTGGGTACCCCAGTGAAAAAGCCAGGGAGAAAGAGGCAAATTTGAAATGGCAAAGTGGAACTCTAAGCGACATTACCCTAGCTGTCAGTTGACAGTTGCTGCCTCCTGGTTGCTGCATCCTGCTTGCTGCCTCCTTGTTTCTGGTTTCTGACTGCCACACAACTAATTCAATTAGCCTCGCTAATTTTAGCTCTATTAGCTGAAAGGCTGACGTTTTCTTGTTCGATGGGCAATATATTTTTGTCGAATACTGTTGCTAATGACAGCACTTAAAGCCGCTACTCCAATCTAAGGGGACAACCTATGATTAACATCACACTGTCCTCGTGGCATATCCAAAAGAGGCAAAACTCACAAGTGTTTAAGAAAATACTTGAAAGGATTCGTTGTGAGACAGTGAAATAAGCCTATACATTCTTAATCCATGATAATTATAAGCAAACAAATTTATTACAAGTTTACCTATATTATCATAATTTAAAAAAAAATGTATTTATATTTACAGGTTATTTCTTGTCTAGATCTTTTGACTATTGAACTTTTATTTTCAATGAGAAATTGTAAAAAAAAATATCCGCACATTATCATTGATTAAGTTATGTAAAATTGCATAAACAATAGAGGTTGGATTTGTTCTAGTGGTATGTTTATTATATTTGAAAGCAATTCATTAGTTTAAAGGGGTGCATACTAAAACATATATGCTTATGAATTAAGAAATACCTTCTACATGTGGGGTTTTTATTACTAAACGATATTAATATTGTAAATAAAATGTCAATACACTGTAATTAATGGTTGCTAATCTTTTACGTCTGTGCCTTTACACTCGTTACCATCTTGAGGTACAGCTCGCAAACCCTATTCCGTCAGAGGCCGAACTGCCACTCTCCCTTCTTGTTCATCCCGTGTTCATCTTGCTCATCCCCGGTTGTCTTCATCGAAAGGATTCGCCGTTTTTCTTCTTTGCTCGTCGTTGTTTAGGGATCGTTGTTGTAATTTTTTTTATCACTTTCGTCGTTGTTGTTGGAATTGACCTCAGAAGCCACAAACTAACCCACATACATATTATTTTAAGTCCTTTAATTAAGTTCGAAAATTTAAGATTTATATTGTACTGCGAAAATTCGGAATACCTATTTCGAATATTAAATATCCAGCAGTAAAATTGCTTAAAATGTAAAAATGTAGTTAATATTATTATGCGATACAATTTTCAACATGATTTTAATTGCATGCCACAGCAACAGGCCACAGCCACAACAACTAACAGCAGAAAATATAATTAACGCACTTTTATAAAGTCGCACGCACTGCAAAAATATTCACATGCTAAACTTTTTATCACGTTTATGTTTGGGCAAATGTACAGAGTCGAAGGCTATTTCGAACAGTTACATTATGTACAACTGGTTGAATATTTTCACATCCCCAAAAAGCTGAAATTGTCAATCTAAGCAACTTAACTGTGTACTTCATCATTCGGCGCTTCGACGACGAAAATCGGATAGAGGACAAGGGCGGAATGTCACCAAACAAGATTTTCACCAAACAGAAAGAGCAGAGGATCATCATGAAAATAACGAAAAATCCTAAGCAATCGGCCCCAAAACTGACTCAATAGGTGCAGGATGAAATGTGGAAAAAGTGTTGTGTGGAAACTGTGCTCCAGGTTCTGCCCAACCATGACTTCAATGCCCAAGTACCACTGAGGAAGCCATTTATAAGCAAACAAAACATACATACCCACTTAGACAAGGATTAGGAGTTCTGGTATACGGTCATATTTGCAGATCAGTCCAAATTCAAAATTTTTGCTCATACGGACGGAATTATGTGTGGCGACAGTCCAATACTGAGCTGATTCCCAAAAACTGCGGAGGAAGTGTCCTGGTATGGGCATCTATCTCGGCAGCCGGCGTCGAAAATTTCGGTGATTATTGAAACACCAATGGACAATAATGTGTACTAATGGAAAATTTACTCCAAAGTGCCGAGAAGCTAGGAGTCCGACGTACTTTCCGGATCTACCAGAACAACGACCCAAACATAAGTCCGGAATAGTACAGTCCTGGCTTATCTGGAACTATCCCCACATCATAATCCCACCGGCCCAGTCTCCAGATTTAAATGTTATTTAGAAAATAAAACACGGAAAATAAAAACCCGAAAATTAATACCGGAATCACAACATATCCAGCAAACAGGATCTTAAAAATGTTCTACTGGATGAATGGCGCAATATCAGCCCAGAAACTACCCGGAAGCTGGTATCTTCCATGAATAATAGGTTAAGGGAAGTTGTTAAGGCTAAAGTATTATCATCCTTATTTAAACATTTATACGCCAAATATGTTACTTTTTTAATTCTGTTCGAAACAAGCTGTGACATGTATTTTGAATTTGTTTTAAGTTTTTGACTAATTTTAATTAATAAATTAATATTTTAATAAAAACTATTATTTTTCAAACTAGGTATATGAAACAAATTGGCATTTAAACATTTTGCTACAAAATGGCAGTCCCGAGATACAAAACAATAAAGGAAAACAGCAAATTGTGTCTAACATGGCAGAGCTTCGAGTTCGGCGGATAGTTAAGTGCCATCAATTGGGATTATAATTTAAGCGTATATGTTTATGTATGTGTATAGGTGTATATGTACATATATGTGTAATTCGGTTCATGTTTTCCGCGTGTGTCTGTGTATGTGTGTTACCGTTATGCTTTGTCTGTCTTTTCATTCTCTTCAAGCGATTTCGTATGCAGTGTTTTGTTGATTTTTTTCTTCTTTGTATTTTCATTTTGCCATGCATTTAGGAACCAACGAAATCAGAGATTTGTGTGAAGATTTACGCGCTACACAGTAATGAACTTGGGTAATTTTATGTGCATTACAAGCACAAACGCACACACAAATTGTCATATGGGTCTGCTGGAACGCCTCCGCTAAGTAACTAAGGCCATTAGTTGCTTAGTTTTTAGCCGCCTTCGCCCTGCTACAAGCTATTCCGGCGTAAGAAATTTTTATTGCTGCATTCCTCTAAGCATCATCAAAGTATCAACGAGAAATCTGAACCTAAGCCAGCTTTGGAGTTTAGCTATCTACAAGCATAGGGGGATTGTTATAGACAAACCTATAGATTCGGTCGTAACAAACAAACCCTTCATCCTTGTGTCCCTGCACTGTTAATATGTGTATGTGTTGCCTTGCCCTGAGCTGCGAATAAGAAAGCATCCAAAGAAAACTTCACAGAAACAGTGATTACACCAAAACATTCCCATTAAATTGGTCACCATAATTAAATCCACATTTTTTTAGGCATAGATATCTTTAACGTTCAGAAGAAATTCCACCCATTTCCCAAAAAATAAAACACAATAAAGTCAACAATGCTTTAAAATAAAATTTGATAAAAGGACGTCAATATTTTGGCTCGTTTATAGATAGAGCTGTTTAATAAAATTGTGTACATATAACATTATCCATTAGGAAGCACTCTCATTTAAAAGTTTCCTCAATTCACCATAAAGTGTAATTTATTAAATAATTTACAAGTAAGAGATAAAGAGAACAGCAAATATGTAGGTGCCATACTTATTCTATTAAAGATGTAAGCTTTAAAAAATATGAATTACTTCTTAAGCAAATTCTTGTACTTAAGCTATAGGTGTTGATAGGGGAACTTGTTTTGATATTTACAACTTACTTCCAGCTGCGTAATACGCCCAAGCAAAAAATATACCATAAATAATGAATATTTATCACAAATTGTTCAGGCCAACTGCGAGTACGCACAAGCAGCTGGTGATTGCTTTGAGCCAAATTTCTTTTAACACATGAATATTCAATTCGGGCCATTGTTGTCATTAACTTACAAGAACCAAAAACAAAACAAAACAAGTAAGAACGCTGTAGTCGAGTGAGCTCGACTACCATATACCCTGAACCAAGCTTTAAATGCTTTATAGGTTTATCGGTTTTGGCGGCTGGAGTGGGCGTGGCCCGATCTTAGTAATATACCTTCTAAGTTTGGTAACTGTAGCTCTTGAATTGCGAGAGATACAGGCATTTATCGTTTTTTGTGGGCGGGAGTGGGCGTGGTCCAAAATTGTTTTCCACATTTATGAAGGTTGTTACAAGCAATATTCCTTTAAAATTTGGTGACTTAAGTTTTCAAATTGCGTGAGATATATGGTCTTATCGATTTACACTAACAGGTGTATTGGTTTAGGTAGGCGGAATGGGCGTGGTGGAGGTGATTTAAATGTTTTCGCTCTCAAAATCACATCATAATCAACACTTGCAACCTGCCTCAACATCTTTATACTATGCTACCGAAGATATAATAGTATATTGGGTTTATGCAATGTCCGTCATGCTGTCCGTACGTCTGTCCGTCTGTATGAACGCGGGTTCCTCCGACACCCTTAGAGACTTGAAACTTGGAACATATACTGGAAAGTACCCTCAAAAGTTAAAGTGTCAAGGTTTTGGCCCTACGTCCACTCGGGAGCTAGAAAATCGATAAATTTGATTTCCGCAAATAACTAAATCCACATATCTCTCACAATTTAATGGATACAGTCACCAATTTTGGTTGTTAGGTTGTTCGCGATGTCCTTCAAAGCTCGGCATGTGCCACGCCCACCTACGACGGTGAAAATCGATAATACCGTATATCTCACGCAACGTGAAAGCTTCAGTCACCAAATTTTAAAGGTATATTGCTAGTAACACCCTTTAAAAATCTGGAAAACAATTTTGGACCACGCCGACTCACGCCCCCAAAAACCGATAAATGCCCATATCTCCCGCAATTTAAGAGCTAAAGCTACCAAACTTGAAAGTTATATTACTAAAAGCGAACTCCGAAAGTTGTTTGTGCCACGCCCACTCCCGCCCCAAAACCGATAAATCGCCATATCTCCCAATTTAATAGCTACAATTACCAAACTTGGAAGTCAGATTATTAGAAACATTCTCTATAATTTTTTAAACCACGCCCACTTCCGCCCCCAAAGTCTCGAAAATTTCATATCTTCCGTAATTAAAAATCTACAGCCAAATTATGGCATCATAGTATTTCACTGTCGGCTACGTCCGACTTCAACGTTCTCTCTTGTTTTATTTTTATTTTTACTATCTACGCTCACATTTACTAATTAAAAGAGGTCACAACTTGTGGAGGTTTGTTTTTGTCAGCTCAAATTAGTACAGTATTTGGCTCACACTTACACGTAGGCACACACACATAATGGAGAATTGGGCCGCTGAAGGCAAATAAGCGGCCAATAAAAATATTATTAATATACCAGCGACACACAATCCCCGACTTTTTGGCATCTGATGTTTGACACCGCTGATGTACGCAGCGTAGTCGTATCACAAGCTAACACACACACACACACAGACACATGTGTACAAGCCGGAAAATTAGCAGCGAGCCAGAGCAGACCACAGCCCACACCACACCATATCAGCCGGGTGTGTTTTGGCCATAAATTTATTAACTTAGTGTCACATTTATAGCCGCATTTTCTAACTAAACCGCCGGCAGCAACATTCGAAGGACACCCACGTAGCCCACCGTCACCCTCAGGACACACACACATTCACATAAGCAACAACAATTGTCTGTACATTACACCCGCTCACCCCTCTCTCCCCAACAAACCCCTCATGCTATTAGGTGCAAACTTTATGCCAGCAAATTGCTTAAAAATGCACTTCGTAATGTTGTCGCATTGCTGTCAATATATCAAGAAGAATTTGGGCAGCGAACAAATATTTTAAATAGTTAACTTAAGTGATTTGACAGCTAAGCACAGCTATCTCATATAAAATATTTTCAAGCGTCTATGCAACAACAACAGGACTAAATGAAATGGCTAAGGTAACCCTAGTTACCTATTTAGGCATATAAACTATACTCGAATTGAATATCAAAATAGATTCTATACAGCATCTTGATTTCGCTTTAAGCACACATGCCACACACACACACACACACACACACACTCGCGCCTAGGAATGAATAATGTTTGGAATTTAAATTTTTTTGCGTCAACGTCCCGATTTCGGTTTCGATTTCATTCCGGGCTAGTTTCAAAGACAAAACCAGACATCTAATTGCTTATTATATTAGATATTTCTGAATTATTACAAACAATGTTATCTACAAAAATATATATGTACACTCTGCGAAATTCGATAAAAGGCACTCGTGCTTATGGTGCTCTGTTATAACGGTGTTTCTTCTACTTACACTGTTATAATGCATTGGAATGCAAGTTCCGTTAGTTTTACCAAATATTTATGCACATTTGTGATGTTGAAGCTAGTTTGGGAGCAAAATTCGATTTGAGGTAGTCACTTTGCAGCCCTCGGAAAAGTTGTTGCATACTAAAATTTGAAATGGGAAAGAAAAATACACTCTAACCTTTAGAGATAGCCAAGATCCTGGCTTACAAGGATATTGGATTGACCAAGAGGCAAATATCAATTAAATTACGCTTTTTGGCATCAGCAATTGATAAAATGTTAAAATTAAAAGAAAACTTCAACAAAAAATGCCTTAATGGCAAAAATCTGCAATTTTACGGGCTGGGTTTAAATTATAACTGGTACGATTTAAAGAAGTTTGAGAGATTTTCCCTAATCGAAGCAATGGCGGTGCCTTAGTCATGATCTGTGCTGCATTCAGTCATCACAACAGGAACCCGACTTGTAAAATTTTAATTAAGTGTTTTCGACCAGGCCCAAATGCATTAGCTCATTAACCGGTCCCATCGATTTTAAGTGGGTAATCGAAAGTTTCAGATAATTGAGCAGCTACGAAGGCTGTCGGTAAAATTTTGTCCCAATTCCCACTATTTGAATCCTAAAAAGTTGTTGAATCGATCTCAAATCTAATTTTTTTGTTATAATCAAATCTGGTGGCTTAAAATGTTATTAATTTGATATTTCCATGCCATTTTTACTTATTATATTAATTTCATTAGCACTGCCTTTAATGGAATTTCGCACCTTAACCTCACTTTAAGAACTATTTAAAAATACTAAGAAATGTAATGTTAATGTTACAAACTTAATTACTGTTTTATTTAAGGTGTATTTAAAGCAGCTAACATTTGTGTAACATTTTATAACAAAACAAGTAAGAATCTGTAGTCGAGATAGATCGACTACGATATACCCTTAACCCAGTTAAATATATACCAGTTTTATTGGCAAATTTCCCTTTAAGATGATTTGCACTTAAATGTTCAGTTCTGCAAGTGCATTTCTTACAGAGTATTTTCACTTGCAAGCCCGAACTGACCCCAACTGGCTGGCTACAAACACGTGTACATACAGACATACATACATACATACAGACATCCAGACATACATACATGCAGGAATACATACACGAAACAGTAGTTATCGGGGCTCTGCAGAACACACAAATATGTTGACGCTAGCGACGACTCTCATGCCATCTCTTTCTCACACATGCGCTCGCCACTTTTTGAATACAGAAATTACTTGCGGCTGCTGACAGCAAGAAGATCAATATGAAAATATATTTTCGACTATAATATTGGTGTTTCTTATCCGATCTTAATGAAATTTCGGCATTTGATCTATAATATGTATATGCATATTATTTATATAAATTAGAAGCCTTTGCCTTTTAAATTCGGAAATCAAAATGTATCGATAATTGAAAAACTGAGGCAGTTATCGATAAAATAATGCAAACTTGATCTGCGCCTGGTACACGAGAACTTATATTCCAAATTTGAACTCGCTAGCTTTATAGTCTCTGAGATCCACGTGTTCATACAGACGGACAGACGGACGGACGGACATACGGGCAGATGGACAAAAAGACAGACATATCAACTCGGATGTTGACCCTGATCAAGAATATATATACTTTATGGGATCGGAGATGCTTCTTTCTGCCTGTTACATACATTTGCACAAAACTATTATACGCTTTTTACCCATTTTGAATGGGTTAAGGGTATAAAAATCAAGTTTAATCGAATTTCGCACAGTTTATATACATATATCATCATATCATATCGCAAATATATATTTCTGTCTTGGTACACGGATTATTTTCCAATAAACGAGTTCCCGAGCTCCTGAGAATTAAATAAAATATTAAGTCCTCACCATCAAGTAACGAATATTATTTCTAGAACTTTTTTGTTTTCAACAAAATGCATACCATATTGGTATTAAAGGTTACATATCCCTTCAACTTTAATAAACTAACACATTTACTTTTTTTTATTGCAAATCCGTCTCCATTGCTCTTAAGCTACATCCAGAACTTGACATCAGACAAGCAGTGTTAAAGTCAGCCCAAAGATTGTTGCTTAAGTTGAGATGTGGCGGCAATACCTAATGTGCTACGACAATTGAATTGTCCTTAAATCAATTTCAAATTCTCTTGCTCGTATGCTTAGATGCGTTTTTCCGATGGAACACCCTTTATCTGCGTAAGGCAACAATACATTTTTCAATATTTTTCCGCAAATATGTTGACTCATGACGTTACCAATATTAGTCAATCCTTCATACTTGAACGCTTTGCAAAAGAAAACAATTGGCATATTGAGAAATCTTCAAAATTTGTTGGATTCCCAAACAAAATAAAAATAAACATAAAACTAAAAATATGAATTTATCAACTATAGCGCAAATCAAAAGGGTATTTAAGTCTAAATGATTTTATTTGCCGACTTGATTTGATAACCTGCTTTACTAATTCATTTTAAAAAGTTATGTTTTCGGAAATTGATGTTCTCAGGTAGCTCAGGTGGCTCAGGATGTTTAAGTGTAATTTAAAACAAACATTATTTTCGAGCAACGCTGAAGCATGCAACGCATCCCGGCAACGTTTTGTGAATTTTTTTATACGACAAGTTTTTGATTTGAATATAAAATAATCCGCTGATACTTTAAATATGTACAAATATCGAAGGGTCGAGGCACCTGTTGTCCATGGCACCATTGTTTCCCAGTTCTTGTCGCAGCACACTTTTGTTGTTGGGTAGACACTATGGAACAGGTATTTTATCTATATATACATTTTGTATTGTTTTCGAAGCTTATCGAGAATGGGCACAACAGATGTACAATTGAAATCAATTTCCCAGGTAGCTTGTAATTAATGCGTCAATATGTGGCACTGATAAGCAAAGTGCGGCGCATGTTTTTGGGCAAACACAGTTAACAACAACGAAAAGAGATAAACAGCGAACTTACATTTGAGGCACGAAGCTCCGTTAATTTTACAACTCCTAACAACAATTTCAAATCAAATTAAACCCGCCAAAGGCGCTGCATACCGCACGGCGCAACGAGCGGCGAATCAACAACAATAAGAAAAAACACTAGAAAAAAAAAGGTGGTTTTAGTCTGAAAGAGTTGCTCCAACTAAGTTCGCTCTTCGCTTCCTTAATGCTGGAAACGAACTAACGGCAACGCAGTCTCGCGACCAACTGAGGCGCTCAAAGCGACAACAGCAGCATTTAAGAAGCAGCTGAAACAGTTGTTGCCCCTACACAGTGCGTCTCTGGGTGTGTGTGTGTGTGTGTGTGAGTGAGTGAGTGTGTGCGGTGCTGCGTTGAGAAGTGGGTCAGCGGAATAGTGGTGGCGGAGGGTATTCCATGCCTGATAGGCAAGCATGACCAAGCAAAGCAGCGGCATTTTGTTAAGGTTAGGCCACCAGCTGTTTTGCAGTAAATAGTCCCAAAAGCTCAATAAGTAAAAAGCTTAACGAATTTGCTATCCTTTTATCTTGCATCTGGCAATGCTGCACGCTGAGAGCGGAATTGACAGAGAGACCGAGAAAGAGAGAGCTTTAGTTGAGGACACCGACACTGACAATTGCTCATTCTGCTCTGTTTATGTAGGCGAGTGGATGACCTAGAGCAAGCTAGTGGTATCAGGGATGATGGTCATGTTGATTGGCATGTTAAGGCTTAAATTTTAACAATCACATTTTGCAAACCTTACGAAAATTTGAACTCATCATGGAATTAAGTAAGTGAAAATTCCATTAATATGAGTACAACATCCAACATTGCACAACATTATTTGGTCAAACCATATTCTCGTCTCCTGGCGTCTTTGTTGTACAACCAAAGCCCGAATTTATGATGCCCAATATGCTGTACTTTTTACTCTCAGAGGATATTCTAAGATCAGAGGGCCACCAGAATTGCCCTGGCAGGTGTCTGCCTTGCTGCACTTGCTATCTGCCGCACACACCGGCAAACCGATAACTCCATCCGCCAGGTGTCGCTCAGTATTCCGAATCTCGGCATACGAATCGTTGCAGTCATTCAAGGACACAATATTCAACGGGACAACCAGCAATATCTTTGAGGTACATTGTGCTGTGCAATTACACAAATATGTACGTGAAAACATAACTCGATTGGGTAAGGTATATATTAATGCATGTATTGAAAAAAATATCTACGGAGATTTGGTGGCACATTTTTTTAAGACAAGAAAAACAAGAGAGAACGTTGCAATCGGACGTAACCGACAGCGAAATACGATGATACCATAAGTTGTATGTAGCCAGGAAATAATGTTCAAATAATGTCAATTAAATTGCGGTAGATATACTATAGTAACCCTTCTTCGAAGTTTGGCAACTGTAGCTCTTAAATTACGGAAGATATGAGCTTTTCGAGATTTTGGCGTGGATAAAAAAAAAATAATAGGAAGGTTCCTAATAATCTTCCTTCCAAGTTTGGAAACTGTAGCTATTAATTTGCTGGAGATATGGGCATATATCGGTTTTTGGGGCGGTGGGCGTCGTCCAACATTTTCACCTATACAGATTTTTGAAGTGTGTTACTAGCAATATAAAGTTCAAATTTGGGGACTTCGATTTTTTTTCAACTTACACCAAGGGGCGTGGTCATACAATTTTTTTATCGATCTCTTATGAGACCTACAGGTAACATAATTTCAAAATTTGTTTAGAGCTTACGAATTATGGAAGATATTTGCATTTAAGATTTCAAGGGCCGAAGTTCCTGTGGGCGGCAGTTGAGGGCGTGGTCCAAAAAGTTATCTGCCTATCACTGGAGGAAGTTACCAGCAAGTTACCTTCAAAGCTTTGTCACTCTATCTTTAAAATTGTGGGAAATATACGGATTTATTGAGTTTTTGGGGCGGGAGCTTGGTGGCGTCGGAGGAGCTGCGTATACCGATATTTTAAGTACATTACCAACAACCTACCATCCAAATTTTGTAGCCCTAAAAGTGTGGGATATGTGTCGATTTATCGATTTGCGAATATCAATTTTATCGATTTCCTAGCATCATAGTGGACGCATTACGGACATTGCACAATCCCAATATACTAACGGTAAAGAGGTATAAGTTTTTAAGCATGTTGTTTTAGTTCAGTCGTAAATTTTTCATCATTGGATTCGACTTCATTCGACTCAATTTCTCTCGCATCAGGTTCTATATTAGGTACACCTTTTGTAGAATCATCAACGGCATGGTGATCATAATCATCCATGGAATCCTCATTGCTATTAGCGGGTTCCTCTTCCGGTGGCGGCAAGAACTCGCCCACTTTCAGTTTGGAAGGCAACTGTTGTGACGTCCTTACAACTCCATACGGCTTTAAGTGATAGATCAGATAATCAAGAACATACATCTGACCGGGATCGACATAATGAAATGATATGGCATTGTCGGAACAGCAATCAAGACCCTTGAACCAGATTGTATATTAGAATATTAAGGTTGAAAAGCAAATATTTTAGCTTACATCGTCTGTCTTATAGAATTGGTATTTCCAGTACCAAAAGTCCTTATCCTTATTGGGTATTAAATGGCCACGAGGTTCAAAAGGAAACATACGTCCTCGACCATTAATATCACGCGTATCGCCAGCTGTAACATTCAAATTCTCCATGCATTTACCAATTTCGACGTCCTCATTAACAACTGTGCCAGGCAGGCAGATTTTGGGATTGGGAATACCCTCAACGACGAAGCGACGCAAAGCCTCGCGACTCAATACATAGCCAGCTCCACCTGACATGTAACCCTGAGCCACGAAAGGCTTGAACTTGCAGCCAAAGTGAACAGGAGTCTCCGGGTTGTACGGATATAGCATATAGCGCAAATTCTCAATCACTGCATAAGTGTTATCATCAGCTTTATAGAACCAATCCGCATCGTTGAAATGATGTTTGTAGACATACTTAAAGGCCTCCTTCACCTTGCGCCATAAATTTATTCGACCCTCTCCCACATCCAGCTTTACCGTAGGTAGTTCATCATCCGCTCCGGAGCTCATGAACAGTAAAATATTACAGCGTTTGCCCCAAGTGCGCTTAACATGACGGGCCTTCACTTTGTGGTTATTCGGATTTGTCATAACCCAGCAGAGAATGCGCACCTCCTTCTTAAGCTGATCGGCCAGCGAGGTGTTATCAGTTGGATGATCGTGCCGAACGACATCAAAATGTGGTATGACATCATCAACATGGGATGGCTGCGAACGGATATTAGAGTCAGTACTGGCCAAAACGTTGGTGGGTTCGATGCCTTCAGATATGGTTATGTAGGAAATGAGCTCGGCCACACAATAACCTATGATAAGGCCAATCATAAGCATAAGAAACGGGCGTGTTTTTGTAGCACTCGCTGAAATATTTTAAATGGAATTTAAAAATATTTTTGAACTCTCACGGGAATTTTGTACGATTACCTTCGTATGTTACAGGGTGTGTTCCCATATTGATTTCACGCTTTCTTAAATTGGACGCAGAATAGGCTTTGCAGTGAAAATGTAGAAAACCGACGCTTCATAAATGTGAATATATATTTTTCGGTGCTGACACAAACTATTTGAAGCAGGCGACTCGACTAAACGCACAGAATATAAGTTGTCTGCGATGAAGGCAACAGCTCGACAGCAACAAGTCTTTTTCTTGTATAGGAAGAAGCCGAATAATGTTAACACTCTAATACTAAATCTGTCTGTCTCCCTATCTAATTGTTTGCATGATCGCCACTGTTTTTTTATTGACGCTCTCAAAATTAGGGACTTGGGATAGCAGGTCAGTAAATAAATAAACCTCCTATCTAACTCAATTTTAAGGATAAAGTGACTTTATATAGATGCTAGACGTTCATCCACCGACAACGTATTCACACACCGCTAAAAATCGGAAATGCTTATATTGTTCACAGTTTTTGAGCTGGAGTCAAGTATAAGGTAGATTACTAACAGTCTCTTTATAAGATTGATAAGAAATTTCGTTGCCACCAGGTAACAGAGTATTCCGAAATCGGTTACGTCTAACAGCAATGTTTTCCCAATTTTTTAATTGGTGCTGATTATTTCCCTTTATCATTACCCATTCTGATAAAAGGACAAATTAAAAACTATAGAGCACGTAGCAGTAGTGCGTAACCGAATGTGAAATACTCAGTTACCATAAGTTATTGCAGCGGATAACAAGTAGCCAGAAATACTGTCCAAGTTTGGCAGTTTCGAAGTTTGGAAACTGTAGCCCTTAAATTACTATAGATATAAGCTTTAGGAAATTGTTGAGGCTCGGATGGGCGTGGCCAAAAAAGTTCTGGAAAAGGTTCCCGCTAATATACTTTTAAAATTTGGTAACTAAAGCTCTTAAATTGCCGGAGACGTGGTTTTTATCTGTTTTTGGGGAGAAAATTGGCTTGCTTCAAAAATTGTATTGATTTTTGAAGAGTGTTACTGTTTAGATTTCGTGACTTCATCTTCCAAGTCTTGTGAGATATGATCTTATCGATTTGCGCTAACTCAAAAGCTACGGAAGATGTAGGCATTTAAAAGTTTTTGGGGCTGGGGTGTCGAAGATATGAGTTGCATATAGGGCATATATCTTTTAGGGACATCGCCATCAACCTACCAACAAAATTTGGTGGCTGTGGCCTTAAAATTGTGGGAGATATGTGGACTTATCGATTTGCAAATATTGATTTTATCGATTTCTTGGCTCCATAGCGGAGGTAGCACTCCATCTATCGGGAGCACAGACCAGTATATGTTGCAAGTTTCAAGTCTCTATCTCAAAGGGTGGCGAAAAAAATTGCATTTATACAGACGGACAGACAGACAGATATTATGATGGACATTGCACAAACCCAATATACCAAGTATATCTCCGGTAATAATGTATAAATATGTGATAACGTCATCGGTTTTTGTTTCTTTCAAGTTTTAGCAACACTTATACTTATTTATATATACGTGTGCATGTCTTATTATATCCAGCAACACAAAAATATCTGGCTATAAATCTTTTATCAAAACATATATATCATATGTGTTTGTGTATATTTAAAGGGAAGCAGTCAGCAGTTAGCACTAGTAACTGGTTGGATTTACGGAAAGGGCGGTCCTACGGTGCGCACAGCAAGTGCGATGGTAGAAATGAGTGAATAGACTTTTGTGAATATACTAAGATTCTAGAAGACACTACTTTATTGAGTAAAAATTCATGGTTTATATACAGAATTTTTAGAAGATAATATTTGCTTAGATATGATATTTTATGAGTTGACCTACAATCAATAGTTATCTATGTGTGTAAGTTAACAATAAAGTACTCGTTTCCGTCTTGCCGGCATGTGCATGGCGTACTATTGGCCCACATCCACCCATATGCTGGTATGAATTTTTGATATGTGAGTCAATTCCATTGATCAGCAACATTTTAACATTGGTAATTAGAGCACCGTCTGAAGTGGTAACGCTTGTAACGAATACGTTCTTGTGTGCAGCAAACTGGAGGCATACTCTGACTACAGGGCCGACTGTGCTCAGGGAAAGTGGAGTGGGTGCTTTGCTACCTAGTAAGCTGCCGTGTCACATAACTAAAAATTAGTAGACAGAGTGCTAAAGGAGCAGAATAAAACAACCAACTAGTGATATATTTGGGTCGAAGCACCAAGATGGTGATGTTCTTCTTTCTTTACCCGCAATGATAAAGGTCTTCTCGCTAATATTCGTTTGAGATTATGTTTAATTATTTTAAACTCTTAATTTCAGATTCATTTTTTAAGAGTTTTACTTAATTACTATTTTTAAATTTCATATTGGGCAGTGTAACTTAATACAACAAATTTAACTCTTTTTTAATTTCAATGAGAAGAGTGTGCAACGCAGGCATTTACTATATACTTTATTTTAAATTTGTAGTCCATCGTAGTCGACAGGCCTGAAGACGGATGACGATGCTGTGTGAACTTTAAATCGGATTAGACAAAATAACTGCAGATATTACATATACATGTACATACCATACCAAATTTAGTTAACACTGTATAAAATTAAATATTAATTCTTACAAATTCATTCTAAGAGAATTTAGCTAAAGATTCAACTATTAATAGTGGTTGTGTATAGTTCAATTCAATTTAATTCAAGTTTTCGGAACGGTGCGGTAACTAGTCTTTCAGGTTCATGATGTTTACATTCCGCTTTCTTGAAACTTCGGGGCTGATCCGCCTTTGAAGAGTCTTTAGCTCAACGTTCACTCTATATGGCGTCAGGGATTTTGAAAATTATTCCTCCTGTATTGCAAAACCAACAGATTAACAACAGAATAATCATTAACGGCTGCAATACTCTGGACGAGATCGAACAGGCAAACTGCGCAGCTTCAAGTACAGGGAAGGACACTGGTTCACTGTAAGTGATCACAATTTGATTGATTGGTGTAACCGTCCTGTCACTATTTGGTTATGGCAGCCGCCGCGTGTTGGGAAGATGCCTATACACAAAAAATTGTATATTCTAATATTTACCGAAACTTGGTTAAAGCCTGATATTTCCGATCAGTCATTATTTTCCAATAAATATACCCCAACTTTTGTGCCTTTTGTAGCAACGGATTCTACTTCATTTGTGACAAAGGATTTCAGAATAAAGATTACAGACTTCAGTGAGGCCTTTGATTCCGTTAACCATTATCTCCTTCTTCACAAACTAAACCTTATAGGATTTCCGACTAACTTTCTTACATGGATTTCCTAGTATCTGAGTACCAGAACTCAAAAAACTTTATTTAAATCTGTACTTTCTAAACCTATCCTAGTCACCTTTGGGGTACCCCAGGGTAGTCACCTGGGCCCAGTGCTTTTTAACGTATTTATTAATGACTTTCCTTCATTAATATAGAATTCTAACGTACTAATACATGCTGATGACGTCAAGTTGTGCCTGACGTATAATAACTATTCCTTGCATGAACCGTTTCGAGTACTCTGTATTGATTATAATAAACTATATCATGTAATCAATTCAGAGTCCTCCATTTCTACAATTAAAATCTAAATTTCAAATGTCTTATCTAGTGATTAACTTTTTCGCATGTACATGTGGTGGATCTTAACTAATTCTTACTAATTATTTTTTTTACTTATTATTTTTGGTCTGATTGGGTTTTTCTGGGTTTTTCCCAATTCATGCAACAAATGTTGGACCATATTGATTTCTACTCCCAGAAATCTTATAAATCTTAATAATCTTATAAATCTTATAAGTATTGTAGTATTTTTTAATTTATTTATAATTTTCATTTTATTTTAAAATTTAATTTATTTCAAATAATAAATAAACACCAAGCTATAGCCCGATACGTATGAAATGAGAAAATAGACAAAAAGAAAAACAGCTGAAACAACACACTTACAAGAACATTTACTTGAGTATCGAGAGAGCGAGAGAGCGAGAGTCGGAAAGCGAACACTAAAACATCTATAACGTATTCCAGAGAGTGCAATGTATGTATGTATGTATGTATGTATGTATGTATGTATGTATGTAAATAGCTTTGTTTATTGCACCGCTCACTGAAATCGTGGAGGGGAGAGCGCAAAGCGCACATGAAGAGTAAACAGAACAAAGCGGTTAACCGAGTAGTGTATGTATCTCTATATGCATAAAGATATTAATTGGTAATCAGACAATGACTGACACAAATAACAAATAACCAAAAAGATTTTACAGAAAAATTAACAAGAGCACAAGCTCAGAAATACCAAAAAATGATTACAATATATTATTCAATTAAAATACACATAACAGGTAACACGTGGGTAGAGAACAGCGAACATGTTAGCCAAAAATAAATACTGTTTGTGATTATGGACATGAAAATGATTTTTGCACAAGCTGCAGAGACGAAGAGGACTTATATTCTCGAAAAAACTGGCGAGGAAAATATTCGCTACACGGGGAAGTCACTTTCTTTATAGTCTAGCAAAGTAAGAGAATATAGGAGCAATCTGAGTTGATTATTACATGATTGCCATTGAAATGTAGTGAGATCCACACGACCTTGGTCAGCAACCTATTAGTCTGAATCATAACGCCCCAGCCGGCTACAACAATTGTGCAAATAGAAATTGTAATAATAGAAATTAGACAAATACAATAATTAATTGAGAGAGATACGTATTTAGTTCAATGTTAAATTATCGACTACAGATAACAAATATTTAAGCATGTTTTATTCCAGTCGTAAACTTTTCATCATTGGATTTGACTTCATTCGACTCAATTTCTCTCGCATCAGGTTCTATTTTAGGTACACCTCTTGTAGAATCCTCAACGGCATGGTGATCATAATCATCCATTGAATCCTCATTGCTATTAGCGGGTTCCTCTTCCGGTGGCGGCAAGAACTCGCCCACTCTCAGTTTGGAAGGCAACTGTTGTGACGTCCTTACAACTCCATACGGCTTTAAGTGATATATCAGATAATCAAGAACATACATCTGACTGGGATCAACATAATGAAATGATATGGCATTGTCGGAACAGCAATCGAGACCCTTAAACCAGATTGTATATTAGAATAACGAGGTTTAAGAACCGAATATCTTAGCTTACATCGTCTGTCTTATAGAATTGGTATTTCCAGTACCAAAAGTCCTTATCCATATCGGGTATTAAATGGTTACGAGGTTCAAAAGGAAACATACGTCCTCGACCATTGATATCACGCGAATCGCCAGCTGTCACATTCAAATTCTCCATGCATTTACCAATTTCGACGTCCTCATTAATATCTGTGCCAGGCAGGCAGATTTTGGGATTGGGAATACCCTCAACGACGAAGCGACGCAAAGCCTCGCGACTCAATACATAGCCAGCTCCACCTGACATGTAACCCTGACCCACGAAAGGCTTGAACTTGCAGCCAAAGTGAACAGGAGTCTCCGGGTTGTACGGATATAGCATATAGCGCAAATTCTCAATCACTGCATAAGTGTTATCATCAGCTTTATAGAACCAATCCGCATCGTTGAAATGATGCTTGTAGACATACTTAAAGGCCTCCTTCACCTTGCGCCATAAATTTATTCGACCCTCTCCCACATTCAGCTTTACCGTAGGTAGTTCATCATCCGCTCCGGAGCTCATGAACAGTAGAATATTACAGCGTTTCCCCCAAGTGCGCTTAACATGACGGGCCTTCACTTTGTGGTTATTCGGATTTGTCATAACCCAGCAGAGAATGCGCACCTCCTTCTTAAGCTGATCGGCCAGCGAGGTGTTATCAGTTGGATGATCGTGCCGAACGACATCAAAATGTGGTATGACATCATCAACATGGGATGGCGGCGAACGGATATTAGAGTCAGTACTGGCCAAAAAGTTGGTGGGTTCGATGCCTTCAGATATGGTTATGTAGGAAATGAGCTCGGCCACACAATAACCTATGATAAGGCCAATCATAAGCATAAGAAACGGGCGTGTTTTTGTAGCACTCGCTGAAATATTTTAAATGGAATTTAAAAATATTTTTGAACTCTCACGGGAATTTTGTACGATTACCTTCGTATGTTACAGGGTGTGTTCCCATATTGATTTCACGCTTTCTTAAATTGGACGCAGAATAGGCTTTGCAGTGAAAATGTAGAAAACCGACGCTTCATAAATGTGAATATATATTTTTCGGTGCTGACACAAACTATTTGAAGCAGAATATATGTAAGTTGTCTGCGATGAAGGCAACAGCTCGACAGCAACAAGTCTTTTTCTTGTATAGGGAGAAGCCGAATAATGTTAACACTCTAATACTAAATCTGTCTGTCTGTCTTTCTGCCTATCTAATTGTTTGCATGATCGCCACTGTTTTTTTATTGACGCTCTCAAAATTAGAAACTTGGGATAAAAGGGTCAGTAAATAAATAAACCTCCTATCTAACTCAATTTTAAAGTTAAAGTGACTTTATATAGATGTTAGACGTTCATCCACCGAAAACGTATTCACACACCGCTAAAAATCGGAAATGCTTATATTGTTCACAGTTTTTGAGCTGGAGTCAAGTATAAGGTATATTACTAACAGTCTCTTTATAAGATTGATAAGAAATTTCTTTGCTACCTGGTAATAGAGTATTCAGTAGACGGTTACGCCTCATAGGTACTTTCTGCCAACATTTTAATTATTGCTGATTATTTTGTTTTATCATTACCCCTTATGATTAAAGGACAAATTATATTATATGTGATACCTTCATCGTCATTTGTTTATTTCAAGTTTCAGCAGCACCATTTTAATATGACTCTTAACTCTATGTTGTAAGTCATTTCTGAGGTACATTTGCATTTATTGCTTTTAAAAAGTTGATAGCTGCTGAATCAGATATTATTATGATTGGGGTACCTGCACTGCGTCTAATAGATCTGTTGTGCCCCTGCTGTAACCGATAAGACAAGTCAATTTTGATTAATAAAAGCTTGGCAAGAACAATTTAAAACAAGATAGAACGTTGCAGTCGGAGGTAACCGACAGCGAAATACTATTATACCATAATTTGTGTGCAGTCAAGAAATACTATCCAAGCTTGCCTTTTTGAATGGGAACACAATCTGTTAATTCTCTACTAATAAATATGTATATGATTTGGGGGCGGGAGTAGGCGTTGCCCAAAAAAGTTATAGAGAAAATTCCTAATAATTTTCCTTCCAAGTTTGGTAACTGTGACTATTAAATTGCGGGAAATATGACAATTTATCGGTTTTGTGGGCGGGAGTGGGCGTGGTCCAAAATTTGTTTTCCACATATATGAATGGTATTACTAGCAATATACCTTTAAAAATTGGTGCCTTAAGTTTTCAAATTGCGTGAGATATATGGGCTTATCGATTTACACCAACAGGTGTATCGGCTAAGGTAGGTGTAGTGGGCGTGACCATCCAATTTTTTATCGATCTCTTAGGGGAGTTGCCAGTAACATTCCTTCAATTTGTGACTCTATCTTGCAAATTACAGCAGATATGCGTATTTTTAATTTATAAGGAGCGGCGGTTGTGGGTGCAGTCCAAAAATTGATGTGCCAATCCTTGGAGGAGGTTACCAGCAAGTTAAGTTCCATATCTTTACGTTACGTTATATATCTTTCAAAAATTTTCGGAGATATACGAAGTTATCGATTACAAAATCCGCAATATCGGCATTGTCAGTTATGGGCGGAGGTGTGAGCGTGGCAACACAGGGTGAGGTGTACCAGGGGCCCAATCTAGTCGCAGTCGAATAGAATGATGTCCCCAGTAGACCCAGTGCTGTCGTGTGGATACCGGCTGCTCTTAAAGAGCCGGACCAAGTGCTAAAAATGCTGCAAAAGTGCAGTCCGTCAATTCCCACCATTGGAGGGTAGTAAAGACTGATGCCTCGCAAGGCCCAATTTATCAGGCGGTGATACTCCTTAATAGGGAATCATTGGCGCCTATCGAGGCGGGCAAAGGACGGCTGAATTTGGGCATCTGCTCTGTCACCGACAAGGTGTATAAGTTGGATGCAGCTGCCGGGGAAGGTCTATTGACCAGTCGAAAAAGATCACTCTCCGGGCTTACCATCCCACACCATCGCCATGGATTTAAGACCTGTCAGTCTATCATCCCTCTTATTTGAAACTCTAGAACGACTTATTAGTCTGCATCTAAATAGCTTTATAGACCCGAATCTCATTTTTGGTTCCCAATATGCCTACAGGAAAGGTAGATCCACGTATACTGCCCTCCACTCTGTAGTCAAATTAATAGAATCGTCGCAATACTCGAAGGAGTATGCTCTCATAACCTTCCACGACTACCAGCCTGGCTGGACCTGAATGTTGACGCTGGCCTTGTGGGATTGCTGAATCAATTCTTACATGCAGAATTGTGACGTCCACACTAGGATCGTCAACTCTCTCTAGGTACGTCAGCAGAGGAACGCCCCAAGTGGGAGTTCTGTCACCCCTCTTATGGAACCTAGCGGTTAACAAACTGCTGCCCTATACACTTGTAGGAAATCCATTGGACTTAAATGGGGCATGTCCCCAGCTCAACAAAGTTCAGCGGATGGTTGAACTATGCATCTCATGAGCACTATGCTCCACTCCAAACGAGACACTAGATGCCATCCTAGACATCCCATGTCTAGCAATAGAAGGCCTCGAGCAGGCAACACTCACGGCCATCAGACTTATGGACTACTCAAAGCATGGGCCATGCTTCTATCCTAATAGGAAATTCAGAAATTCCTACGAAAACAGACTACTGTACACCAGTATTCCACTTTAAAACACCTTTCAGTACTTACTTCCCCTTAAGGAAGAATCGACTTTCGGAACCCCCGGTCCACCAGCGACCGGGGAGTTCTACACAGACGGGTCGAAACTCGATAATCGTGTCGGTGGAGGCGCATACTCTGCTAAGCTTACCATCCAGCTACTCTTGAGTTGGAGCCGTCAAATAAGTATTACTGGTCGCCTTTAAGAATCGATAAGAAAATTGTATTGCCACGCCCATTCCTGCGCCTATCATCGTCAAAGCGAATATTTCTGAAAGTGTAAATCGATATAACCATACGGTTAAGGTCTCCCAAAATTTCAAAGAAAGAGACCACACTTGGAAGGTAACTTGATGGTGACCTTCCACATCGGCATATACAAACAAGTTCGGACCTAGAATTCTGAATTAAGATCAATAATAAAATTTAAAAAAAAAAAAAAAAAAAACATATCTCCCATAATTTAAGAGCAACGTTACCAAGCTTGCACGGTAGATTACTTATGATCGGTATTTCCTGGCTACACTCAACCTGTCATCAGACGGTATTATTTATGGTATCCAACTGCAATTTTCACACATAATAATTTTGAACCTTTCTGTTTCTGTTGACGCTATCACATTTTTTATCAAGCTTGTTGAAAGTATATTTATAGACTAGAAGCCAAAATTAGCCTTTCCGCACATCACTTTATTTGATTTTAATAAGGGTCTGGAGCCAATCTAAACCTTCTCACAACAAAAGTGAATGGCACGATCGATAAGCGCGAGATCTGCGAAGCGAATGAAGCAGCCGGCGCATTAGCGAAAGCCCTATATTGAGAGAGAGAGAGAGAGAGAGAGAGAGAGATGAGAGAGAGGGAGCGCTGCACAGAGAGTGCTGTACAATGGAAGCGCTGCTAACTCTGACTACACTTAACAAAGAGTGCAGCAAACAACAAGCTATTCATATTATGCCCCACATGGCGCCAAATTCCGATATGTAATCAATTCATTATAATTAAAAGTTATTTGCTACTGCTGTAAATATTAAGTTATTTTTCAGCTATTGAAATTATATATTTTGTTCTTTACATTATCTATATATAAATTATTACAATAAGAAATAACTCAAATAATAAATTATATAAGAAAAATTATATTAGGTTGAAAAGATGTGAACTGTATTGTATTGTATTTAATGTATGATTAATTAAATATTAAAGCAAACTACACATACCTGGAAGTATTAAAGGCGGAAATCGAACCAGACAAAATCGACGCACAGACTGATATGCATTATACCCTATCTAAGGTTGGAGAACTAAGATGGCATTGTTCTCCATCTATACTCGTCCCACCTTCTTCGAATCAATCAAGTTTTTCGATCCTACCCTAAACAAGCATTTGGTGCTGTAAGCAAAAAGTGTCCCCTTGTGAAAATAAATAGATTCATATTGACATCGTTATAAAATAATTCGGAAATATTCAGATCATAATTCATGGCGTATCGATATTGTCTTACATTAATTAAATTAAACAATTTATTATAATATTAATTTTGGGCGCTTTATTGCAGACTATTGCATCTCATGATGCAACCACATCCGGCTATGCCGTACTTCCTATCTTAATACTTATTAGTTACACATCGCTGGCCTGTCGACTGTAGGCGATGATAATCAAAATTGAAAATTAATCAAAAAAGCAACAATTCAGAATAAAGCGCTCAAATCATATGATAACAAATTTATGAGTATTGATTTCATTTCATTTAAATCTAAATTTATTTTATCCATTTTAACCATTTGTAACTTCAAGAAAAATTGTAATTTCGATGCTGAGCGAAAGAAGTCTACACCTTTCCACTCAAAACCGAAATAGCTATCTTCTATTCCTTTTTTTTTATGTGGCAATTATATTTAAACATTAAAACATTGATTTGAAACAGTATGAAAGAGACAGTGAATTTATAAACTATAACATAAACATAGAAATGGTTTTAACTAGTAATACACAACATTGAATATAACATTTATTTAACGGCCAACAGTCCAGAGGTCGTTGGTGTGGACGCGCTTCAACCTCCTGCGAGTGGTGTTATTCCCAAGTGTTCAGGCCAATGGGTTGACATGGTTATGCAACCGGTTGTTATACCGACTCGAATGTCGGTTTATCTGTGATTTCACTGTCGGTAGACCGAAGTCGTTGTGCAGCGTCCTGTTGCTTACATATGACGGGGCACCAGAGATGTCTCTGTAACCTTGTTCTGTAAGACTTAAATTTGGTATATCCAAGATTTTGTAGCTGTGCCCCAAAATGGAATCCCATATGTCAATGTGGGCTCGATGATGCTCCTGTACACCAGCAGCTTGTTGCCCAATTTGAGTTTGCTTGATGGCTTTAGCAACCAGTTGAGTTTTGCTAAGTTTAAGTTTCCTGTCCAGATTCATATCCAGGTAGCAAACATGGTTCTCCTGAGGTATGACCATGTTGTAGAGTCGGACAGTTGGACAGTTACCATTTCTGAGCGGAAACGTGCAGTGCTGTGATTTGCTCCCTATTCCTATTGCCAAATACAGGGAGCAATATTTTTAGAACCTACTCTCGTTCACATATGTCCTTGAAAATACTTAAAACAATATTTATTGAACGAAGAAAGGGCATCGGGGGCGAATGCCGAGCTCGGCAGGGCATTGTGGTGTAGGTGTTAAATGGTTGGTGTAATGTGAATGTAGTATTTGGAGGCAGTGTGAGGGTATCGGCAAGTCGGTATGGAAGGTGATATTGCCAATAATCGCTTACACCACAGCTGCGCCCGATTTGACGTATATCCATTTCGGGATCACATTTGGATGATTTTTTGCACACGCCCGGCAGGTTCCCATTCACTATGATTCAGGCCATGAGGAATAGTAATAGTAAAATCAAAATTGTCTGTTTTTAATTATAAATTTATTTTATTTATCATTTTGGTTAGCACCATTATATCTTATATAATGTAATGTAATGCTCACTGATTCCTGGAACTATTGGTAAGCAAAAGAAACGATGCAGTCGGGCGTAACCGACAGCGAAATACTTTGATACCATAAGTTGTGTGTAGCCAAGAAATACTGTCCAAGTTTGAGTTTTAAATGGCAGTAGTCATAGCTAATAAATTGCGGGAGATATGGGCTTTTATCGGTTTTGGGGGCGGAAGTGGGCGTGGTCAACAATTTGTTATTTCCTTATTTTTGAAGGGAAGTTAATAGCAATATACCTTTAAAATTTTGTGACTTATGCTTTCAAATTGTGTGAGATAAATGGTCTTATCGATTTACACTAACAGGTGTATCGGCTTAGGGAGGTTGAGTGGGCGTGGCTGTCCAATTTTTGAACGATCTATTAGGGGAGATATCAGTAACATGCTTTGAAAATTTGTGACTGGCTTACAAATTATGCAAGATATACGCATGTCGGATATGTAGGTACCTTCCAAATTTGGTCACTCCATCTTTAAAATTGTGGGAGATATGCAGACTTATCGATTTACACTTTTCGAAATATCGGCATTGGCGATTATGGGCGCAGGTGTGGGCGTGGCCATAAGAATTTATTCTTACCACAAACATACCTACAAATTTTGACGTTTCGGCTCAAATACAACGGAAGATATAGGTATTTACGGGGTACCTGCACTGCGTCTAATAGATCTGTTGTGCCCCTGCTGTAACCGATAAGACAAGTCAATTTTGATTAATAAAAGCTTGGCAAGAACAATTTAAAACAAGATAGAACGTTGCAGTCGGAGGTAACCGACAGCGAAATACTATTATACCATAATTTGTGTGCAGTCAAGAAATACTATCCAAGCTTGCCTTTTTGAATGGGAACACAATCTGTTAATTCTCTACTAATAAATATGTATATGATTTGGGGGCGGGAGTAGGCGTTGCCCAAAAAAATTATAGAGAAAATTCCTAATAATTTTCCTTCCAAGTTTGGTAACTGTCACTATTAAATTGCGGGAAATATGACAATTTATCGGTTTTGTGGGCGGGAGTGGGCGTGGTCCAAAATTTGTTTTCCACATATATGAATGGTATTACTAGCAATATACCTTTAAAAATTGGTGCCTTAAGTTTTCAAATTGCGTGAGATATATGGGCTTATCGATTTACACCAACAGGTGTATCGGCTAAGGTAGGTGTAGTGGGCGTGACCATCCAATTTTTTATCGATCTCTTAGGGGAGTTGCCAGTAACATTCCTTCAATTTGTGACTCTATCTTGCAAATTACAGCAGATATGCGTATTTTTAATTTATAAGGAGCGGCGGTTGTGGGTGCAGTCCAAAAATTGATGTGCCAATCCTTGGAGGAGGTTACCAGCAAGTTAAGTTCCATATCTTTACGTTACGTTATATATCTTTCAAAAATTTTCGGAGATATACGAAGTTATCGATTACAAAATCCGCAATATCGGCATTGTCAGTTATGGGCGGAGGTGTGAGCGTGGCAACACAGGGTGAGGTGTACCAGGGGCCCAATCTAGTCGCAGTCGAATAGAATGATGTCCCCAGTAGACCCAGTGCTGTCGTGTGGATACCGGCTGCTCTTAAAGAGCCGGACCAAGTGCTAAAAATGCTGCAAAAGTGCAGTCCGTCAATTCCCACCATTGGAGGGTAGTAAAGACTGATGCCTCGCAAGGCCCAATTTATCAGGCGGTGATACTCCTTAATAGGGAATCATTGGCGCCTATCGAGGCGGGCAAAGGACGGCTGAATTTGGGCATCTGCTCTGTCACCGACAAGGTGTATAAGTTGGATGCAGCTGCCGGGGGAAGGTCTATTGACCAGTCGAAAAAGATCACTCTCCGGGCTTACCATCCCACACCATCGCCATGGATTTAAGACCTGTCAGTCTATCATCCCTCTTATTTGAAACTCTAGAACGACTTATTAGTCTGCATCTAAATAGCTTTATAGACCCGAATCTCATTTTTGGTTCCCAATATGCCTACAGGAAAGGTAGATCCACGTATACTGCCCTCCACTCTGTAGTCAAATTAATAGAATCGTCGCAATACTCGAAGGAGTATGCTCTCATAACCTTCCACGACTACCAGCCTGGCTGGACCTGAATGTTGACGCTGGCCTTGTGGGATTGCTGAATCAATTCTTACATGCAGAATTGTGACGTCCACACTAGGATCGTCAACTCTCTCTAGGTACGTCAGCAGAGGAACGCCCCAAGTGGGAGTTCTGTCACCCCTCTTATGGAACCTAGCGGTTAACAAACTGCTGCCCTATACACTTGTAGGAAATCCATTGGACTTAAATGGGGCATGTCCCCAGCTCAACAAAGTTCAGCGGATGGTTGAACTATGCATCTCATGAGCACTATGCTCCACTCCAAACGAGACACTAGATGCCATCCTAGACATCCCATGTCTAGCAATAGAAGGCCTCGAGCAGGCAACACTCACGGCCATCAGACTTATGGACTACTCAAAGCATGGGCCATGCTTCTATCCTAATAGGAAATTCAGAAATTCCTACGAAAACAGACTACTGTACACCAGTATTCCACTTTAAAACACCTTTCAGTACTTACTTCCCCTTAAGGAAGAATCGACTTTCGGAACCCCCGGTCCACCAGCGACCGGGGAGTTCTACACAGACGGGTCGAAACTCGATAATCGTGTCGGTGGAGGCGCATACTCTGCTAAGCTTACCATCCAGCTACTCTTGAGTTGGAGCCGTCAAATAAGTATTACTGGTCGCCTTTAAGAATCGATAAGAAAATTGTATTGCCACGCCCATTCCTGCGCCTATCATCGTCAAAGCGAATATTTCTGAAAGTGTAAATCGATATAACCATACGGTTAAGGTCTCCCAAAATTTCAAAGAAAGAGACCACACTTGGAAGGTAACTTGATGGTGACCTTCCACATCGGCATATACAAACAAGTTCGGACCTAGAATTCTGAATTAAGATCAATAATAAAATTTAAAAAAAAAAAAAAAAAAAACATATCTCCCATAATTTAAGAGCAACGTTACCAAGCTTGCACGGTAGATTACTTATGATCGGTATTTCCTGGCTACACTCAACCTGTCATCAGACGGTATTATTTATGGTATCCAACTGCAATTTTCACACATAATAATTTTGAACCTTTCTGTTTCTGTTGACGCTATCACATTTTTTATCAAGCTTGTTGAAAGTATATTTATAGACTAGAAGCCAAAATTAGCCTTTCCGCACATCACTTTATTTGATTTTAATAAGGGTCTGGAGCCAATCTAAACCTTCTCACAACAAAAGTGAATGGCACGATCGATAAGCGCGAGATCTGCGAAGCGAATGAAGCAGCCGGCGCATTAGCGAAAGCCCTATATTGAGAGAGAGAGAGAGAGAGAGAGAGAGAGATGAGAGAGAGGGAGCGCTGCACAGAGAGTGCTGTACAATGGAAGCGCTGCTAACTCTGACTACACTTAACAAAGAGTGCAGCAAACAACAAGCTATTCATATTATGCCCCACATGGCGCCAAATTCCGATATGTAATCAATTCATTATAATTAAAAGTTATTTGCTACTGCTGTAAATATTAAGTTATTTTTCAGCTATTGAAATTATATATTTTGTTCTTTACATTATCTATATATAAATTATTACAATAAGAAATAACTCAAATAATAAATTATATAAGAAAAATTATATTAGGTTGAAAAGATGTGAACTGTATTGTATTGTATTTAATGTATGATTAATTAAATATTAAAGCAAACTACACATACCTGGAAGTATTAAAGGCGGAAATCGAACCAGACAAAATCGACGCACAGACTGATATGCATTATACCCTATCTAAGGTTGGAGAACTAAGATGGCATTGTTCTCCATCTATACTCGTCCCACCTTCTTCGAATCAATCAAGTTTTTCGATCCTACCCTAAAAAAGCATTTGGTGCTGTAAGCAAAAAGTGTCCCCTTGTGAAAATAAATAGATTCATATTGACATCGTTATAAAATAATTCGGAAATATTCAGATCATAATTCATGGCGTATCGATATTGTCTTACATTAATTAAATTAAACAATTTATTATAATATTAATTTTGGGCGCTTTATTGCAGACTATTGCATCTCATGATGCAACCACATCCGGCTATGCCGTACTTCCTATCTTAATACTTATTAGTTACACATCGCTGGCCTGTCGACTGTAGGCGATGATAATCAAAATTGAAAATTAATCAAAAAAGCAACAATTCAGAATAAAGCGCTCAAATCATATGATAACAAATTTATGAGTATTGATTTCATTTCATTTAAATCTAAATTTATTTTATCCATTTTAACCATTTGTAACTTCAAGAAAAATTGTAATTTCGATGCTGAGCGAAAGAAGTCTACACCTTTCCACTCAAAACCGAAATAGCTATCTTCTATTCCTTTTTTTTTATGTGGCAATTATATTTAAACATTAAAACATTGATTTGAAACAGTATGAAAGAGACAGTGAATTTATAAACTATAACATAAACATAGAAATGGTTTTAACTAGTAATACACAACATTGAATATAACATTTATTTAACGGCCAACAGTCCAGAGGTCGTTGGTGTGGACGCGCTTCAACCTCCTGCGAGTGGTGTTATTCCCAAGTGTTCAGGCCAATGGGTTGACATGGTTATGCAACCGGTTGTTATACCGACTCGAATGTCGGTTTATCTGTGATTTCACTGTCGGTAGACCGAAGTCGTTGTGCAGCGTCCTGTTGCTTACATATGACGGGGCACCAGAGATGTCTCTGTAACCTTGTTCTGTAAGACTTAAATTTGGTATATCCAAGATTTTGTAGCTGTGCCCCAAAATGGAATCCCATATGTCAATGTGGGCTCGATGATGCTCCTGTACACCAGCAGCTTGTTGCCCAATTTGAGTTTGCTTGATGGCTTTAGCAACCAGTTGAGTTTTGCTAAGTTTAAGTTTCCTGTCCAGATTCATATCCAGGTAGCAAACATGGTTCTCCTGAGGTATGACCATGTTGTAGAGTCGGACAGTTGGACAGTTACCATTTCTGAGCGCAAACGTGCAGTGCTGTGATTTGCTCCCTATTCCTATTGCCAAATACAGGGAGCAATATTTTTAGAACCTACTCTCGTTCACATATGTCCTTGAAAATACTTAAAACAATATTTATTGAACGAAGAAAGGGCATCGGGGGCGAATGCCGAGCTCGGCAGGGCATTGTGGTGTAGGTGTTAAATGGTTGGTGTAATGTGAATGTAGTATTTGGAGGCAGTGTGAGGGTATCGGCAAGTCGGTATGGAAGGTGATATTGCCAATAATCGCTTACACCACAGCTGCGCCCGATTTGACGTATATCCATTTCGGGATCACATTTGGATGATTTTTTGCACACGCCCGGCAGGTTCCCATTCACTATGATTCAGGCCATGAGGAATAGTAATAGTAAAATCAAAATTGTCTGTTTTTAATTATAAATTTATTTTATTTATCATTTTGGTTAGCACCATTATATCTTATATAATGTAATGTAATGCTCACTGATTCCTGGAACTATTGGTAAGCAAAAGAAACGATGCAGTCGGGCGTAACCGACAGCGAAATACTTTGATACCATAAGTTGTGTGTAGCCAAGAAATACTGTCCAAGTTTGAGTTTTAAATGGCAGTAGTCATAGCTAATAAATTGCGGGAGATATGGGCTTTTATCGGTTTTGGGGGCGGAAGTGGGCGTGGTCAACAATTTGTTATTTCCTTATTTTTGAAGGGAAGTTAATAGCAATATACCTTTAAAATTTTGTGACTTATGCTTTCAAATTGTGTGAGATAAATGGTCTTATCGATTTACACTAACAGGTGTATCGGCTTAGGGAGGTTGAGTGGGCGTGGCTGTCCAATTTTTGAACGATCTATTAGGGGAGATATCAGTAACATGCTTTGAAAATTTGTGACTGGCTTACAAATTATGCAAGATATACGCATGTCGGATATGTAGGTACCTTCCAAATTTGGTCACTCCATCTTTAAAATTGTGGGAGATATGCAGACTTATCGATTTACACTTTTCGAAATATCGGCATTGGCGATTATGGGCGCAGGTGTGGGCGTGGCCATAAGAATTTATTCTTACCACAAACATACCTACAAATTTTGACGTTTCGGCTCAAATACAACGGAAGATATAGTTATTTACGGGTTGTAGGGGCGGGGGATTTGGGGGCGTCGGAGGTGGGACTGGCATATGTCGTCTTTTAAGGACATCACCAACAAACTACCAATCAAATTTGGTGACTGTAGCCTTGAAATTGTGGGAGATGTGGATTAATCGATTTGTGAATATCGATTTGATCGATTTCATAGCTCCCTAGTGGACGTAGCACTCAAATTTAAACACTTTATCACATATACCATTACATGTTTCAAGTTTCAAGTCCCTATCCCGAAGGGTGTCAAAAAACGTTGCGTTCGTACAGCAAGGCGGACATTGCACAAAACCAATATATTATGAGACCATCGGTATCAAAGTATAAAAATTAAAAACTTATCATTATCAAATAATATTTGCAACAAAATGCAAATTGAGTAAATGCAAGAGGTCGGGTAGCTCTTATTTTGAGTCTTAAATCTTAACAATCACATTTTTTGCCAACCAGGAAATATGACAGGTATATGGCCTTTGTATTTAAAATCGATCAGCTTAGAATTTACTAAAATTAATTAAATGAAAGATCCATTAATATGAGTACAACACACAACATTACACAACATTATTTGGCCAAACGATCATCTCGATCCAATCCACAAACGATGCGACGCGTGTGTACAGTCCGGGCGTCCTTGTTGCACAACCAAAGCCCGAATTTATGATGCCCAATATGCTGTATTTTTTATTCTCAATATCCTCCTCCAGGATCAGCGGGCCACCGGAGTCGCCCTGGCAGGCGTCCGCCCTGCCGTTCTTCGTGTCCTTTGCACAGAGGAGCGATTTGATAATTCCCTCCGACAGGTGTCCCTGAGTATTCGGCAACTCGGCATACGAATTGTTGCAGTCATTCAAGGGTACAATATTCAACGGGGCACGCAGCAATTTCTTCGAGGTACGTAGTGCTGTGCAATTACACAAATATGTCCGTGAAAACATAACTCGATTGGGCAAGGTATATATTAATGTATGTATTGAAAAAATAAATATATATGTATCAAGAAATTACAGTGCTGTTGTGTGGCAACGCTGGTTAACAGGTGGTTAACAGCAGCATAAGCATAAGTCGAGGAAGAGGAGTAGAACGAGAAAGTACAGTCGAGTCTTGGAAGCGCAGCGTTAAAGTCGTCTACAAGAGGTCGTCCCGAGTGCCATAAGTTGTAAAGTTGTAAGGTTGTCGGTACGTCGTGGAATTAAATCGTTACTTATAAATTCGTACTAGGCTTTTGATATAAAAAAAAAATGACTGAGTTGCAATAAGACTTACCCAACTTGTTGCATGTAGGAAACACATTTCTTGATCCATATCAAATCATTAAAGTTTAGTTCAACGGTCGATATGAGGGATAAAAAACTGCTCAAGTGGAATGGAGGATTGGATGTTGTCTGAGTCAGGCACCGATGATCAGGATGACAGAATGTGACGAGTAGTTACAGTGGAATTACAGTGCTGCTTGCGGACAAAGCTGGTTAACAGTTCTATCAGCAGCATAAGCATTTATGGAAAAAGCACAAACGTGAAGGAAACGCAGAACGAGAGAGTCGAGTTCGTGGATCGCAACGTTCAGATTGTCAATAAGAAAGTCCCAAAAACCTAAATTTATTAGGTTGTCGGTGCGTCTGTGCGTGAAAATAAATCGATGTTTTATAGTCAATCCAATACTTATCTTTCACTGTAATACTTATAACCAGGATAGAACGTTGCAGTCGGGCATAACCGACAGCGAAATACTTTGATTCCATAAGTTGTGTGTAGCCAAGAAATACTGTCCAAGTTTGAGTTTTAAATGGCAGTAGTCATAGATAGTCACCCTCCTTCAAAGTTTGGTACCTATAGCTATTAAATTGCGGGAGATATGGGCTTTTATCGGTTTTGGGGGCGGGAGTGGGCGTGGTCAACAATTTGTTATTTCCTTATTTTTGAAGGGAAGTTAATAGCAATATACCTTTAAAATTTTGTGACTTATGCTTTCAAATTGTGTGAGATAAATGGTCTTATCGATTTACACTAACAGGTGTATCGGCTTAGGGAGGTTGAGTGGGCGTGGCTGTCCAATTTTTGAACGATCTATTAGGGGAGATATCAGTAACATGCTTTGAAAATTTGTGACTGGCTTACAAATTATGCAAGATATACGCATGTCGGATATGTAGGTACCTTCCAAATTTGGTCACTCCATCTTTAAAATTGTGGGAGATATGCAGACTTATCGATTTACACTTTTCGAAATATCGGCATTGGCGATTATGGGCGCAGGTGTGGGCGTGGCCATAAGAATTTATTCTTACCACAAACATACCTACAAATTTTGACGTTTCGGCTCAAATACAACGGAAGATATAGTTATTTACGGGTTGTAGGGGCGGGGGATTTGGGGGCGTCGGAGGTGGGACTGGCATATGTCGTCTTTTAAGGACATCACCAACAAACTACCAATCAAATTTGGTGACTGTAGCCTTGAAATTGTGGGAGATGTGGATTTATCGATTTGTGAATATTGATTTGATTGATTTCATAGCTCCCTAGTGGACGTAGCACTCAAATTTAAACACTTTATCACATATACCATTACATGTTTCAAGTTTCAAGTCCCTATCCCGAAGGGTGTCAAAAAACGTTGCGTTCGTACAGCAAGGCGGACATTGCACAAAACCAATATATTATGAGACCATCGGTATCAAAGTATAAAAATTAAAAACTTATCATTATCAAATAATATTTGCAACAAAATGCAAATTGAGTAAATGCAAGAGGTCGGGTAGCTCTTATTTTGAGTCTTAAATCTTAACAATCACATTTTTTGCCAACCAGGAAATATGACAGGTATATGGCCTTTGTATTTAAAATCGATCAGCTTAGAATTTACTAAAATTAATTAAATGAAAGATCCATTAATATGAGTACAACACACAACATTACACAACATTATTTGGCCAAACGATCATCTCGATCCAATCCACAAACGATGCGACGCGTGTGTACAGTCCGGGCGTCCTTGTTGCACAACCAAAGCCCGAATTTATGATGCCCAATATGCTGTATTTTTTATTCTCAATATCCTCCTCCAGGATCAGCGGGCCACCGGAGTCGCCCTGGCAGGCGTCCGCCCTGCCGTTCTTCGTGTCCTTTGCACAGAGGAGCGATTTGATAATTCCCTCCGACAGGTGTCCCTGAGTATTCGGCAACTCGGCATACGAATTGTTGCAGTCATTCAAGGGTACAATATTCAACGGGGCACGCAGCAATTTCTTCGAGGTACGTAGTGCTGTGCAATTACACAAATATGTCCGTGAAAACATAACTCGATTGGGCAAGGTATATATTAATGTATGTATTGAAAAAATAAATATATATGTATCAAGAAATTACAGTGCTGTTGTGTGGCAACGCTGGTTAACAGGTGGTTAACAGCAGCATAAGCATAAGTCGAGGAAGAGGAGTAGAACGAGAAAGTACAGTCGAGTCTTGGAAGCGCAGCGTTAAAGTCGTCTACAAGAGGTCGTCCCGAGTGCCATAAGTTGTAAAGTTGTAAGGTTGTCGGTACGTCGTGATCCATATCAAATCATTAAAGTTTAGTGCAACGGTCGATATGAGGGATAAAAAACTGCTCAAGTGGAATGGAGGATTGGATGTTGTCTGAGTCAGGCTCCGATGATCAGGATGACAGAATGTAACGAGTAGTTACAGTGGAATTACAGTGCTGCTTGCGGACAAAGCTGGTTAACAGTTCTATCAGCAGCATAAGCATTTATGGAAAAAGCACAAACGTGAAGGAAACGCAGAACGAGAGAGTCGAGTTCGTGGATCGCAACGTTCAGATTGTCAATAAGAAAGTCCCAAAAACCTAAATTTATTAGGTTGTCGGTGCGTCTGTGCGTGGAAATAAATCGATGTTTTATAGTCAATCCAATACTTATCTTTCACTGTAATACTTATAACCAGGATAGAACGTTGCAGTCGGGCATAACCGACAGCGAAATACTTTGATTCCATAAGTTGTGTGTAGCCAAGAAATACTGTCCAAGTTTGCCTTTCAGATTGCGGTAGATATAAGATAGTACCCCTTCTTCGATGTTTGGAATTCGCGGAATTTTGAAGGCAAGAGTGGGCGTGGTCCCAAAAACTATGCCGATCCTTGGAGGAGGTTACGAGCAAGTTACCTTCCAACATTGGTCTCCCTATCTTTAAAATATCGGCATTGACGAATATGGGCGCAGATGTAGGTGTGGTCACACAAATTTGTTATCGGTTCTTAAAGGCGACTACCAGTGACACACCTACCAAATATGATGTTTCCAACTCAAAGATATAGGCATTTAAGAATTTTAGGGGCGGGGGTTTTGATCTGTAAATAACGGTAGCTTACTTGTCTGGTTCATAACGCCCCATCCGGCCACAAAAAGCTCAGCCGTTTCTGGAGGATCAGTGGTGTCCAATGATAGACACGCTGGATATACCATGTCGTTCAGTGTGGCCTCCTTCGCCAGCTCAAGTATGGCAATATCATTGTATTTGCTGCCGCTCAAATATTCCGGATGCAGAGTGACATTTGACTACAGAGTACAAAATTAAATAAAAATTAATAAAAAATAATAATATATAACAGTATATAATCGCATCACTTACCGTGACGGCAATATCCTGATATTCTTTGCTTTCATAGATATCTAATGCTCCAAGTCGAACATGAACGGGCAGATTTGCACTGACGCAATGGGCAGCCGTCAGCACATGACGACTTGAGATCAGAGAACCACCGCATTGATATTCGAATGTACCAAAAACGCTAAACGCTATTGCCGCCATATGCGGATAGACGCCTTCACCCACCTCAATACCATCCAAAATGTGTTTCGTTAGGGCTGGCTTATTCTGGCGTTCCTGTAATTGACGGCACGCTGCAGCAAATAATAACAATTATATCAACATGTAATAATATTAATAACAATATCAAAATATGAATAATAAAAATAAACAAATAATTATAACAGCGCAACATTATTTTGATAAATTTCAAAAGCTGTTAAAAAAAAATTAAATTTTTTTGAAAATAATAATTTTAATTGATTTCAATTGTTTAATTAACGAATAAATAACAAAATATTAGATAATACATATTCAGTTCAATGATAAATTTTCGATAACACTTAGAAATATTTAAGCATATTGAAGTCGCTTTTCTACTCTAAGTTTTGTAGTTGTGCTTTTAGCTCTAAATTAAATTTTTCATCATTGAATTCGACTTCATTAGAGTCAACTTCTCTCGCATCAGGTTCTATATTAGGTAGAATTATCAACGGCATGGTGATCATAATCATCCATGGAATCCTCATTGCTATTAGCGGGTTTATTTTGCGGTGGCGGCAAGAACTCGCCCACTTTCAGTTTGGAAGGCAACTGATGTGACGTCCTTACAGCATCAGATAACTTTAAGTGATATATCAGATAATCGAAGACATACATCTGACTGGGATCAACATAATGAAATGATATGGCATTGTCGGAACAGCAATCGAGACCCTTAAACCAGATCGTATATTAGAATAACGAGGTTTAAGAACGGAATATCTTAGCTTACATCGTCTGTCTTATAGAATTGGTATTGCCAATACCAATAGTCCTTATCATTATTTGGTATTAAATGGTCCTGAGGATCAAAAGGAAACATACGTCTTTACCATTGATATCACTCGAATTGCATTTACCGATTTTGGCATCCTCATTGATAACTGTGCCATGCAGGTAGATTACTAAGAGTATCTTCCTAAGATTAATAAGAATTCGGACCACCCCGCCACTCTCGCAGGAAGTTCTTTGTCACCTGGTAATAGAGTACTCTGCAGTCGGTTACGCTTCATAGAAACGGTCTGCCAATTTTTTAATTAATGCTGTTTATTTCTATTGATTATTACCCCTTAGTATTAAAGGACAACATTATGGAATAAACGGCTCTTGACACAATACTGTAAGACATTACATTACATTAAATAAGAGATAGTTGCCGTAATAATTAATAAAAAGCTTGGCAAGAACAATTTAAAACAGGATAGAACGTTGCAGTCGGACGTAACCGACAGCGAAATACTATTATACCATCATTTGTGTGCAGTCAAGAAATACTGTCCAAGTTTGCCTTTTTGAATCGGAACACAATCTGTTAATTCTCTACTAATAAATATGTATATGATTTGCATATAAGTGGGCGTGGCTTTTAAAGACGATGAGCAGAATTACACAGGGAGAGCAGACACAAAAAATGTATAAGCTACTTTCACTCTTAAATTCCGGAGATATGTGCTTTTCGACATTTTAGGGGCGGGAGTAGGTGTTGCCCAAAAAAATTATGGAGAAGTTTCCTAATAATCTTCCTACTCAGTTTGTTAACTTACTAACTTAAATTGCGGGGGATATGGGCGTTTAGCCGTTTTGGGGGCGTTCGCCCCCATATCTGCCGTAATTTGCAAGCTAGAGTCGCAAAATTTTGCAAAGATCGATAAAAAAAATTGGATGGCCACGCCCACTCCTCCTACCTAAGCCGATACTCCTGTTGGTGTAAATCAATAAACCCATATATCTCACGCAATTTGAAAACTTAAGTCCCCAAATTTTAAAGGTATATTGCTATTAACACCCTTTATAAATGTGGAAAAAAAATGTTGGACCACGCCCACTCCCGCCCATAAAAAACGATAAATGCCTGTATCTCCCGCAATTTAAGAGCTAAAATTACCAAACTTAGAAGGTATATTACTAAGATCAAACTCCAAAATTTTAGAATAGAGTAGTCTTAGCCGTATTTACTGATGCAAACTATGCTAAGTACAGTTTGAGCTGCAGCAGCCAGCGTTGTAAGCGCTCTTCATGTAACGCACTCTCTTTGTGCGGCGCTCTCTCTCTCTCTCTCTCTCTCTCTCTCTCTCTCTCCCTCTCTCTCTCTCTCGACAAAGAACACTCGCTGATCGGCCGGGTGCTGCAGCTATTGTTAGTTGGTTCGCATAACTCGAGCGGTGCAAATTGTTGTTAAAAGACTAAGACTTACCGTCTAGAATTATAAACAACTCTTGTTGTGAATAAACAATTCCTATAAAGCTGTGAAATAAGTTTGTATACTTATTTGAAATAGGGCTGTCAAAAAGCTGATAGCGACAACAATTATTTTGGGAAGATTTTAACTGTACTGGACTGTATTTAATGTACATCTATTAAAATAAATATATAAGAGCACACTGCACATACCTCGGACGGCCGGCCGTTCGGGATCAGGAGCATCAACTCGACTGGTGGGCGTAGGTTGAATAACTCGAACCGTTGTCGTCTCTGGCCTGAAAAGTACAAATAAGAATACATTTAGCGTGAAGTGGGGACTCTGCGCTGTGATGTGCTGACTAGATATGAATGGTAAGTCTGGCAAAGGCCAATGTCAATGATGTCTATGCTTAACACTGTGACAAACCCAAATATGACCGCATTGCCGTTTCCCAGTTCGTTCGACAGATTTAAATCGATTGGCGGCTCCCGAAACCGAAATGGTGCCCAGGGATCCAAATCGAAGTTGGGCATGGTGGTCGTTCTTATTATCTCCTCCCTGGGCAGCTGAATCTCAGTTTCCAGTTGCGCTGTCACAATGTTCATGCCCTGATGTCGCAGTCGATCATTGACCAGATGTATTTGGTCCCTTAGTTGCTGTGGTTTTCTTGCATTTGTTGGTCTCTGCTGCATCAGCGATTGCGGTCTGTTTATGATCTTGGGCTCTCTCTGACGCGGAGCGGGAGCATGGCCCCAGAGACCAACGTCCTGAAACTGTGGAGCAGACAGAGATGCGTTGTTTGACGAGAAACTAGGCTGCTCTTGAATAGCTTCGTGGGTTATTGGTTTGGGTTGTTGCTGTTGTCGTTGAGGCTGCTGCGGCTTTTGCTTTTGCTGAATGTTAAGCAGCTCCTGTAAATCAAAATATTCCGAATCCACGTCCAGACCTGAACCTGCAACTCTCTTGCCGCTCATCATGTTTTTACTGCCGCCTTCTACTGTGATTGTTCTCCGTGTTGTGGTTGCTGTTCTTGCTGTTGTTGTTCTGGCTTTGGCACTTTGGACCTGGCTTGGGCTACATGTAATTCAGATGCATTGTGTTAGACGCCACATTCTTTTGACTAGTAAGCAAAGTGAAACATGCAACTGCAATCGGCACAGATCTTTTCTTTTTATTTTATCCATGAGCGGGAAACAACAACAAAAGCAACAATACGCGTTTGCATACCCTTATTTATATACATACATGTATATTTATTTTTTATACATGCTATTAACTCTTACCGTGTTTTGACGTCACAGCACTCGGCTATCGGACAGCAGACAATCTCCTCACGTGGGCCCAGACCACAACTGGGCACATCATCAATAGTCAGTGCGCCCGTTTCGATGTACTTGACAATTACGGGCTCACATTTGGATGATGCCTTGCACACGCCCGGCAGATTCTCCTTCACCATGCACCCATCGCCTTCTACATCATAAATGGTCAATGCAAACAATAGTTAAAAACTAAACAAAGATAATTCAGCACAAAGTATACCTTCAAGTGCCTCAATGTGTGACAACCTGCCCAGCAGAAGGACATAAAGCAGTACGAAGCCGGTGGCTAGACTGGCTCTCATTGGCCACATAATCACTGTACAAAAATCACTTGATCGGTGCTGCAATTATATTTTAAATTAATTTTATATTTTAATTATTCGCACGCACTATATTTAATTGTGTAAAAAATCACACTTAATTATTTCAGTAATCAGTTTTAGTTTTGTAGTCGCAAAAATTATGTTATACTTTCAAAGCGGCACCGTACAGCTCCAAATTAATTAGTATTTTCGAAAATGAAAACAAAAAAATGTCTGCAAAAATATTGTCTACGTCTATTTAATAATACTAATATTTGATTCATATAACTCACTACCTTGTAGCCCAATAGATCCAAAATTTTCACAAACAAATATAAGCTTTCTACATTGTAAATACAATTTAAAAAAAAAAATTGTGCTAAGCTTTAAAGTGTCATTTGATCAATTAATGATTTTATTTTCATTTTATTTATTTAATTTACTCACACACCTATGTATTATATATATTATTTATTTGGGCTATTTACTTTTGGTTTGTAGCAATTTCGTAGATTGTGCGAACGAAACAGTCTCCCTGCTACTGTTGCTCTCAATTCTCATTACAAGTGGCTCTTAAAGTATCTCGGATTTTTTTAATTATTCGTTTTTCTTTTTTGTTGTATTTCCCTGCCACTTAAAAAAGCTTTTGTTTTCGTGTTTGTGTTCCATTTAGATCGCATCGTTGTTGATAATAGTGAACCTGCCATTGACCCATTAATCAATTATACTCTTATACATACATAAGACCCATTAGCTATATAGGAAATCCAAACACAACAAGAAAAAATGCTGAAGTCGAGTGAGCCCGACTTCGATATACCCTTACTGTTGGCAATATGAGATCATAAGAATATATTTTCGACCATAACTTGGGTGATTCTTATCCAATTTTGATGAAACTTGGGCAATTGATCAATAATATGTATATGCATATTATTTATAAATAAGAAGACTATGCCTTGAAAATTTTAGAATTTATTGATATCGGAAATCGAAATATATCGATAATCGATAAATGGAGACAGTTATCGATAAAATAAACAAACTTGATCTGCGCCTGGTATACGAGAACCTATATTCATAATTTCAAGTCTCTAGTCTCCGAGAACCGCGGGTTCATACAGACGGACGGACGGACGGACAGACAGGCGAACATGGCTTTGTCGACTCGGCTGTTGATCCTGATCAAGAATATATACACTTTATGGAATCTCAGATGCTTTCTTTTGCCTGTTACATACATTTGTACAAAACCATTATACCCTTTTTACCCATTTTTAATGGGTTAAGGCTATAAAAACTAGCGGAAACCAGCTACTGCCAAGTGAGGCAATTATTACGCTAGATGATTACATTTAACTAAGGATATTTTTAGAGAAGGTTTTCCATTCGATTGCAAAACTTTCTCCTACTCTTTACTTTTTCTATGCGTACTCTTTGGAAGTAACTGGTTATTTCAAAAATATAATTTCCAGCTAATTTTTTTGGTTATTTTTGTATTTGTCGAATTAGTAGCGTCTAGCTAAAAAATGGCTTATCTAACATTTGGCTGATTAAGTTCCGTAAAGAAATGTGCCACAATTGTTGTCAAAATGTTCAGCAAATTAACAAATTATCTTTTGACTGAGCGTCATTTCTGTAGCTGAAAGCAATCTCATGATATTTAGCCAAGAATTTCAGTGGTTGCTGTTATCTATAGTGTCTTGGTGTTGTTTTTGTTATGAATCACAACTGATTGTGGTGCTACGTAAGCGAAAAACTGTAATGAAATTGTATTTTTGAAAAGATCTACAAAAAAAGAAAAAAAAACACTAACTAAACATCAAGGGTAAATCACACATTGAAAGGGAACAAAATTGTATGGGGCCAGCTAGCATAACAAATAAACTATATGATTATATTTGTTCACGGTATTTTCGCCAATTGTACACTCGTATACATTAATATGAAAATATAAATATTTGTATGAAAACGGTCCATTAATAAATTTCAAGTATTAATAGCTTTTGTCAGACTTTTAGCACAATATTTTGTTTATAATAATATGTCACTTAATTAACACAATCCATGATTAAAGCATAAAACCTAACATAAGTTTACAGTATGAAGAAAATTACAGGTTCTATATTTATATATACAAATTTATTGATTTATAACGTATGTTTACCGTGCGCCAAAATTAAAAATGATTTATTTATAACCTAAATATTTTATTTACGCTTAAGTGCATGCCTATATATATATATATACATATATGCTGACGTCACAATAACACACGCTTCATAAAACTGCACTTGTGGCTTATGCAGTATGTGAAAATGCTCTTAGATCTATCATCAAATACTTGTAAGGTCTGGCAGCACTGCACAGGGGTATGTATGTGTGCAATTAAAATACTGAATGTTCATTATCGTATTACAGAAATGCGCGGAAATTTTTATATTCAGTACAATTAATATTATTATTATTATTATTATAATGCGGTCTTAACTAATTGTTGGACAGACCTTTGACACGTTCAAGTTTTCAACTTTTGTTTGGTTAACTTTATAACTATCAGAAAAATTAAATAAATAAATGTAATTGTTTATTTGTGTATGGTTTTACTATACTATATTCGTCGTTTTATATGCCGTTATTCTTGAAACACTTTGATTAAAATAACACAAGACACATTGAGAAAAAAAGAAAACAAATATAAAAACAATAAAAACATAACAAAGAACACATGCAATCGACCACTGTATATAAAGCAAAAAATTTAAACCGGTGCCAGGGCGATATACGAAAACGCTTATCGGCTCTCCGACTGGGCTCTGAAGTTGGAGGCTACCGCTCAGCACCGCGTCGCTTTGCCAAATGAAGCTACGATTAGAACCCAAAACGTTGCCGTGACTGGACCCGCAGCCAGAGCCAGAGCCAGAGCCAGAGCCGAGCCAGTGGCCAAGCAGCAGTTGTTGTTGTTGTTTTGTTGTTGATAGCAGCGATCAGCGAACCGGTTTTTTTATACCCGTAACCCATTAAAAATGGGTAAAAAGGGTATAATGGTTTTGTGCAAATGTATGTAACAGGCAGAAGGAAGCATCTCCGACCCCATAAAGTATATATATCTTGATCAGGATCAACAGCCGAGTCGATATAGCCCTGTCCGTCTGTCTGTCCGTCTGTTCGTCTGCATGAACACGCGGATCTCAGAGAATATAAGAGCTAGCGACTTCAAATTTGGAATATAAGTTCTCGTGTACCAGGCGCAGATCAAGTTTTCTTTATGTTATCGATAACTGCCTCAGTTTTTGAATTATCGATACATTTCGATTTTCGATAGCAATAAATTCCACAATTTAGGAGACAGAGGCTTCTAATTTATACCTAATATGCATATACATATTTTTGATCAATTGCCGAAATTTCATTAAGATCGGATAAGAAAGTTATAGTCGAAAATATATTCTCATATTTATCTCTTTTCTATCAACAGCCGCAAACATTTTCTGTATGCATATAAATAGGCGAGCGCATGTGTGAGAAAGAGATGGCATGATAATCGACGCTAGCGTCAATAGATTTGTATGTATTTTGCAGAGCCCCGATAAGTACTGTTTCGTGTACGTATGTATATCTGTATGTATGTATGTATGTATGTATATGCATGTGAGTAAAAAAAACTCCGTTAGAAATGCACTTGCAGAACTGAACATTTAAGTGCAAATCATTTTAAAGGGAAATTTGCCAATAAAACTAGAATATATTGAACAACTGGGTAAAGGGTATATCGTAGTCGAGCCAACTCGACTACAGCATCTTACTTATTTTTTTTTAGCATTTCACAGAGTCAAAATACGCAACTGAGCGCAGCATATAGGTACTATATATGTATTATATACAAGTACGGGTCGCTATTCAAGAATTAATCAGTAAGCAGCACAGCAAAAAACAAACAAAAAATAAATAAAAAATAACCGGCAGTAGTAACAACAAAAGCCACTGTGATTCAAGGGAAATACACATTCAAAGTCAGAGCGAGATTCAAATGCAGAGAGCCTCTACTGAACTGATCGCAACATATAATTGGGTTTACCCAAAAGTCTCTGCTCATAATATATGCATATGTATATATTTAGTAATTTTTAATTATACAGAAAATGCATTAAAAAGCTTACTCGAAGCGTAGCTAGTTTACTGAACACATTTTTCTTATTAATTTTACTACCTACTAAGTACTGAATAAATCAAGTTGTAGTTTCAGTAATATATTTTAGTATTTTTTGAGTGCCAACTCAAAATGCCTGAAATAAGTACAAACTTGCAGCAATGGGCTACTAAATGGGCTTTTGGGCTGTTTGTTATTGCGATGAAAAACCAGTTCTCAAAGCAATTCTCTTTACATCTCAATATGCTTGAGAATGCCAGTTTTATTTTAGCCTATAGATAATATATGCATAATCGGAGACTTGATTTAAATAAAGCACAGATCAGATAGTATATACTAATCAATTACATAAGAACTATAAATTTATCAAAACTTAAAGCAGCAGCTCCACGCTGCAACTTTAAGTTGCAGATGCGCTGTGGAAACAGTTGGATCTTAAAACATATGTAAACACTACAATCCTGGTCGTTGGCTAATGCTATTGCTTCTGTTGTTCGACGAAGTCGTAGAGCCGTGTATCCAGCACACTTGTGAAATACATTGCCTGGGCATCGCAATTGGCGCCCGTGGGCGTGGCAATGCCAAGCACACAACGTGCACCATTGTGGCGCCGCAAATGTAAAACGCTGCCAACAACCGCCGGGCATGGCGCACACGAACTGGACTTGTTGGCAGCGAGTGCAGCCAAATGAATGGGCTCCAGACAAAGGTGCGCCGATGGCAAATTCTGCACACCAGCCACATTGTCAATGTACTTGCAGCCATCAAAGGGAAGCAGACGCATGGGCAGCTCATAGAAGGGACAATCACTGCCTGCAAAACAAACAACAAAAAAAACACTTTCTTTGTATGAATCGAGTGGAGAGTGGTGAAAGGTAAGCTTACCATTGCCCTTGGCCCAGGCGGTGGCCAACAGCTGTCCGCTGATCTGCAGACGCGAGAGCTCAAAATGCGTGCATATGGGAGCGAGGTTGGCTTTGTTGCCCATTTCTAACGGATCCTGCAGATGCAACAGCTCCAAATCTTGGCGGAGCACAGCCACGCGCTAAAATGAGAATAATCATGAGTCATCTATACAAAGAGAGATTGAGAACGAGATAGAAGGAGAGGGAGATATGCGTAGCTCACTCCAATATCTACTAGATAATCCTCGTCGCTGTCAACATCACGCATATCGGCAACGCCAAAAACTGCATGAGTTGGCCGCCCGCAGCCGGCTGCGGTGAGCAGCAGATGCGGCGTCAGCGCCACCGCCGTGCACCGATGCTCATGTCCATCGAATGCCGCATTCGGATACGCTAGTGCTGCCAGATGCTTATAATGACTCAGTAGCTGCAATGCCTCCACATTTTCGTTGTCATTCTGATACAGAGCCTGCTCCTTAGCTTGTTGTGGCTGTTGTGTTGACTGCGTGTCAATACGCAAGTCGGTATTGGTTTGACCGCGCGGCTGCAATGGCAAATTGGTGGGGCAGCAAATGATCTCCTCAATTGAGCCCCCACGACACGTTTGCACATCATTATCCGTGAGTCGCTGCTGCTGCAACAGAGGCTCCAGACTCGCACACTCCGAGATGCCCAGACATATGCCCTCATACAATGGTGCCTTGCAAGCGGATGGAACTCGTGTATCTGGTAACAAAATGTTATCCCGACTAAATGGCGCACTTATCGCTACTGAACGTTGCATATATTCGTGATGCGTATTGAATATGGCCAGCCAGGATGGAGTTGATGTTGTTGTTGTTGATGTTGTTGTGGTTTCTCTTGTTGTTGTTGGTGTTGGCGTTGTCCTTCTTGTTGTCTTCGAAAAGCGGTCGTGCACTGTGAAATTCGGCTGTTCGCGGGGACAGCATATTTTCTCCCCAATGGTGGTGTAACCACAGTTCAACACAGAATCCACCGACAGTCTACCGCTATCAATGAAATTGCCAATCGTCGCACATTGCTCTGCTGGTTGGCAGCTGCTTTGATAATTTCGCGTCGGACAGGGTTCACCGACTGCAGAGAGAAAACTACTATTAATGAGAGGGACAGATACTGAAAAAGAACGCACCTTCCAGGCTAACGTAGGCATTGGAGAAGCAGAGATAGAGGCAAAACAGCGCTGATATCACACTAAACATCGTCGGTCCGACAACCGATCTGAACGGGTGCATTGCTCGCGCTCAACTGCCGCTCAATTCAACTCTCCAACTAGCCAGACAACCGGCAGCAGCAGCATAGACGTCAGCAGCGCAGCCTGAGGAAGTGTTCAGTTGTATCCGACTTCGATGTGACTAGACTTGGGCTAGTCATTGACTTAATAATAATAATAATATTTTTCTTGCTTGTTTATCATCGAACAAAACGTAAATCAGGGCATGAAAATTGTATGCATATATTTTTGTGAATGACTTCATATATATTTTCTCATCATTATGATAAATACAAGATTCGTAAGCGAGGCAAGGGCATACAAAGGGGGAAAGACGGAATTTCATTTATTTATCTTTTTGCATTATTTTTTTTTTAATTTATTTTTATAAAAATAATAAGTTCCCATACACATTGTTGAACTTATCATTATTTTAAGCAATATATACACATACAATGAATTATATATGATATACATATATTCATTTATATACGAATTCTAATTATAGAATAGCAAATAAGAACGATAGCAATGACGAATCTACAAAGTCCAAAAAAGGTTTCATTCGGCTAAAGTACTCAATCGGTGATCCTATGTATTTTTATTTGTGATATATATATTATTTGTAATATATATAATAAGTAATTTGTGAACTGAAAATAAGAAAATCTAACCAGGAAAATAAGGGAAGTCTTTGAGCTATCGGCTCAAAAACGGACTCAATAGGTGCAGGATGAAATAAGGAAAAAGTTCAGTGTGGAAACTGTGCTCCAGGTTTTGCGCAACTATGATTTCATGGCCCGAGTACTACGGAAAGAGCAAATTATAACAGCAAAAAATATAGGGTCTAGGATGATTTGGAGTTCTGGAACAGAGTCATATTTGAATATGAGTACAAATTCATGGGCCCGGACGGATGGCGACACTCCAATACTGAGCTGATTCCCAAACACTTAAGCGCAACAGTCAAGCATGGCGGAGGAAGTGTCATGGTTGGGCCTGTATCACGGCAGCCGGCGTCGGAAATTTGGTGATTATTGAAACAACAATGGACAAGTATGTGTACTTCAATATATTTAAGGAAAATTTACTCCAAAGCGCCGAGAAACTGGGAATCCAATGCACTTTCCGGTACTATCAGGACAACGACCCCAAGCATATGTCCGTAATAGTTCAGTTCTGGCTTATCTGGAACTGCCCCCACGTGATAATTCCACCGGCCCAGTCTCCAGAGTTAAATGTTATTGAGAATTTGTGGCTCTGCTGGGAAATAACATCCGGAATCACAAGATATCCAGCAAACAAGATCTCAAACATGCTCTGCTGGAGAAGTGGAGAAAAATCAGCCCAGAAACTACCCGGAAGCTGGTATCTTCCATGAAAAATAGGTTAAGCGAAATATTTAACTTTTTTTAAGACTGCTTCAAATCGGCTTTCACATGTTTTTGGAAAAACAGAAAGTGAATATGGACCATTAAGAACATACACCTTCTAACTGATTCCCTGCTCCACGGTTTTATATAGCAAATCCCAGACGTACAGAAATTCATCGCGCAGCGGATTGAAAGTCGATATTGAAGTTGGGTTTTTCAGACAATTTAAGTTACTAGTAAAAAACTATTTATATAATATTTTATTCAACCGACAACAAGCCACAGATCAAGTGAAACACGGCCACTACAAACTTTATTGCAGTCAAAATATTCAACAATGTAAGTGTATGTGAGTGTGTGTGTGGGGGTAAGCAATATGTTATTTATTAGATTATATAATATAACACGTTATATAATATTCTACATATTTAAATTTTGTAATTTAATATTTTATGTACTTCCTGGCTTCGGAACTCACTATGCTCGTGTAATAAATTGGATTGTTATTCACAACGCACTTGTCTGTGGTGGGCGTGGCTATACCAGCCACACAGAAGCTTCCATCGAGCCGTTTAACATGAAGCACACTGCTGCTGGCCGTCAAGCAATTGGAGCAGCCGTCGTTCTGTCTGGAATGCGAGACATCTGAATTGGGCTTTACGCACAGATGCGTCCCGGGTATATCCAAGCCTTCCACTCGACGAGTGGGCTGCACTTGGTTGCAGTCGTCGGATTTGACAAGCGGCAATGTGAACAAATCACAGTTTGTACCTAAAAGTATTAAGAACAGATAAAGCAATAGGAGAAACTATAAATGATATTATATTTACTCCTTACCAGCATCACTCTGAGCAAAGCCTACGGCATATAAAATTGGATCTCCCGTCAGCTCCTTCTCATTGCAAAGCGTAGCTGAGCTCACATTTGACATTTGGTCAAAATCAATTTTTCTATTCAGAACCAGCAGCGAAATATCGTTTTTAAGTTGTGTAGTTTTCCGAACCTGTTATTTTAACATTAATTCCTTGTCGAACAAAATCGTTGTCTATTAACTAGCATTACCTGAACGTCCAACATTTCTTTAACATGTATAAACAAATCAAATTTTCTCGGATCGCTGAATCCGACCACAACATTACTGGGTTCATTATTTTCCGGGTTTACGCATTTGCTCGTCGTCAGCACTTTGTTCGACGATAGGATAATCGCAGTGCAACTAAGCACATATTCATCGAGCGTAATGGGATCTAAGGATCCGAGGGAGGCCAGATGATTGAAGCTTGGTATATTGTTGACTCTGCAACAACAGACATGATTAACTTAATGAACTAAAGTCTTAAAAATTACTTACATGGCCGCTTGGGGAAGACTTGAGCCGATCAACTCAGAGGGACAACAAAACATCTCTGAATCTTTAGCACCCATAAACCCGCAGCTGGGTATTTGTTGTAATGTAATTTTCCCTTCATTTACATACGTCTCCAACGTTTGGCAGCTACTGGCCAGTTTACAGTAACTTTCGGAAAAGTTATCGAATTTGCATTTATCACCCACTGAATTTAAATAGTATAATCGCAGTGAAATACAAGTAAGCAAGTAAAAAATTAAAACTAACCTTTCAGGCGTTTTGTTTGCCTAATTGCGCTGCCATTGGCTGCCAGAATCGGTAGAATTATGATTAATGTAATTCCCATATAAGCGATATGGGCCATTTTGTATTCAACTCGGTTATTTCAACTTGTAAAAGCGTTCGATCTGATTGCAAGTCCACAACAAACTGAACACAAGAAAACTTTCACGATTTAATCTCAGCTGTCTGATTCATCTCCTTCTCCTTCATACGAATGAGTACTTGACCGCATTCGTAATACTTTTGAAAACAATCATAATTGTTCTCTCTCTCTCTCTTTCTCTATTTTTAAATAACATTTTATAAGAGCACATCAACAACAACCACTACACCACGGGTTCCGCAGCTCGGTCGGTTCTTAATCTTAAAAAATATAAATAAATATATATAAACGAGTCACCGCATATATGCCAAACTGAAATATACATTATTTTCTAAGCCGTTTTGAGTGATTAAGAACCGACCGAGGTGCATAAACCTTGTATATATCAACCAAAAGTCTATTTTATATTATCGATACCTTCTCGTGATTCTCTAATATCGATTATATCGCGTATCGATTGACACAGAAGCAACATTTTTAAGAATACTTTAGGCATCTGAAATGCCTTAAATAATGCATTTTATATTAACAGCAGATCGGTTAAGAATCACACGAATTGTATGTTATGTTAAGTCTTTGATATGGGATATTTTCTTATGTATTTAAACAATGTTGTATAATCACACTGTACTATATATTTGTCCTAATCTCTTACACATACTACCGCACTTTTAATCTGCTTATATATATATATATATATATATATATATGTATATATATATTATATTAAAAATTAATTAAAATTGAGATGTGCTGCGTTACTCATAAACTCTTATACAAAACTGAAGCTCACAAAAAAAACACCCTTAATTTAAACTTAGGTTTATTAAATTACACAAGAATTTCATAATTAAATAATTAAAAAACAATTATATAAAATAACAAATTTAAGTACAAAAAATTGTTCTATTCAATTTTTCAAGCCCCCAAAATTTTTTTTATTTTAATAATCATTAACTTGAGAACTTGCGTTGAATATTATCTTAAGATAATATTAGCTTCTAGGACTTCGACTCTATTTATAACTACATTTGAACACTTTGTCTACGTGGGCATAAGGGAATTTGCACATGTTCAATATGTATTTTCAAGGGATGTATGTATTTTTGCATTATTTCTGACAAAAATTACAGATAACCAATAAATACATTTAACAATAAGATCAGATCGCTTTAACTTGAGATTGATCATCCAGTTTTATGCGTCTCTGTACGTAGTATTTACGCCGTGGAACTCCCTGGCTTCGGAACTCACTATGCTCGTGTAATAAATCGGATTGTTATTCACAACGCACTTGTCTGTGGTGGGCGTGGCTATACCAGCCACACAGAAGCTTCCATCGAGCCGTTTAACATGAAGCACACTGCTGCTGGCCGTCAAGCAATTGGAGCAGCCGTCGTTCTGTCTGGAATGCGAGACATCTGAATTGGGCTTTACGCACAGATGCGTCCCGGGTATATCCAAGCCTTCCACTCGACGAGTGGGCTGCACTTGGTTGCAGTCGTCGGATTTGACAAGCGGCAATGTGAACAAATCACAGTTTGTACCTAAAAGTATAAAGAACAGATAAAGCAATAGGAGAAACTATAAATGATATTATATTTACTCCTTACCAGCATCACTCTGAGCAAAGCCTACGGCATATAAAATTGGATCTCCCGTCAGCTCCTTCTCATTGCAAAGCGTAGCTGAACTCACATTTGACATTTGGTCAAAATCAATTTTTCCATTCAGAACCAGCAGCGCTATATCGTTTTTAAGTTGTGTAGTTTTCCGAACCTGTTATTTTAACATTAATTCCTTGTGGAACAAAATCGTTGTCTATTAACTAGCATTACCTGAACGTCAATAATTTCTTTAACATGTGAATGCAATTTAAAATTTCTCGGATCGCTGAATCCGACCACAACATTACTGGGTTCATTATTTTCCGGGTCCACGCATTTGCTCGTCGTCAGCACTTTGGTCGACGATAGGATAATCGCAGTGCAGCGAAACACTTCTTTGCCAAGAGAGACCAGATGATAATGGATTATCTTTGGGATTGGCTCTCTAAGATGAAATGATTGTAAGGAATATATTTCAAAAAAATTGCACAATGTCCACGTTATTTGGCTACTTACGCAGTTGATTCGGTAACAGTGCAATCCATCTGAAAACAACAAATATACTCTTTGCCATTTCGCGCATTGAAGCCACAGATTGTCAGGTTTTTAAATATCATATAATTTGTACAACTTTCGGTTGTTTGGCAAATGCTTTCGGGAAATGCATCTCTTTGCATGCATCTGTCTGCTCGATAAAAATAACACATACATAATTCGCAAACAAGTCACCAAAATTGTCCTAGGCATAAGACCCACCTTCCAATTGTACAAAGCTAGGCGTTCCTCCAGCTACAAACAGTATAGGTAACTGGAATGTGATTAGAACCAAAAACACGTAGCTCTTTTTCGACATTATAGAATATGTATTCACTTCTGTTATAGTGGCTAAGCACAGCACTACTAAATCAACTTTCGAGCTGGGCATATATATTTATATATTTTAAATTATGCGCTGTTCCATTACCCACCCCATTACGAATTCGATCGTAATCGCAATCTACACTTTGATGGCGGCGTAGCCCTGAATCCATACGAGAACACAGTATAATTTCCAATAAGTATGACCGCGGGTAATAAGAACACACCCTACATGCTGCATTCCCTTGTAATCCAGAAAGTATGCGTTGTTGAAAGTTTTTTTTTCAGTGCTTTTCAGGCTCACATACTTTGTATGAGGGGTCGTCAGCGAACTATTACAATACTCCATATACCAAGGACTATTGTAATACAGTTGCATTTCACTGCCAAATACGGAAAATGTGCAGAATATATATTACAAAAAATATCTGTAGATCTACAAATATTTGCAAAAGTTTACTATATGGCAATTTGAAATATAAATATATTTTGTATTTTCCAAAACTATAATCTGTTTATGTATTTTTTTCATGTATATATTATGTATTTATTTCATTATTAATACTTAAACACATTTAATAGTACATATGTATGTATGCATATACAGTGTCTCAAAGCTTATTTCGACCATTATCAAGAAAAAATTTAAATTTCTATAAAATTTAAGTAAGGAAAAAAATGCAAAATGCTTGAATGCCAATTTGTTTCATTTTATATCACGTTTAAAAAAAAAAAATTTTTTTTAAACATTAATTAATTAATTAAAATTAGTCAAAAACTGAAAACATATCCAAAATACAATGGCTTGCAGCCCCGATCGTCCAGTGTCTAACAAAAATTTTAATTGCCTGCCATAAGCTTATTATTCATTATTTTTCAAAAATTCCAAAGACCCATTGCAGGTACATTTATTGACCACCAAAATGAATATATGACCCTAATAATCTGGGGTTTTCCCACCTGCTAGGTAGTGTTATGTAAAAAAGTACCTCATTTTAGGATTATTTCGCCCAGTTACAGACCAATCCTTCTAAGTCAGTTTAGTTATATTCTGCATATCAGGTGCAACCTGCAAAACAGGACTATATACAAGCGGACTACCATTGATCAACGGAAAATCATCCTGGAAAATAGCAAAAATGGTAAATTTTAACACCTCAACTGTACTCTACATTATTTGGAGTTTCGTCGACGAAAATCGGACAAAGGACAAGGGCGGAATGGCACCAAACCCGATTTTCACCGAGCAGGACGAGCCGAGGATCATCAGGAAAACAAGGGGAAATCTTAAGCTATCGTCTCAAAAACTGACTCAATAGGTGCAGGATGAAATAAGGAAAAAGTTCAGTGTGGAAACTGTGCTCCAGGTTTTGCGCAACTATGACTTCATTGCCCGAGTACTACGGAAAAAGCAATTTAAAACAGCAAAAAATAGAGGGTCTAGGATGATTTGGAGTTCTGGAACAGAGTCATATTTGAATATGAGTACAAATTCATGGGCCCGGACGGATGGCGACACTCCAATACTGAGCTGATTCCCAAACACTTAAGCGCAACAGTCAAGCATGGCGGAGGAAGTGTCATGGTTGGGCCTGTATCACGGCAGCCGGCGTCGGAAATTTGGTGATTATTGAAACAACAATGGCCAAGTATGTGTACTTTAATATATTTAAGGAAAATTTACTCCAAAGCGCCGAGAAACTGGGAATCCAACGTACTTTCCGGATCTACCAGGACAAAAATCCCAAGCATAAGTCCGGAATAGTACAGTCCTAGCTTATCTGGAACTGTCCCCACATCATAATTCCACCGTCCCAGTCACCAGATATAAATGGTCTTGAAAATTTGTGGCTCTGCTGGAAAATAAAATCCGGAATCACAACATATACAGTAAACAGGATCTCCGAAATGCTCTGCTGGAGGAGCGTAGCAGGACCAGCCCAGAAACTACCAGGAAGCTGGTATCTTCCATGAATAATGTGAAGTATATCATCCTAATTTAATCTTTTATTCCCTTATGACTTGAAATGTCTAGGATGGCGTCTAGTATCACATTTGGTGTGGAGCAGAGAGCTCCTGAGATGCATAGTTCAACCATTCGCTGAACTTTGTTGAGCTGTTTTGGAGTGGTTTGCTTTTTAAGGCAAGGCCACCATGCTATGACCGCATGTAAAAGAATGGGCCTAATGATGGATAGGGACATCCATCCAACAATATTTGGGGACATGCGCCATTTATGTCCAATAGATTTCCTACAGGTGAATAGGCCGACTGTTGGTCCAGTCTAATTTCCTGTCCAGTGTCAACCCCAAGAAGTTGGCACTATTTTTTAAGGAAAGAGTTGTGTTATTTAGTCTAACTAGCTTTGTCTTTGTGGGGTTAACGCTTAAATAAATTTGGGTGACTGAACTCCCCCTTGGGGCGTTCCTCTACTGACGTTCCTGTAGAGAGTTGACGATCCGAGTATAAACGTTAAAATCCTGCATATAAGCAATTGATTGATCAGTCCCACCAAGCCGGAGTCAACCTTCAGGTCCAGCTGGGCTCCAGTTATCGCTTCTGGAATAACATTGCTGAAAGCACCTTCTATGTCGAGGAGAGCTATCAAGATGTACTACTTAGTATATAGGGACGATCCTATTACTTTGACTACAAAGTGGAGGGCAGTATCCGTTCATCTACATTTCTTGTAAGCATGTTGGGACCCAGAAATGAAGTTCGGGTCTATGAAGCTAGTTAGATGCAGACTTATAAGTCGCTATAAAGTTTTTAATAAAAAGGATGATAAATTAAAAGGTCTTAAATGCTTGGCGCTTCATTGATGTGATCTCTTCAGAACTAATACAATTTCGAATTATGGGTTGCTTAGAGCACCCTGGTCAATGATTCTTTATTCAGAATCACTACCGCCTGATTCATCGGGCCTTGTGAGGCCTCAATCTTTACTTCAAAGAAAACAAAAAACAATCTGGACCACTTATTACAAATATTTGCTTTTATAGATACAGACAAAAAAAAAGTATATTCTGTTACGTCACGTCAAAAGCAAAATATATCAATTTGAAGATTGCTAGAACTTATATGATTGAAGATTGCTAGAACTTATATGCGTAACTAATTATTATGTAAAAATATATTCTCCGAATCAGCCTGAAAATCAGCATTAATATTACCAACTTTAGATGTACATACATATATCATATGTAATTATTATTGTGAACCTTCTGAGGAGAATTCACCGCACCGGAACTCGAGTGCATTCTGTTCTGGAAATCAAATTGTGCTAATGAATTAATAAATTAGCAGCTATCACTCATACAAGTGCAAGGCTGGCACGTGCCACTAGCTGCATCGTCCTATCTATCTATTTGACAATCTTTATGATAGATACACAATGGTATTCTCAATCGGACGAACTAAGCGAGTAAGCAGCCAGCCAGATACGGAAAGTCGGACCACACCGGGAGTCGAAATAATGAACGACTATTTTTAATTAAATTCACCTGCACTGAAAAAAACCCACGCGTCAATTTGACATTGTGTATGTGTGGATACATATGTATGCGTGTGTGTGCGTGTGTGCGTGTGTACGTGTGTACGATAAGCCAGTGCCATTTTCATGCCCACAATCAGACAAAGTATTGGTAATAAAAAACAAAAAACACACAAAAACAAAACAGAAAATAATAAAAAATTAGAAAAAGAAAAAAACGAAAAAAAAAAAACTAATCGAAGTGAAGGGAAAATTGTCGATTAAGTTACACTAAATTTAGTTGTTTGTTTTTTTTTCTCATTGGAAATTTTTGTTTGTTGTCTGTTGTCTTTTAGTTTACTTTTCTTTAGCTTTAATTTAAAGTTAGCACTATAATACTTGTCTCTCTAGGAGAAGGGATGAGATGGGCTATGACGTTGGCATTGGTGATGTCGATGTCGATGTCGATCACAGTTGAGTTCCAAGTTGAAGATGCAGTTTTATTTGCTTCACTTAGCTCTCTAGCCTAGTAACCATAGAAGAAAGCCTCGTACGAGAATGTTCGCGTTGTATTACAGTCCAACAATATGGATGCCTTGTGTTTGCCAATGCCGCCATCTGTGAAATAGGCGTTCGCATCATCGGCCGATGCGTCCACATAGATCTCAATGCTGGTCAAGGTGATGCTGATCCCGCTGGATGATGGATAACACATCTGCACCTCAATGTCAACGGCAGTGGTAAAGCTCTCGTCATCATAGTTATTGACCAAAAGCTTATCGCCTAGCATGAGCAAGAACGGAATGCGGACAGCGGGTAATCCAATGAGCGGGTAATCCAATTAGACATATTGATACATAACCAGTAATAGAGTAACATACCAGTAATACGCTCCCCGGCACTGAATACAATGTTGCCTTTGGCATGCTTAACTTTCTTCAGGGGGACCAATTTCACGTTCGGATTAAGTGTCGAATAGCGAGTCTCATTGGTCACTGTTTGAATGGGCGAGTAGTCCAAATCGCTGGAACGCTGCTGCAGCTGTGACGTCAACTGCGACGTCAACTGCGCCGGCAACTGCGACGGCAACTGCGACTGCGAAGGTGCAGCGATGGCGCAAGCGCTTAGCACTAATAACCAAAGGCACACTTGCAACATTTGCGAGCGTAATTAATACAAAAACAAAAAAAAAAAAACAAAAAATATTAAATTTGTGAATTAAAGGAACAATTGGCAATTAAGGTAAGATCGGCTTGTGGGTTCCGCGCCGTGTGCAATCTATTTGGCGACTGTTGTGTGCATTGTCTGGCACTTGCGATGGCTTTTATACCGCACGCTCTCTTATCGCCGGTCAGCGATAGATAAGGGAACGCGACAACTGAACGATAAGCCGCAAAACCTTATTGAATTGCCCATGGTTTTACTTTTCTTATATTGTTTTTGTGGCTCTAATTCGCCATAATTCGCTCAGTGTCTTTTAATAGACCACATGAAGCACTAATTTTAGACATTCCCTAACACCACACATATTTGGGCAATTCACTTACTCCAAAAATAACCAAACCATCGATTGGCAACACATAAGCATCAACAAACCAAATTGAAAATTGTGATTGGTTTCATTGGATCAGAAGACATATATGACAGCTAAACTCTTTCAAATATTTATGTTCATATTTGTATTATATTTCATTTTAGCAGCACTCGAGACTGGCCTTTACTTCCGTCTCCTTCAAATTGTTTGCTCAACTTTAGACGTAAGTAGCTGAAACTGATTTCCTTATCGCACATATATAAACAGAAGCCAACTTACATACATATTTTTATAGCACTTTTATTTAACATATTGCAGCAGGAAATATAATGACCAATTGCCAGTTTATAACTCACACTGACTCTCATTAATTTACATACACTCTTGAATTTTAATTGTATTATTCAAATATTTTTCTCCGCTAACATCATTTAAAAATGCAGCATTGGATTACCAATTTTAACGTGATTGTAATATTCAATATTAAGTGAAATGTAAAATGAAATTTATTATAAATGTATTATTTATATTTTATATTTTGTAATAAATCATTATATTCACATACAATTCAATTTACCATCCTCAAATATGTAAATAAATAATTTTAATCTATATCCATATTATAACATATTTTAAACAATTTCTTGTGCTTTATTTTTTTATTTAATGTCCACTTAAATCAGTAGACCTTAAAAAATACAGAATGTTGGTTATAGAAAAAAAAATGCATCCTCTTATGATTCCCCTTAACAGTAAGTATCCACAAAAAGCATTCAAATTGTCTTTTTTAAACCAGTAATGTATTTCACGAATCATCATATCAATCAAACAAATAATTATAATAATATATAATTGTTTTAATAAAATTAATTGACGTGATAAAGTCATAATTTTAAAGTTTTCGAGATTTCAGTTGAGATTGTAACTTAGTAAGGATTGTTATCCTCACTCTCGATACAAAAAAAAAAATTATAAACAAATATATAATATTGTCGTGCACCGTTTAAGGGGAGTAATTCCCGGGGAGTTTGTCCTCGGCGCGTGTTATTAGATTTTGTTTGTTTTGCAATCTTAACCTTGATGTGCATAATTGCGCACAAAAACAAAAACAATCTAATAAATAGGAATTTCGAGAAAACTGAAATTGGCTGTCAAGCGACATTTTGACTTGACTCAGCGATATCATTTCTTATACCCCATACAAACATTATATGGGGGGTAAGGTGCTATCGTCAATTGAGGTCATAAAAATACACATGTATAAATATGGATCAGCATCGCCAAAGCCAAAGTACATAAACGAGACCACAGCAAATCAATCATATTTATATTTAACCACAAAAATATTACGATAAGCCATTTGCACTACAACTTGCTACAGGGTATCTCAATGTCAATAACTTCCATTGTGGCTTGTGGTATTTGCAAAATAAAGCATTCCATGCGATGGTTGACAATCTGCCACATCAAACTCAAATGTTTTTGAGGCAAGCACCGCTCACAAGTGCTTATTACGACACTCAAATAAATAAAGCAAGTTGACTCAAATGTCGATATCGAGAACGAGGCTATTGTTATATGTTTACTGAGTAGATTTGAATATGATCAAGTAGTATGGAATAGCTCCTGTTTTGACAACAATTGAATTGTACCAATACTAAGAAGAACAAAAACATTTCCTTGATCTTGCTACTACTGACCACCAAAAATTTAGGCGTCGCGTGAGTTGGTCTAAAAAAAGTTCCATTGTTGTTTGATAATATGCTTTGATAATGTGATGACGATTGAACACAACCCATTCTAAATATCCCGGCGTCAGATGGGGAGCAAATCGAGCAAATCGATCGATGGCTTCGCTTCGTGCAAAAGCTTAACGCTTATTTACGAGATCGTCGATCTTTTTCGAGTGGGAAGCGCGTGAGCGTTTTCGATTTATGTGTCTGCCAGTGGACCTGTCTACCGCAACAGATTTACACCACCTTCCCCTCCACCACCCCCTTCCCCTTCCCACCATTCGCCAAACACCCCACCCTGAATTCACACACACACACAGACAAACGACTGTTGGCTGCGCATACAATATATGTATATAGATAAAAAATAATTCACTTTTTAAGTATCATATGATTATTTGTACACCTTTCGTCTTAATTGGTAAAAGTGTAAAGGGCCAAGTTAAGAGTCTGGTGGTGAAAGTGTCCTTGGACTTAATCGGTGCCGAAGTACTGCGCCTGATAGCCAAAGCTATTGGTTTGCTTAGCCTCCACCACAATGGAAATAAAACGCTGACCAATGCCACCGGCGACGACATAAGCATTGCCATCGTTGTTATCCTGTGTGCAAATGAGCTCCACAAACGTCACAATGGAGCCGGCGCCAGACTCTGGATACGTTAGCTGTACGCTGACATCCTTTCGAGCCGGATAGCTGAAAACATCGGCACCCTGCGCTACCAATTTGTCGCCTGAAAGTAGACCACAGATGTACAGATGTTTGTTAGCGAGATGTTGCATAGTTTACAGAGACTATCGAGACTATTGTACATCAACTATCGCTTACCGGAGACACGAGCACCGAGCGTATATCGCACAGATTGTCCGCTCATCCGACCCGACGGCTGTTTCTGCAGCCGCTGCAATTTGAGTCCTGGATGTTCAGCAGCGAAATCCCGCACACTCTTCACCACAACAATTTGGCGTTGTACATCGTCATTGCGGGCCACGCCCGCCAAGCTGTCGGCCACCAGACAGCCAAATATGACAACCAAAAGACACAGACTCAATTTGCACATGTTATTGAATAATAAAAACAAAACTAAAAACAACAAACAAAAAAACACCTCTATCGAACTTGAAACTTGTGTGAGTGTGGATTCCAACTGCTTCGAATTATTATTGTTGAATGAGCTCTAGCATGGCAAACTATCTATATTTATAGCAGTTGATTTGATTGACTCTTGGTACCCTCCACACGCCTCAGACGGGTTCCGGATGTCACTGGAGCTACCACGGCTCTTATCACCTCAATTGACAAGTGCGCACCGACAACGTTTAATCCAACAACTGGAAAATGATGCATTGACAGTGTAACGGTTTTTAAATGCTCTCCAAGAATAGCAAATTCAACTCTTCTAGAACAAAGACAGCAAACAAAAATATTCCTTATCCTATAATCCAGAGGTCCAGAGATTGGAGCGAAGAACATACTTTAATTATAATAACAATAACCAAATAATCAAAGGAATCTTGAGATAATGTAATATATTGTTGATTTTAAAATATATTTATAATATATATAGTTATATTTGTAAGTTAGTTACTCCCAAAACTCCAGCAAACCAAAATAAAAACAAGTAAGATGCTGTAGTCGAGTTAACTCGACTACGATATACCCTTAACCCAGTTGTTAAATATATTCTAGTTTTTATGGCAAATTTCCCTTTGAAATGATTTGCACTCTAATGTTCAGTTCTGCAAGAACATTTCTTACAGAGTATTTTTGCTCACAAGCAGTACATACATAAGTACACACATACACACGTACACGAAAGAGTAGTTATCGGGGCTCTGCAGAATGCACACAAATATATTGACGCTAGCGTCGATTATCATGCCATCTCTTTCTCACACATGCGCTCGCCTATTTATTTGTATACAGAAAATGCTTGCGGCTGCTGATACAAATGAGATCAATATGAGAATATATTTTCGACTATAACTTTGGTGTTTCTTGTCTGATCTTAATGAAATTTCGGCACTTGATCAATAATATGTATATGCATATTATGTGTAAATTAGAAGTCTCTGACTTTTAAATTGTGGAATTTATTGCTATCGGAAATCTAAATGTATCGATAATTCAGAAACAGAGGCAGTTATCGATAAAATAAAGCAAACTTGATCTGCGCCTGGTACACGAGAGCTTATATTCCAAATTTGAAGTCTCTAGCTCTTATAGACTCTGAGATCCGCGTGTTCATACAGACGGACGGACGGACGGACGGACGGACGGACGGACGGACGGACGGACGGACGGACGGACAGACGGACAGACGGACATGGCTATATCGACTCGGCTGTTGATCCTGATCAAGAATATATATACTTTATGGGGTCGGAGATGCTTCCTTCTGCCTGTTACATACATTTGCACAAAACCATTATACCCTTTTTACCCATTTTTAATGGGTTAAGGGTATAATAATATGAAATTATTTGCCAGATTTGATGAACTTATTTTTCAGTTTATTTTACCTAACTATAAAACATTGCTTTGGTATTTTATTTTGATCGTTTCACAGACAAATCAAATTAAAAAATAAGCTCATTATTTTCCTAAATCAAAAAATTGAGATATATTTGACCCCGATAACTATATGAACCCATTCTAATCATACGTAAGCTAGTCAAACCCATTTACACATTTTTATGTACAACAGAAATACATGAACAATACATGATGACCATCACAATTTTATATTTATATTTATATTTATATAAATCAATGTTATATACCAAACGCATGACCATGGGAGAGGACTCTTTCAAAAATATGGCAAACAAAGCTGATAAGGATGGCTCCCACTTCGCTCAATTAAATTGAACAATTTGGTGTTATTGCGTTCCGCTCCGCATTGATGACGGGACCAACAGACTAATGTTCCAGGGAAGGCATGTCATACATACATACATACGTATGTGTATGTATGTATGTAAGGGCGCTCTACTGTTTTGGGCTGACTGACTGATAAGCTCGGAAACATGAGCACAAATAAACAGCACCTCAAAATTTGACAATTAGTGGCATGGTTACTTTATAATTAGTGATAATATTGCCATATATCAAAGCTGTCTGTTAGCCACAGTCAAAAATTCTCCCAGTTATTCGCAGAACACAATCGAGAAGGAGCGCAACACTTGAGGACTTCCCTGGAATTGGACAACTTCAAGTGGCGTCATCACCACTTACAAATAATCAAAACAAATTGGGCAATGTCTAAAGATAACACCGGTTTATTATTGATCAATAAAACCAATTCTGAGTCATACGACAAAAAAAAAAAAAAAAAAATACAATACTTCAGATTTGTTTGCCGTTCGAGAGAATTTTATAATGCCCTACATTGGCAATTAGTTTGAATATTATAGAAAAATTGAATATATTCTTAATATTTGTTGGTTTTTATTTGTATCCCTAGTTCCGTATATCATTCAAAACTGTTGGTTTCATTTCGGAAGCCTTGTAAGCATCGTTATTTCATTTGAATTTAATCTGTTCCCATTGTTTAGGGAGATCCTCTATATACATATGTATATATATTGCTGATTAGCATAAAAAAAACACCGATTTGCTATAGCTATGTGCGCCTTTCTACCTGTTTAATTTCAGACTAGTTATTCAGATTTAAATCTAACTGCCACAAATAAGCTAAAATTAAACCGAAAGCTTTCATATATCTAAGCAACTACTTGAGGGTTCTTGTCTCTGCTTAACTTTAAGCCATTTAGCACACCTATGCAAGCTTTAAGCTCACCCCAAAGCTTTTCCCCTGTTGCTGAATAAGTTTATGTGGAGCTTTTCGCTTTATATTTCAGAAGGGGAAATTGCAGTGGCATTGTGGAATTGCGTTTCAGCATGTAAATTTACACACACATGTGTGTGTGTGCACATACACGTATATACACACATACATATATGTGCATACATATATGTCATGACATATTTGACCGACAATCAGCACACATACTTGCAATTTCCTTCCCTTTGTCCACCACTTATCCATTGTCCACTGTCGACAGGCGACTCGTTGAACTCCTTAAAATAGCTGCGATAAGCGCATTCGCAGTCGCATTCCTCGGATCAGGAACAATTGCTCCGATTGCACTGCAATAATGTTGATGACGATGATGATGATGGTGATGATGATGATGGTGATGATGATGTTGGTGATGATGTATATATACAGCTGGACGAGAGCACTTTACGGGCTGCTCAACCTCATCATTGCTACGGAATACTTGCAACAAAAACTAGAGCAGCAGCCAGCGCCATGGAGTCTGTGCCACGCCAAAAATAAGTAAATAGAAACGGAGTCATTGGGTCAGGCCAACGCCAAATGAACGCAGCGAAGCCCGCAACTCATCTGCAAATATGTATGTACATATATATATGTACATATACATATGTATATGAGTGTATATATGTATGTATGTACGGCAACTCAGGCGCCAGCATTTAAACTGCAAGCATTTTGAGGTATTTTGTTGGCTCGAATGCTGCAGGTAAGAAAAATATACGAAATGCAAAACGCGTTTGCAGGCAAATCAAACATCCGCTTCGATGGGTCAATGGGTCGATGGGTCGATGGGTTTTGGCCAGCCAAATGGGATGCCATATTAAAAAACTTTCGAGTGGATGGGCCGATGGTCGATGGACCAGGCCAGGACTTTGAAGGTAGCAAACAGCAAAGCATTTTGGACATGGCATACGCACGTCTCTTGCCATAAACATGCTTAATCCTAATCCCAACTCAAGCAGAGGGAGCACTAAATTGTATCTTTAAGTTCGCATCGCAACACACACATAGCTCTCATGTTGTATTTGTATTTGTCTGTTGTTGTGCGCTTTTTTGGGTTCGCCGTTTTACAAGTTTCCTGTTCAATGAAGTTGCACGTGGGCCGCCAAAGAATTGTTTGTTATCGTTACGCAGCATCAGCTATACATACATAATGTAAGTCCTGCATTCGCCCTTGCCCCAGCATAGCGCACGCCCCGACCTGACCATAATCAACTCCTGCCACCCATGCCACCATCCACTTCAAGTTGGCATAATAAGTATGTATATATGTATGTATACATGTATATTGAAAAGGGCATTCACCAAACAGAAGCTGGTACAGTCACTGGCACTTGAGGCACCGGACTCTCCACAAGAAAACCCCAAGACCTTGGCCAGGTCAGCAGAATTTTACGGCTCTCCTTCGGCTGTTTTGGCTAGCAAAATATCCCTAACCATGGTTAACGAACACATTTTTTAAATTGATTTCCTCACTGAAGAATTTGCTTAAAATTCAGAAACTATATTTGGCATCTGCCAAACCACAAATTCACATTTCACATTTATAATACTAACAGTGCAATTAATATTGCCAACAATGGATTTTTAACCCAGAGAGAGACAGAGAGAGAGAGACAGAGATAACTTCTTGGATTGACAAGTATTTTGTGTTTGGCAAAACAAAAACGAGAACAAGGGTTTTTTTGTATGCCATCCATCCATCCATCCATCCATCCATTTAATAGACTTAAAGCTCAAATGGCAAACACATTTGCCAGGGTTGAAATTCAAATTGTATCCAAGCCACAGACAAATTGTATTGTGCTCAATTGTTTGACGTCAACTCGAGTTCGCTTCTGCCTTCAACCAAATTTGGCAAATCGCTCAAACTGAATGCGACAGACACAAGAGCCGCACCGAGCAATAAACTACTTAAAGGCTTTGCCACAAAGCAACAAGCTAAATAAATATAACTCTCGAAAAATTGAAAAAAACCCCAGTGAGAATCTCAGCTGACCGACTATGAGATGCCCTGTGTTTTTTTTTTTTTAAAATATCATCCAAGTCTACTTCCAATCAATCATTCAATCATTTCTCAGTTTATTATCTGATTTGAATAAAGATAGCAACTTGTCTTTTTTTTTTTAAATAAGTTAAGTGCTCTATACACCCATTATTATTTGTATAGGGTATTCAAATCAAGCGAAGAAAAGTGCGCAGAGCAGAAGCCAGGAAAAGTATCTACATGTACAAATAAATGATAAAAGATGCCAAATTGCCACAATTTTGCCCTTAGAATAGGGAGACATCAACGCACAAAATCAAATTGCGCACAGTTGGCCACACTTTTCAGCCTGATCGACTACAAAATGCCCTAGCAATGCATATTTTTGTTGCTGTCTGAAGATTGATTTAAATTCTAGATACTCAAAAGAGTTGTGGATATTTCAATATTCGACAAGAATTGAAATGAATTATGTACGCAAATCGAAGAATTCTTTTTAAGCCATTTGCATATGCAAATGTTGTAGGCCATTTATTGTGTGTATTGGTAGTAGGGTATAAGACATGATTGGAAAGCTGGCATCGCTTTGCGATCTCTCTCTTCGTGCAATTTACCAATACACATATGAAAGAATGTTTGAGGTGTTATTTTAGGCCCAAATCGGTTGATGCGCAGAAATGCGCATAAGAAATATGCAAACAATTTTAACATACAAACAAATCACGAAAGAAATAACGAAACCAAACGAAACGATATGAAATTCAAAGTAAATCCAAACATGACGAGAAAGGGGAGCCCAGGCCGAGACAGACTGACGAGTGTAAACATATCAATGGTAATGCCGCTAAGGAACCCATATCAGTGGGACCCATCGGAATACTGAGGCTGGCTCAGAGTCACATGCTCCTCCCCGCCCACGAACAGGTGGCGGTGATGATAAAGCGATTTGCCAATGACGCTAAACTGCGTGGCTCAGCGCAAAAGCAAAACGCCCTCCAAAGTGACCAGAATTCCTCACGTGGAGTACTCTCGCATACTTTGACAGTGGAGAGTGGAGAGTGAGGAGCGAAGAGTGGACAAAGGGAAGTGGACAGTGCGCAGTGGTCACGTCGGGCGCCATGAAAGTGAGCCTTTGGCTGGGCAACAGTCCAAATATACCAAGGTAAGCAAAAAATGTTTATACACGACCCGGGGCAATTCCACCAAAAGGGCAGAAGCTGATAGCTGCTGGAAGATAGATGGTGTTGCAGGTGAAAGCACAACACTGAAGCACTGAACAGAAACTGAGCGTCATAAACGAAACAGTCGTCCACCGTCTCCCCAAAACCGAGTCGACAAATAAGACACACCTCCACAACCAGCCCATCCACGCCCACCCTGTCTACATGTCTAGCCAAGCAGTAAGATTCATTTGGACCCAAATAGAAACTGATTCTGAAACTGAAACTGAAACTAAACATCACCAAAAGGCTGACAATGAGAAAATAAACGCACAGTTGTCAATTCTCGGATTTCAAGTATTTCAAAATCAATGTCGAAAAATATATTATAATTAACAGCTTATGCAACTTATAATCTTAGTATTGCAGAAACTCATTGAGTCATGCAACAAGGCGGGATGCAACTTAATTTTCACACAAATCTCATATTTTACTTTATTTTCGAATAATAATCAACCAATATTTGACTATGCAGAAGTGGAAGTTCGACACATTTCTGGAACTGCAACGTCTCCGCAGAAGAATCAGGAAAACAAACATGTCCGAGTTGAGAGCGATCCTAGATACAATCCATATCCAGCATATCCAGCATACCAAGATATCTCTCACGAACTAGAAGGATGAGTAAGACGTGGCAGCCACCTCAAATTTCAGCTTGAGCATATTTATATATATGTGGCACAATGACTAACGGTACAATGTTGCAATGCTGTTGTTATGTTATTTCTGTTGGCACCACGGTGCGGCATGGATTTGCCAATTTCGAACGATGCCCCGTGACATTGGCAGCAGTTTCAATGTCATTTAGCATGGCAAATGTATCCAGCTAATGTGTAATTAGGCTGCCACAGCCCCCACACAGCCACTCGAGCTGCCCCATAATGATATCCTGTGCCGCTTCCTGAACCGTAACAATGGCCTGCTCCCCTCCACTTGCTTCCCCCGGCTACAACAACAGGTATGTCAAAAATTGGTATATTGTGCATAGGCAAGCTGGTAGCGAGAATACAGTTAGCGCCAGCATTCATCCTTGTGGCATTAATGTCACGCATACCCCGAGTGCGTTGAATGCGCCAGTTTCCCGTTTTAAGCTCCAACTCCTGCCTGCCTGGCTGGGCGACCTGATTGATGCAAACCATTTGGCAATGTCGCCACCCTTGGCTCCATGCTAAGCAATATCAGCTACTGCGCTTTTTGGCACGCAACACACACACACACACACACACACACACACACACACACACACACTCGCCCGAGTGGTGAGACGGGTATAAGAATACCACCACAGCGAGTCATAGCTTGTCGTACGAGGCGACTAATATGACACGGGGATGACACTACCCGGACAAGTACCTCTCGCAGGTGAAAAAAGCTTGATCGTCGTTAACAGGGCAACGTCCAAGTCGATTCTTGTCATGGGTAGTGTAAGCAACTCGTGACCTCCGGCAGTAGGCCAGGTATCCCCCGGATAACCGTTAAGCACCCGCTTGGCGGCCAACTAACACGAGTGGGCGACTAAGGCAGAGTCCAGTAATGCCTTGGGACTGAAATACTGGAACACCTTGAAGACTTCAAGATTTTGGGCTGACGGTAGCAGTATTCTAGCATCTCAGTAAGCGGAGTGAAATCTGGCTGAAATGACTGCTAGGGTAATGCTGCTACTGCCTCCGTCCCGTTAAAACTTAGCAAGTCTCCAAGAACGCTTTCTGGTACGTCGTCATTAAGTTGACAGTACAGGTTCAGATGCATCATTCCTGATTTATCCGAATCCGGCTCTGAACATCCGACCCCATAAGGGCGGGTGTCAACCCTCGCATGGCCTCCCTGCTTGCATAGATAACCATGGGATTTTTTACGGAACTGTACAACGACCAGAGATAACGACTTGGAGTTGGGACCCAACAAAATGAACACAAATAACATAAACACAAACACACAAACACAAACAACGGAGGGCGACGTATTCGCCAAGAGTAAAAGGATCATGAGATCCCCGGTGGAGGTAGCATCGCCACAGCTACCACCAAGGCCGAAAGAGAAAGAGGTTAACCTGGCGAAGCAGCGTAGCACTGCGCTATGCGACCTCGGCCAGGAGATCGCAAAACTAGTGGATATGCTAGAAGACGGCAAACGGCGCTCTATTCACCAGCCGATGCGGGACTCGATCGAGAGCATCAAGGCGTTGTACGAGCTGGTAGCCATTCAGCTCCACGACGACGGAGCCAAGGCGGTGATTAGGACACACCAGTCCTCCCAAACGTCTCCCCTTTTCCGAACGGCGGTGGACGCAAAGCGGAAACAGGGACCAGGGGCCAACACACCCGACAGCAAGCGCAGTAAGGGAGCAGGTGACCCGGTCGCCCCCAAAGGGAACAAGGCCAAGGAAGTGCCCCGCTCCGTAGTGGAGGTGGAAGTACAGGAGACCCCAAAAGGAGAACAGTGGCGGGAAGTTACCCGGAAAAAGAAGGTCAGAAAGCCTAAAAAACCGGAGGCTCACGTGGGGAAGGCGCGCCCAGACGCCATTGTCATAGCGGCAAAGGGCGAGACCAGCTACGCGGACATACTCCGTAAGGTCAAGGCCGACGGTAAACTCAGCGAGTTTGGTAAGGCGGTGACCAGGATCCGGAGGACCCAAAAGGGTGAACTGCTGCTGCAGCTGGACAGGCCAGGTATGGACACCACGGCCTTCAGGAGCCTTGTGGGTGATACCTTGGGGGAACAGGCAGAGGTTCGATCTCTATCTCACCGGGTGACCATAGAATCCAGGGATCTGGACGAGGTCACGACCAGGGAAGACATTTGCGACGCGCTACGTGACCAGTTCGATGTGGACGTACAGCTGGAGAGCATCAACCTTCGGAAGGCGTACGGGCAGACCCAAATAGCCTCAATTAGGCTACCAGCAGACAGTGCAAAGAAAGCACTGACTGCTGGAGTTCTGAGAGTGGGATGGGTCAGGTCAAGGCTTCGTGAACGGATCAACGTCACAAAGTGCTTTAGATGCCTGGAGTTCGGTCACCTTGCAAGGCAGTGCAGGAGTGAAAAAGATAGGTCGAATCTGTGCCGACGTTGCGGAGGACAGAACCACCTGGCCAAAGACTGCACCGAGGAGCCGCAATGCATGTTCTGCAAAGAAAAGAACACGGATGCCAAGCACACCGCTGGCAGCGGCAGGTGTCCCATGTTCAGGAGCGCTCTTGCCAAAAGAACATGAAGTGCGTCCAGCTGAACCTCAACCACTGTGAGGCAGCTCAGGCCCTGCTGAGGCAGTCGGTCAGAGAGAAGCAGTCAGATTTGGCCATAATCTGCGAGCCGCACAGACCAATCTCTGGGAGCGGCTGGGTGGCCAGCAAGTGTGGAAAAGCGGCCATATGGTCTCTCCGAACACCACCGAAGGAGCCCAGCACAGACCACGAGGGGTTTGTCCGGGCGAAGATTAACACTGTAACCTTTTACAGTTGTTACGCTCCGCCGAGCTGGGACCTGAGTCGGTTCCAGCAAATGCTAGAGGAGATTTCCGAGGATGCCCGCGGCAGGTCCCCCATAGTTATAGCCGGCGATTTCAACGCCTGGGCAGTAGAATGGGGAAGCAGGGTGACTAACGCTAGAGGAGCCAGTTTGCTGGAAGAGTTTGCATCGATCGATGTAAACCTCGCGAACGACGGAAAGCGGCTCACCTACAGGAAGGCTGGCAGAGGGTCCGTCATAGACATAACGCTGCTAAGTAGCTCGTTATGTCGGAAGACAAAGTGGAGCGTCAGTGAGGAATTCACTTTCAGCGACCATCAGGCGATCCACTTTGTGATCAGTGGAAGTTCGCCAAGGCAGCTGCGACCCAAAACAAGTGGTCCCAAGTGGAAAGGAAATCTCCTAGACGAGGATATGTTTAAGGAATCCTTACACCACACGCAGCTCGCAACCACTGGCCAGTCAGCCGATAACATGGCGAGAGATCTCATGCGCTGTGTCTCAACCGCATGTGACCTATCCATGCCAAGGAGAAAGCCGAACAGACGGGCAACACCCTGCTATTGGTGGAATGAGGAGATCAACCAGCTACGGAAAGCGTGCTTACTGGCGAGAAGGCACTCCCAACGAGCCAGGGGCCGCCCTGACTTTGCCAGTAAGCTGGAGATCCTCAGAAGCGCCAAAAGAGAGCTGAAGCATGGCATCAAAAGGAGCAAATCTAGATGCTTCCGGGCAATATGTGAAGAGGCCGACGTGAACCCCTGGGGAACCGCATACAAGGTGGTCACGAAAAAGATCCGGAGCCAGGAGACCGTACGGGTGACCTGCCCCACGGCCTTAGCTGCCATTGTTGAGAGGCTGTTTCCCCAACACCCACACCTGGAGGTACCTAACCCAACGCTGAGCACGGAGCTAATTCGGGATGTCTCCACGGAAGAGGTGACGGTGGCCACCAAGGGAATGGGTGACAGAAAGGCGCCCGGACCAGACGGTATCCCCAACAACGCGCTGAAGTTGGCGGTACGCACGATTCCCGAAGCCTTCGCGGAAACCTACACGAGATGTCTGCAAGACGGAGTATTCCCGAAGCAGTGGAAACGGCAGCGGCTCATCCTCTTGCCAAAGGGGGATAAGCCGATCGACGATCCATCCGGATATAGGCCGATTTGCCTGCTAGACACTGCAGGGAAGATACTCGAGAAGGTAGTCTACAATAGACTACTAGCGATTCTGGAGGAGAATAACTCGCTATCAGCCTCCCAGTATGGTTTTCGCAAAGCCCGCTCCACCGTTGACGCAATCCAGGCGGTGGTAGATATTGCAGCCAAGGCAATTGAGGGTACCAGATGGAGATGGGGCGAGAAGGAGTACTGCGCCGTGGTCACCCTGGATATCCGCAACGCGTTCAACTCCGCGAACTGGTCGCGTATCAGGAGAGCCCTGGACTCAACGGAAGTACCACCGTACTTGTCAAATATCATATCTAGCTACCTTTCCGACAGGGTGCTAGAGTATGATACAGAGGATGGTCCACGGAGCTTCAAAGTCACAGCAGGCGTGCCACAGGGTTCGGTCCTAGGTCCTCTGTTGTGGAACATTATGTACGACGAGGTGCTTAGGCTCCGACTCCCCCAGGGTTGCAGTCTGATAGGCTTTGCAGACGACCTGGCGCTTGTGGTAGTGGCCAAGGAGTTGAAAAAAGTAGAGTCCACAGCGAATGCAGCTATACAAACCGTGGCGAGATGGATGCAGGAAGCGAGCTTGGAACTTGCAGGCCATAAGACCGAGGCCGTACTTATTACTAGTCGGAAAGTAGTAGAGTACATACAGGTGCAAGTAAACAGCGAGGTTGTGAAATCGAAGGACTCCATAAAATACCTCGGAGTCATGCTGGATAACAGGCTCAGCTACCGGCCCCACGTGGAGTACGTCAGCCGTAGAGCTGCGAAAACGCAAGGTGCCCTGGCGCGCATGCTACCCAATATTGGGGGCCCAAAGCCAGGGAGGCGCCTACTGCTTGCGAGAGTGGTGGCCTCAATCTTGCTGTACGCGGCACCAATCTGGGCAAAGGAGGTGTCCAAAAAGAAAGGGTTGCGGAAGAAGCTCTCTGCACCTTACAGGTTAAGTGCGTTACGTGTGATCTCCGGATTCCGCACAGTCTCGGACGAGGCGGCATTGGTCCTGGCACGCATGGTACCAGTTGACCTACTGGCGATGGAGATGTTGG